>OY720441.1:224026225-224383322 GCA_963082915.1 Dolichopus griseipennis | reverse complement strand
AAAACACATCGAACAAAACATTATAATTTTATTTTTTTATAATTAAACATATCCAACAAAACACTTTTAATTGAATGCGTTTGTTACACCTCATTCTAGACAAATATATTAATAATAATAGTACTTTTTCCGATTTTGAAGGGGTAGCTCCGTAACGGGACGGGTTATAGAAAATAGTTTTAACATTAAATTATTTTTATTGCAATACCTACCCGCTGCTGATATTTTTTAGTCAACCGTAGGTAAAAAGGGACTTAAATTAACAAAAACAAGTAAAGAAACAGTCAGTCGGTGCAACCGACTTAGAAATACCCTACACGTATTTGGTTCAAATTTAAGGACATATCCATAAGTCATTTTAATACCATAGAAGCTGTTATTAATTTGATCGTAAGACATAGCTAACCAAATTAACTGTATAATACTAAAAACATTTTCTAATTACCCTATCTATTAAAAAATACTACAAATTCTTAGTAATTTATCTATTTAAAAATATTAAAAAACAAACAAACTTGAAATAAATGAAAACATATTTATTCCAATTCAATTACAAAATGAAAAAATTATAATTATTAAATTTTGTGATAAAAAGATAATCAAAGCATAATATATTTAATAATCCAAATTTTTAAAATTGCAATTATTTTAAATGGTTAGTTTATATACCTAATAGAAAAGCTTATAAACGCAAAATATGCAATAAATGTATTTCTAAAATACAATTAAAAGTTTACACCTTTTCATATAATTCATTTAAATATAAAAATAAACTTTACATAAATGCAGCAAGTACCATTGAACATAGCTGAACCACTACAATTAAGTCTAGATTTCGGAGACACATAGGACATAGGAAATATATTCTTTGGCTTCGAAATTAAACTCGACCACAACCAATTCCCATGGTACTTTCATTACTAGTAACCTACTGTTAAATTTCATCTAAATACCGGCATTATTTTTTGAGTTATGGTGTTTGTAAGATATATGTTTATTAGTCCTTGAACTTTTCAAGGGTTCCAGGACCCGAAATTATGGTACGATTTCGCCCATATGCAGTCCCGTCATACTTTCAATAATAGCTAACCCTTGTACACAATTGGAACGCTCTATCTTAATTTTAAGTTACTAGTTTTATTAATTTCGATGATAAGCTTTAACACATTGGGGGGTCTAAGAGAGGTTCTGAACCACCACTCCAATTGATCCCAAATTAGGGGGACATGCAAGAAATAGTAAAGAACACCCTTGTGGCAAATTGGAAGCTTCTACATTTCTTTCAAGTTACTATCTTTATTAATTTCGAAAATATGCTTTAAGGGCCTAAGAACTGAGTGGCTGGTCCCCGATCCACTACTCCAATGGGGCCCAAATTTCAAAGACACTTACGAAATAGGAAGGGACACCCTGATACCAAATTTGGAGGTTCTATCTTCATTGGTTTCGGAATTATGCTCGTTTGGCCTAAATTCGATCAAAAAGTTCTAAGTTCCGAACCCATTGTCCAATCCTCACCGTACGTAATCACCGCCGTAGTTTCGCTGCCAATAACCTACAGCACAAATTTCATGAAGATAGCCTCATTAGTTGTCGAGTTATCGTGATTTTTTATATATGTTCCTTAGCCCTGACATCGATTAAAAGGTCCGGATTCCGAACCGTTGGGCTGATTTCGCCCTTATATAGTCCGCGCTCTACTTATAGTACTAGTTAACCCTTGTACACAATTTGAACGGTCTATCCTAATTTTAAGTAACTATTTTTAGTAATTTCGATTATAAGCCTTTAAAACTTGGGAGGTCTGAGAGGGGTACAGAACCACCACTCCAATTGATCCCAAATTAGAGGAACACGCAAGAGATAGTAAAGAACACCCTTGTGGCAAATTGGAAGCTTCTACATTTGTTTCAAGTAACTATCTTTATTAATTTTAAAGATATGCTTTAAGGTTTTCGGAAATGTGTGGCTGGTCCCCGACCCCCAACTCCAATAGGGCCCAAATTTCAAAGACACTTAGGAAATAGGAAGGGACACCCTGATACCAAATTTGGAGGTTATATCTTTATTAGTTTCGGAATTATGCTTGTTTGGCCTAAATTCGATCAAAAAGCTCTAGGTTCCGAACCCATGGTCCAATCCCGACCTTACGCAATTCCCGAAGTAGTTTCATTACTAGTAACCTACAGCACAAATTTGATGAAGATAGCGTCATTAGTTGTTGAGTTATCGTGATTTTTTATATTTGTTCGTTAGCCCTGAAACCGATTAAAAGGTCCAGAATCCGAACCCATGGGCCGATTTCGCCCATATGCAATCCCCGCCATACTTTCAGTCCTAGTAACCTACAGTTAAAATTTCATCAAGATAGCTCCATTATTTTTTGAGTTATCGTGCCTACGGACGGACGGACGGACGGACGGACATGGCTATATCGACTAAGGCGGTCACGCTGATCACAAATATATATACTTTTCCATATCTAGCTCGCTTCCTTTAGGTGGTTACAAACACCATACCAAAGTTAATATACCCCTTTACCTATTCTATAGGTGTAGGGTATAAAAACTTAGTGGGTCATTCTTATGTTTAATTAAATTGAATAAAATTTTCTTTTTTGAAAATCAAAATACAATAATTAAAACCTATATTTTTCTTTTTTATACCCTACACCTATAGAATAGGTAAAAGGGTATATTAACTTTGGTATGGTGTTTGTAACCACCTAAAGGAAGCGAGCTAGATACGGAAAAGTATATATATTTGTGATCAGCGTGACCGCCTTAGTCGATATAGCCATGTCCGTCCGCCCGTCTGTCCGTCCGTCCGTCCGTCCGTCCGTAGGCACGATAACTCAAAAAATAATGGAGCTATCTTGATGAAATTTTAACTGTAGGTTACTAGGACTGAAAGTACGGCGGGGATTGCATATGGGCGAAATCGGCCCATGGGTTCGGATTCTGGACCTTTTAATCGATCGAAGGGCTAACGAACATATATAAAAAATCACGATAACTCAACAACTAATGACGCTATCTTCATAAAATTTGTGCTGTAGGTTACTAGTAATGAAACTACTTCGAGGACTGCGTAAGTTCGGGATTGGACCATGCGTTCGGAACCTAGAACTTTTTGATCGAATTTAGGCCAAACAAGCATAATTCCGAAACTAATAAAGATATAACCTCCAAATTTGGTATCAGGGTGTCCCTTCCTATTTCCTCAGTGTCTTTGAAATTTGGGCCCCATTGGAGTTGGGGGTCGGGGACCAGCCACACATTTCCGAAAACCTTAAAGCATATCTTTAAAATTAATAAAGATAGCAACTTGAAAAAACGTAGAAGCTTCAAATTTTGTGTTCTTTACTATCTCTTGCATGCCCCCCTAATTTGGGATCAATTGGAGTGGTGGTTCAGTACCCCTCTTAGACCTCCCAAGTTTTAAAAGCTTATACTCGAAATTACTAAAAATAGTAACTTAAAATTAAGATAGAACGTTCAAATTTTATACAAGGGTTAACTAGTACTTAAAGTACAGCGCGGACTGTATAACACCGAAATCAGCCCAAAGGTTCGGATTCTGGACCTTTTAATCGGTTTCAGGGCTAACGAACATATGTAAAAAATCACGATAACTCAACAACTAATGACGCTATCTTCATGAAATTTGTGCTGTAGGTTATTGGTAATGAAACTACGGCGGCAATAGCGCACGGTGTGGTTTGGACAATGGGTTCGGAACTTAGAACTGTTTGATCGAATTTAGGCCAAACTAGCATAATTCCGAAACCAATGAAGATAGAACCTCCAAATTTGGTATCAGGGTGTCGATTTCGATTTACTTAGTCTCCTTGAAATTTGAGCCCAATTGGAGTAGTGGGTGGGGACCAGCCACTCAGTTCCGAGGACCTTAAAGCATATTTTCGCAATTAATAAAGATAATAACTTGAAAAAAAGTAGAAGCTTCAAATTTAACACATTGATGTTCTTTACTATTTCCTGCTTGTCCCTTTAATTTTAGATCAATTGGAGTGGTGGTTCAGAACTTCTCTTAGACCCACCAATGTGTAAAAGCTTATCATCGAAATTAATAAAACTAGTAACTTAAAATTAAGATAACACGTTCCAATTGTGTACAAGAGTTAACTAGTATTGTAAGTATGACGGGGACTGCATATGGGCGACTTCGTACCATGGTTCCGGGTTCTGAAACCCTTGCAAAGTTCAAGGATTAACAAACATATATCTTAAAACACCATAACTCAAAAAATAATGCCGCTATTTTGATGAAATTTAAACTCTAGGGTACAAGTAATGAAAGTACCATGGGAATTGGTCCTGGTCGAGCTTAATTTCGAAGCCAAAGAATATATTTCCTATTTCCTATGTGTCCCCGAAATTTTGACTTAATTGTAGTAGTTCAGCTATGTTCTAAGGTACTTGCTGCATTTATGTAAAATTAATTTTTATATTTAAATGAATTATATCAAAAGGTCTAAATTTGTATATGTATTTTAGAAATACATTTATTGCATATTTTGCGTTTATAAGCTTTTCTATTAGGTATATAAACTAGCCATTTAAAATAATTGCAATTTTGAAAAATTTTAATTATTAAATATATTAGCTTTTTATCACAAAATGTAATAATTTAAATTTTTTCATTTAGTAATTGAATTGGAATAAATATATTTTCATTTGTTTCAAGTTTTTTTGTTTTAATATTTTTAAATAGATAAATTAGTAAGAATTTGTAATATTTTTTTATAGATAGTGTAATTAGAAATTGTTTTTAGTATTGTAAAGTTAAGTTGGTTAGCTATGTCTTACGATCAAATTAATAACAGCTCTTATGGTGTTAAAACGACTTATGGATATGTCCTTAAATTTGAACCAAATAGGTGTAGGGTATTTCTAAGTCGGTTGCACCGACTGACTGTTTCTTTACTTGTTTGTTTATAACTTTAGGAAAATCAAAAAAACATAAAAAAAAAATTAATTAAATAAAAAAGTTATATTAAAAAAAAAAAAATGAAGTTTGCTCCGGATTATCGTAGCAATTGATAAGTTTTTTTTTAATTATGTTGTTATTCTATTTTTAGTAGCTACGTAAAAAAAAAGAGATTTTTAAATAATAAAAGAATTTTTTTTTGAATATTAAGTACTGTAATAACATTGTGTATAAAACAATTAAATTCAGGCCTACCTATTTAAAAAGGGTATTATAAAATTTAAATTAATTTCGGTTTTCATCAGCTGTAGGTGCGTTTTCAAGCATGTTATCGAGTTTTCAGTAAGTGCATTTTAACTTTAATAGTTTTTTTTCTGTCTCAATCTATAGCAATTACAGTTTTCAATAAAACCCTAATAAAAATAATACACAAAGATAATATAACATTAATATTACTTAGCATATTATTAACGCCTTTTATTAATAATAAAATTTTGGATTATTTTTATATTTGAATTTCTATCAGTTTTCGAATCGGTTTTTCAATCTTGTTACCTTATTAAAATATCTTTTTCGTTATTAAGTCGTTAATAAGTCGTTATCGTTTAACCTTCTACCATTAGACCCGACCTATGGTTTGCTTAAGTCGAAGCACAAATTCCCGCCAAAGACATAACGTCCTCTAACACGAAATAAGACTATTTATTGTCATCATTACCACCTGACACTATGGAAGTAGTGTCAGATGTGATTTTAAATTCTCCTAAAGAGAAGAGATATGAACAGCTTAAGAAGCTACTAGTAGAAAGAAGCACAGAGTCGGAAGAGCGTCGTCTCTATACTCTTCTTCACAAGTTTGAATTAACCGACTCTTAACCCTCTGAATTGTTCAGAAGAATGGAGGCACTCGCCACGAGCAATAGCTTAATAAACACCCCGCTTTTAAAAAGTTATGGCTCAATAAGTTGCAATCTCATGTACAGACATGTTTTATTGCGATCGAAAAAACCCATAAGCAAGGGGATTTATTTTCGATTGCCGACAAAATTTCAGATGCTTCTACTCAATCGCGTCCAAAAACCAAAGTTATTGCTCAGGAAGAAAATTCGCTAATAGAAAATATTAAAAAACTGGATCAAAGGATTAAAAAAATTGGATTAAACTCACGTGCCAGATCCTGAAGTCAAAGGAGAACACCATACAGCACCAGGTCAGTTTCGCGTTCAAATGATCAATTAGGCTGGTATCACAAAAAGTTTGGAGATAACCAGTACAAAAATGAATTTTCTTATAGGCACGAGTGCCGAAATATCGTAGTGCCACACAATAGGCAGAATCCTGATCCTTCGTTAATGGCAGCCAATGGTGCAACAATACTTACTTACGGTTTTAAAGCTCTTTCGCTCAACCTAAATTTTCGTCATAACTACGATAATTTTTAAAACATTTTCAAAAGATTTTGAAAAAATGTACCTATATAGTTTCACTTTGTCCGTCCGTCTGTCCGTATGTTTACAAAAACTTTTACACCTTTTCAAATAGAAAGAAGAAATTTTAACTTTCCTTTAAATTTGCAAAAAAAAAATAATTCCATAGAAAAACTTCTTTCTGTAGCCCCACCCGTTACGGATTTACAGCCCCACAATGGTGGAAAGAGCCCTAATTTTACATTGTTATATTCTGTTATAATTTTACATTGTTATATCTCCTCCTTAGCCTAGGTGGTTAGAGCGCAACCTCGCAATCTAAACACTGTGGCAGTCCCGGGTTCGAATCCTGGTGGGAGATAACATATTCAATAAAATTATCAATTATAATAAATTAATATATAATAAATTATAATATAATAATTCTATACCTAAAAATATAATAATAAATAATTAGTAACAAATAATATAAAAATATACCTATAATCGTGTTTCCAGCTTTACTCTATAATCTAATAACTAATACTGAATAAAATAATAACCTATATGTGCATATGATCAGAGATGACATATGTGACAGAAACAACAATGTAATTGCAATTGTCATATGCAATTACAATGGCAGTACGCACCTAAAAACATGACACGGTTTCTCTACTTGACCGATAGATGACACTAGGGAAAAAATTAAGAAGCGACATCTTGTAGATAGATTACAGTAGACTAATCATTTACTTAATTGAAAAAAAAGGAAAAACGATTCGAAACACAAGGCAGAGCCTCGGATACAATAATGAATTCACGGTAACAACATTTAATGCAGTCAAAAGGACAAGAATAGGACAGTGGAATGTCAGAACGCTACGTGAAGCATCCAAACTGGCGCAAGTAGAACAGCAAATGAGCAAATATAAATTAGATATCCTCGGAATTAGCGAAATGAGGTGGAACAAAAGTGGAGAAGAAATAACATCAAATGGGAACAAACTAATATACAGTGGAAAAGATAGGGGTGGTGAAAGCGGAGTAGGTATCATAATATCAAGGAATTTTCGTAACTCACTAAGCAGTTGGAAGCCAATATCAGACCGAATACTCATGGCACGATTTGCGACAAAAAGTAAAAGTGTAACGATAATACAATGCTACGCTCCTACAGAAGACGCAGAAAACGAGATTAAAGACGACTTCTATGAACAACTAACAACGGCGTTAAACAGCATAAGGAAAGGAGATATTACGATACTAATGGGTGACTTCAATGCTAAAATAGGATCAGACAATCAAGGTATAGAAGATACAATAGGGACACATGGCTGCGGAGTTAGAAACAATAACGGAGAGAGACTCATAGACATATGCCAGACATTCCAATTAATTATCGGCGGCTCGTTATTCCCCCATAAAGACATACATAAGTATACATGGACCTCACCAAACGGTCAAACGAAAAACCAAATTGACCATATATGTATCAGCAGAAAATGGAGAAACACACTGCAAGATGTCAGAAACAAGAGAGGTGCAGATATAGGAAGCGACCACGAATTAATAACCGGAGATGTAAGAATATGGCAGAAATACAAAAGAAGATCCAGAAGAAACATGAGAAGAAAGATAAACCTCCAAGAACTCCGTAACACTGAAATAAGAAATAACATCGTAGAAACAATACGCCAAACCCTCCCAATAAACCAACCACACACATGGGACCACATTGTCGAGACCCTCAAAAACACAGCAGAAGAACACCTAGGGACAATTCAGCCGCAAAGAAAGATATGGATTTCCAATAACACCTGGAATCTAATAACACAAAGAAATAACCTAAAACAGCAATTGAATACCAATAACGCTATAAGACAACAATACAATAATATAGCTAAACAAGTCAAAAGTGCTGCAAGAAGAGATAAAAGAACATACTTTAACGATCTCGCAAATAAGGCGGAAACGGCTGCCATACACAACAACACAAGAGAGCAACATAAAATCGTAAACCAGCTCACTGGCAGAAGAAACAACAAAAATCACCCAATCAAGGATCAAAATGGTGAACTAATAACATGTCCCGAAGAACAAACCCGAATATGGAGACAACACTTCGCAGAATCCAGTAATAACAACGACCCCAACCTAGAAGAAACCAGACCAGAAAATCGCACAAATAATAACAATTACAACATCAGAATAAATAAACCATCCAAAGCAGAGATCAAAGAGGCAATAAGAAAGCTAAAAATAAACAAAGCAACAGGCGAAGATGGGCTCCCAGCAGAAATTATAAAAATAGATCCAGAAACATCAGCCGAGCTTTTAGAACCTCACATCACAACAGCATGGGATGAGGGCAGACTACCGGTCACATGGAAAAATGGAATAATCATCAAACTTCCAAAGAAAGGTGATCTGACCAAGTGCGACAACTGGAGAGGCATAACAGTGCTAAACACAATCTACAAAATTATGGCAACAATAATACAAACAAGGCTGCAAGAGAAACTTGAGAACCAAATAAGAGATGAACAAGCAGGTTTTCGTCCCCATAGAAGTTGCATAGACCAGGTTAATACGCTCAGAATCATCGTTGAACAGTCAATAGAATGGCGAGCCCCATTATACCTGGTTTTCATCGATTTCAAGAAAGCGTTCGATTGCATAAGCAGAAAAGCCATATGGAAAGCACTTAGAAACCGAAATGTGCCGGAAAAAATAATAGATATAATACAGAACATGTATGAAGAGACACAACTCTCAGTACTCCACAATGGTAATACCAGCGAACCATTCACCACCAACATAGGAGTAAAACAGGGTTGTCCACTGTCACCAATCCTCTTCACAGTAGTGCTAGATGACATAATGAAAGAGATTAGTACCAAAAGAACTGGATTAACATGGAATCTCTTCAGGCAATTAGAAGATCTGGACTATGCCGATGACATCTGCCTGCTATCACACACAATAAATAATATGCAAGCTAAAATAGACCATCTAGCAACATTAGCTCGAAGTGTGGGCCTGGAAATAAATATCGAAAAGACGAAAGCGATGGCCATTAACATCAACAACCCACGCCGTCCGGTGATAAACAACACACCAATCGACTATGTAGATAATTTCCACTACCTAGGCTGCATCATAAATAACAGCGGTAACATAAACGCCGACATCGAAAGCAGGATCAAAAAGGCCAGGGCAATGTTCGGTCGCCTGCAGCCAGTATGGAAAAGCGCACAAATGTCCAGGGGGACAAAATTAAGGATATTTGGAACCTGCGTAAAGACCACCTTAACATATGGAAGTGAAACCTGGTTAGTTACAAACAACATCACACAGAAACTACAGGTCTTCATCAACAAATGTCTAAGGATAATATGCAGAATATACTGGCCGAACATAATAAGTAACCAGGACCTATGGAAACTTGCCAAAACAGAACCAATTGGGCAAGAGATCAAAAGGAAGAAGTGGAAATGGATAGGGCACACGCTGAGAAAACCGCAAGATAGCATAGCAAGGGAAGCACTAGAATGGAACCCACAAGGAACCCGAAGACGAGGCCGCCCTAATAACACCTGGAGGCGAACGATTTCGGAAGAGCTAGTTTCAATTGAGAAAACATGGGAGGATGCAAAGATAATTGCTCCAAATAGAGTCAGGTGGAGATGCCTAGTAGATATCCTATGCTCCCAAGAGGAGTAATAAGGAAAAAAAAAAAAAAAAAAAAAAAAAAAAAAAATATTCTGTTAAGGGCAATCTAAAAACGGCAAAAGATAGCTGGTTATATAAACTTTTTAAATTTTTAAAAGGCAAATATTTAGGGTTGCCAAACGGTACTTAACTTTACCGTTATCCAAAACTCTATTTTTGCAAAATTTTTGACCCCAATTATCTACTAAACGGCTCAAGCTAGCGTCTTCAAATTTTGGGAGAAGTTAGATCCTCAGAAACTAGTAGGAGTCGGTTAACAAAATCTTTTGTCAAACCCCCTTTAGGAGCTATAAGGGCTCGAAAAGTGAAATTTTGCTATTTTTAAACACCTGTAACTTGAATACCTGTTCAAAGTTTTTTTTACAAATATACAAAATTTAAAGCTGCAGCATTATATTTCAACATATCTTAAAGGTTTTTCTTAAATTTTAAAGAGGTTCTTTAAATTGAAGAAATTGTCTCTTAGTTTTAACCATTTTTGCTTAGATAATAAAATTCTAGGTAAAATTCCAAATTTTCGGTGGAGTTCACAATTGATTTAATATAAACAAAAAAAAATGGAAGAGGATGATAAGGCAGATGTGGTGATAAGGCATATCCTAGAAAATCATCATAAGCTTTCTTAACAAAAATTTGGGAACCTTCTTTTCAATTCTATTAGGTCTTTAAAATTAAAACTTTTGTTTCACTATTATTCATAATTAATAAACTGATGAAATAACTAAATTATAATATCATTTATTTTTAAATACATTTTTACACTCCAAATTCAACCTTTTCATAATCAAATTCAACCTTTTCATAATCAAATTAAACATTTTGCAAATCAAATTCAACATTTTAAAATAAAAAAAAAAAATAATTTGTTAATATACTTGTTGAATGCAATAATTAAAATAAAATATTAATTCAAGTTGGCTTATTTATATTTCTTCGTTGGTGACATTAAATGTTTAAATTATAAATATTTATACATTAATAAAATAAAGATTTAATCTTTTTAAAAATGATTGAAAGTAGATCATCTTCAGACTCTAATGATTAGGTTCCGCTACGTATAAGCCATCGTCACCGTAGAATACACAGTACACCATCACAATCAGCTGGAAGCAGCATTAGGGTTTCTGCAGTTCCAAATAATCGGGCATCTACATATAGCCAAATAAGTAGTGATACAAAAATTTTTTAATAAAATGTTTTGAAAGTGGAGAAACAATTAGAAAAGCCTGTGCAATTGCTGGAATCAATATAAACACCGCGAAATATATTATATGCCAATACAAAAAAAATAATGGTGAACTTTTGGAAAGAAAACGTGGTGGAAAAAGAAACTTTAAATTAAATGATGACGTATTAAAAAAATTGAAGAAATAGTTGAAGAAAACCCTTGTATAACGTTGAAGAACATTTGTAAAAAAATTTTAGAACGTTACAACATAGTATTAAGCATAAATACAATTGCAAATGGGTTGAAACGATTACGCATCACATTAAAAAAAGCTTCATTACAAATAGATCGTTGAAATAATACTACAACAATTGAGCAAAGAAAAAATTTTCTTTAAACTTTTCAAGAAATGCAGCAGAAGCAAGGAAAAACATCAATTTATTGACGAATCGGGTTTCAATTTACATTTACGGCGATCATATGCACGGTCTAGAGTTCATACACCGGCTTGTGTAACCATACCAACAGTTAGAGGACGTAATATATCGTTAAATGCCGCAATAAATATAAATGGAATAATATTCAAAAAAATCATTTCAAACTCAAATGTTAATTCCAATATATTCTGCGAATTTCAACGAAATTTATTTGTAAAGAAGGAAATCCGGGCAGGTGTACCACAAGGTAGTTTTGGGACCAATCCTTTTAATTGGGACCAATCCTTTACCTCCTATACACAAGTGATCTGCCGATATTTGAAGAAAACATTATTGCAACATTTGCTGATGACACTGCAATATTGGCTATTGGAAATAATAGTACTGAAGCAACAACCAAACTACAGGCAGCTATCACCGAGGTGCAAAGCTGGACTGATAAATATCGCATTAAACTGAATGAAACAAAATCTGTACATGTTGATTTTACAAATAAACGTACAATTCATAAACCAGTGTATATCAATGAAAAGATAGTTCGGTTCGAAAATACAGCTAAATATCTTAGTATGACCTTAGACGCAAAGCTGAAGTGGAAACCTCATGTGAAAAAAAAGCAAGAAGAACTAAACTTAAAGTACCGAAAAATGTACTGGCTTTTAGGCCGAAATTCTACCCTGTCAACATACAACAAGCTTCTGTTGTATCAACAAGTCCTGAAACCAAAATGGACGTATGGTATACAACTTTGGGGTTGTACCAGTCAAAATAACAGAAAAATTATACAAAGATTCCAAAATAAAGTACTTCGAGGCATAGTCGACGCACCATGGTACATACGGAATATCAATCTACACAAGGACTTAGAAGTAGAAATGATAGATAACGTCATCAAAAACTATACTAGAACAACACATCAATGTCGAGGCTCTTCAACTCCTAGATAATGATGGTATAACTAGAAGGTTAAAACGAATAAAACCGTTTGAACTTTTGTAAAAATTGATATTTCATAATTATAAACGAAAAGCAATTATCATAGGATAAATACTTTGTAAACTTTTAAACGTAGCAAATTAGTATGATAAAATCAAATAACTTATTAGTGTTAATTTACTAGATGGTTATATAATAAATACACCAATTGGTGCTTTTATTTAAAAAACAAAAAAAAAAAAAAATTTGTAAAATTAGAGGAATTCGATATTGAAGCTTCGTGGTTGATTTTGGACAACGTCAGTCAGTTAATATACCCTTTTACCTATTCAATAGGTGTCGGGTATAAAAAAGCTAAATGCAATTTTTGGAACAAAATAGTATCGAGCGATCCTAACAATAGCAGAAAACTTTGGGCACTTTAAAACAGAAATATGTACAATAAGAGTAGTACAGAGAATTCAAATATTTTAAGAGAAATTAAATATAACAATACTATCACAACTAATTTACAACAAATTTACTCTAAATATTAAATAACAAAATTACTCTAAATATGATCTTAAAAAAGCACATTTTCAAAATTATATTGTATTACATACTGAGTTTAACTTTGGAAATATTTACTTGGAAATAGTTACTACTGACTTATTTAAAAGTTGTTATAGCCCTTCAATGGGGAAGGCTGCCAAATTTCTCAAGAATCTAACTTCAACGTTTCTTTTAAATTTGAAAGGTTTAAGACAAATTGAAGAAATTGTCTCTTTGTCTTAACCATTTTTGCTTAGATAAAAAAATTCTATGTAAAACAATAAATTTTGGTGGAGTTCACAATTGATTTCCTAGAACCTAAAAAAATGGAAAGGTGGGCACAGGAGGGGTGGGCAGATCCACGCAAAAATTTGGGAACCTTCTCCATTGAAGGGCTAGTAGGTCATCAAAATTAAAACTTTTATGTTTTTATTAAACAGTAATTACCAGTGTATGTTTTTCCAAAATTCAACCTTAACATTGAAGCTCCAACATTATATGTCGCACTTGTTAATAGATTTTCTTGAGTGCATTGGGATTATATTTTAAGTATTGATTTCTCTATTAGTTATAATTAATAAATTGATGAAATAACTAAACTATATTATTATCATAATAAATGATAAATATAATATAATTTTATAATTTTATTTATCTATATAATTTTGAAAATGAGCTTTTTAAAAACCCTTGGTTTTTTTATCGCTTATTATATATTAGACTTTATATTACGTTTACGAAAAAACAAATTGTCAAAAGTTAAATTTATATTTTAAATCTATTTATATATAAAAGCGAACGTTTGCTTGTTAGCACATTTTCAAAAAATTTTGTAAAAATGTGCCTATATAGCTTCACTCTGTCCGTCCGTCCGTCCGTATGTTTACAAAAACTTTTACACCGTTTGAAATAGAGAAAAGAAATTTTAACCATGGGTAGTTTTTGCAAAAAAAATAATTTCGTAGAAGAATTTTTTTCTGTAGCCCCACCTGTTACGGGGCTATAGCCCCCCAAAGTTGGAAAAAGCCCTATATTTAAATTGTTATAACAAGAGTTCTGGTTGAAGTTAGATTCTTGAGAAATTTGGCATCAAGTTGAAGTTAGATTCTTGAGAAATTTGGCAACCTTCCTCATTGAAGGGCTATAACAACTTTTAAATAAAAAATTTACTGTTAGCAGTAAATTTTATAAGTCAGTAGTAACTATTTCCAAGTAAATATTTCCAAAGTTAAACTCAGTATGTAATACAATATAATTTTGAAAATGTGCTTTTTTAAAAACCCTTGGTTTTTTTTCATCACTTGTTTTTATAATGTAAAGACTTCAAAAATGCTCAGCCAATTATGATGAAAATTTGTACATAAAAGTTTTTTAGTACGGAGAGTGTTCTTGGTTAAAAGTTGGAGCAGTTTTCAAACTACTTGCATTAAAATATAAAAGGTGTAACCGATTGCCTACAAGTTTGGCATACGTGTTGCATTTAGATAATGCAGTTCACTCTATTAATAGATTTTCATGATGATCAATATAAATAAATTTAGAAAATTCAATAAAATCTTAAAAGAACTTTTGTAATTTACGTTAACTTATTGCGGCACAGTTTACAAGTGTAATTTTGGGTATTATCTAATTTACATGTAAGAATTATTATTTCCTTATGATATAGGTCAAAAGGTTATACAAAATTAGCTTAGTGTCTTTGAAATTTGGGCTCCATTGGAGTAGTGGGTCGGGGACCAGCCACACATTTTCGAAGACCTTAAAGCATATCTTTAAAATTAATAAATATAGCAACTTGAAAAAATGTAGAAGCTTCAAATTTGGCACAAGGATGTTCGTTACTATTACTGGAGTGGCGGTTCAGTACCCCCCTTAGACCTCCCAACTTAAAATTAAGATAGAACGTTCCAATTGTGTACAAGGGTTAACAAGTTTTGAAATTATGTCGTGGACTGCATATGGGCGAAATCGTACCATGGTTTCGGCTTCTGGAACCTGTGAAAAGTTCAAGGGCTAACAAACGTATATATTAAAAACACCATAACTCAAAACATAATGCCGCTATTTCGATGAAATTAAAACTCTAGGTTACTAGAAATGAAAGTACCATGGAAATTGGTTCTGGTCGAGTTCGAACACTGAGTTCGGATTCTAGAAACTTTTGGTAAATTTGAAGCCAAACGCGTATAATTTCGAAGACAAAGAAAATATTTTCTATATCCCATGTGTCCCCGAAATTTAGACTTAATTGTATGGGCGGTTCAGTTGCTTCATAAGAAATCCCAAAGATAAAAAGCTTATATTCGAAATTCATGAGAATAGAAACTTTAACTTTGATACACGAGGGTTCTTCCTATGTCCGTTTTTATTTAACACTTTTATATTTTTAAAAGGCTAAGAATTATACCATAAAACATATTATGTATAATATTTTATAAATTAAAAACCAAATATTTTTTTAATAATCGATTAAATTCCATTTTTACAGTTTATATTATATCATATATTTTTTGAATTATTACAATGGTTGATATATAATTAAGAAATTGTGTAAGATAATTAAGTTGTGTTCAAAGGTTCATGCTGCATGAATGCTAAACTTATTTTTATATTTAAATAAGTTATATGAAAAGTTCTAAATTTATCATTGTATTTTAGAAATATATATATTGCAAATTTTGCATTTATAAGCTTTTCTAATAAGTACATAAACTAGGAATTTAAATTAATTTAAAATGCATTAACATATATTTGAAAGTATGTAATTCATTTGTTTGTTTTAAATTACTAGGAAGTTCATTATAGTACTTATATGCTATGTAATATATATCGTCATGATTATTAAATCTTACTGCAGATGAAATTATTCCAATATTATCAGCTGTTTTAATGTCATAATTGTGATGATTATTATTCATTGATGGTCTCATGATGGTATTGATGTTACTATTAATCATCATGTGTGTTAGGATCGCCAGCTTACATTTTGTAATGTTAGAATTCCATGATTTTTGTGAATTAGATTAGAAGAGGTTCTTAAATTGTTCCCAAACAGTTTTTTTATCGCCTTGTTTTAAATTATTTGTAAATTATTTAGATCTGTAAGATATGTGTTTCCCCAAATAGCGTAGGTAATGGAGCTGTGAAACATGCTGAAATATATTACTCTTTGCTGCTTATGGGGTATTAATTTATTTATTAATTTATAAATACCTGCCATTCGTCTTCCTTTTTTGATTTGTTCAGCAATTTGGGCAACCCATCTTAAATTACTGTCGATTATTACACCTAGATACTTATATTGACTAACTATTTCCATGTTGCAATTACCATATTTTATGTTAATAGTATTTGTAGTTTTATTTTTAAAAAGCATATATTTTGTTTTATTTGTGTTAATAGTTAGCTTATTATTGTTCATCCAGTTTCTTATATTTACCATATTTTGATCAATGTTGACTTGTTGTTTATCTAGTCTATTTTCTGAAATTGCAATGGCCAGGTCATCAACATATCAAAATAGTTTGCCATGCCGTATGACATTGGGTAAACTGCTAATACAGCAGGGAAAGAGAGTAGGGCCTAGGCAAATTCCTTAGACGAACCCATAATTTATACTGGATACTCCATTTTTTTATATTATAACAATCTGTATCCTGTCGTCAAGATAACTTTGGAATCAATTAAATTTATTACCTGTGACCCTATGTTCATGAAGTATTCTTAATAATATCTTTCTGTCAATTGAATCAAAAGCCTTTTCGAGATCAAAGAATATAACTATGACTTTTCATTATATTCTAGCCCAGCTTCAGAAAGCAAATCAAAGAGCGCCACCTGAGTAATTTAATTTCTTTTGAAACCATACCGATTCTTACTAATTAAATTGGTTGAATTTAGGTGTTTAGTTAATTTATCATTTGCAAATGTTTCATTTACAAAAATTATGTAACTTTTTACACAAATTAATATTTCTTTCGAATAACTTTGATTTTAATGAAAATTAGATATACAGATAACAATAGCATAATGATTTTAATACTTATTTATAACAGAAGTGCTCAAAATTCCTTTTCAAAATTATATAAGATGATAATTAACCAATTCTAATCGCAATATTTTAATCTGGAATTAATCCTATCCATACCTGGAACGTGGATCAATTCATATTTTAAGGAAAACTAAATGGGATTCCTAAAAATCTATAAATTAAATCTAAAAAGAATTTTTCAACTTAAAAGAATTAAAATATTAAAAATTGAATTATATATAACATAAAAAAATATGTAAACTAAGAGAATAAATTTAAAAATTATTTAGAATTTAAATAATTATTAATCAACATTATTACTCAACATTATTTAAATCAATGCACTACAGCAAAAAATCCTGAAAAGAAGTAATTGCTGCATGTATTTAAAATTTTATTGAATTGGATAAAAAATTTTAAATATGTAATTTTGTAATTGCATTTTATGAATACATTTTGTTCAACTTTTTTTTTTTCAATATTTTAAAATAGATAAATTAGTAAGAATTTTAAATATTTTAGAATTCATAAAATAATTAGAAAATTTTTTTAGTATTATAAAGTTAATTTGGTTAGCTATGTCTTAAGATAATAGTTGTACGAATAAAAGCTTTTATGGTTTTAAAATGACTTATGAACTTCTCATCCAGAAACACTTAACTTTACTTGTTTTTGAGTTATCGTGGGGACGGACGGACGGACATAAATTGCATCCTTTTTCGATTCTGATTCGATCCAAACTTTTGAATTAATATCTCCCCTCTCTCTTTCTCTGCGTCCCAAACGTAATGACAAACTTATTATACTCCTAGAACTATGTTCGTACGGGTACAAAACTTACAATATCTTCAACAAAACCTCTTCAGTATTAATATTCCATTAACATTTTATTTATTGGAAAAGAAATCACATTTATATCAATTCTTACAATTACAATTATTTATATATTTGTTCTAAAAAATTAGGTGTAACAAACATATTTAATTAAATGTGGAAAAAAAAATTATTTTAAAAATCAAAATTAATTTAAATGTTTCAGTTTTTAAAACTCATAAAACATTTTCTGAAAATTTTAATTTAATATTAAAACTTTTCTTATTGAAAATGAAGACTATGTTTCACAAGAACATATCAGTAGTAAGTTTTCATTACTTTTAATGAAAATCTGAACTAACGGCGAAGGCCCAATGTACGCTTTATTGCTTTGCTTGCTTCGCTTTTGAAAAGCACATGAACCAAGCAAAGCAATCAAAGTAATTTCAAAGACTCCTTCATCTTTGAAAGAAATCCAAATGAAACAGTGTCTGCCTGCATACTAATCAGGGCACGTTTATTTAAAAATTACCGCTCTGTTTATAATACACCGATCTAAACGTGCTAGATATAAGGTCAAAGGTACGTATCGGATCATCATCAGTGTGACCGTTCGGAACAAGGCTTGTGAGAGCTTCCATTAAACAATTTCAATTTTTTTCAATATATTCTTTAAAACTAATAATGGATGAAAATTAACAATTGAAAATTAGAACAAGAATCTATGAGAAACTTCAAAATGTTCCGGCTTCACTTTCGGGGAACTGCCATACAACTTTTTTGAACCCATATGACTTTCTTCAACACTAATTGTACTAGGGGGATAAATGTATTTCTAAAAACAATGACAAATTTAAAACTTTTCATATAATTCATTTAAATACTAATTAATTTTACATACATTTTACATATATATGTATTCATATATATGCATATTCCTTTGAACACAATTTAAGTTGAGAAATTTCTTAATTATATATTATCTATGATAATAATTCAAAAAAAAATCTGATATAGTAAAAATTAAAAAAAAGTTTAGTCATTAATTAAAAAAATATTTTTTTTTTCATTTATAAAATATAACACATAATATGTTTTATAGTAAAATTCTTAGACTTTTAAAAATATGAAAGAGTTAAATAATAACGGAAATAGGAGTGGACCCTCGTATATCAAATTTAAAGTTTCTATCTTTATTAATTTCGAAGATAAGCTTTTTAATTTTGGGATTTGTTAGAAAGTACCTGAACCAACACTACAATTATGTCTAAATTTCGGGGACACAAAGGAAATAGGAAAAACCACGGTTAGTACAACCTTCAAATTCAAACTTTCTTTATTTACTTCAAATTACTATCTTTATTAATTTCGAATATATGCTCTAAGGTCTTGGTAGTAGTGGGGCTAGTTCGCAAACCACTATTCAATACAAAATTTTACGTACACAAAGCAAATAAGAAGAAACACCTGCGCCCCAAATTTGAATGTTCTTTCTTCTTTGGTTTCAAAATTATGCTCGTTTTGCCTCAATTCGATCAAGCGCTACTAGAATCCAAACACATTGTTCGATCTCGACCATAAGCAAAACCCGCGAAACATTCATTACTAGTAACCTAAAGTTTAAATTTCATCAAAATAGCGTCATTAGTTTTTAAGTTATCGTGTTTTTAGGATATACGCTCTTTAGTACTTGATCCGATCAAAATTTAAGGAACCCGAACCCTTGAGGCGATTTCGCACATATGCAATCACCGCTGTATTTTCAATATTAGTAACTAAAAATTTGACCAAGATATCACTATTTGTTCTTGAGTTATCGTGCCTACGTACAGATGGACATGGCTAAATTGACTCAGGAGTTGACGCTGCTCACATTATATACTTTGCCATATCAAGCTCGCTTCCTTTAGGTGGTTACAAAAACCATATCTAAGCTAATATAACCTTTTACCTATTTCATAGGCGTAGAGTATAAACATTTTTTGATTTAAAAAATAATAAAATCAGCTAAATCCAAATTGCAATAAAAAAAAATTTTATTTACTGGGAACAACAACAACAATGACAAATCTAATTCCAATAATAAATCCATGCAAAGCAATAATTAACGTGAATAAATTGGAAACCGAAGTATAACTACAACAAGATAAATTTCGAAATTATTGAGAGGTTTAATATAATCGTTCATCTTATTAATTTAAACAAAAGTGAAAATTTAATAAAATTAATACAAGGGACGTTTCAGTAAAAAACAGTCAGTCGGTGCAAACGACTTAGAAATACCCTACAACTATTTGGTTCAAATTTAATAAGATGTCTATAAGTAATTTTAAAACCATAAAAGCTTTTATTAGTTTGATCGTAAGATATAGCTAACCAAATTAACTTTATAAAACTAAAAACATTTTTAATTTACTTTATCTATTTAAATATATTAAAAAACAAAAAAAACTTGAAATAAATGTCTTCATAAATTGCAATTACAAAATTACATATTTAAAACTTTTAATTCAATCCAATAAAGTTTTACACACGTGCAGCATTTATTTTTTTTCAGGATTATAAATTTTTTCTGTACTGCATTTACTGTTGAATGATTGATACCCCTGATTAATTATTTAATTTTTAAAAAATTTTTTAATTTATTCTCTTAACTTACATATTTTTTAATGTTATATATAATTCAATTTATAATATTTTAATTGTTTTAATTTGAAACATTTTGGTTAGATTTAATTTATAGATCTATAATAATCCTATTTAGTTTTCCTTGAAATATGACGATATCTCGGTTACAGGTATGTAAAAGATAATTATCAGATGGAAATATTAGGATTAGAATTAATTGATTCTCATCTTTTAAATTTTAGATTAGGAATTTGGAGCACTTATGTTATTAATAAGTATTACAATCATAAAGCTGCTGTTTTCTGTGTCAATAATTTTCATTAAACTCAAAGTTATTCGAAAGAAATATTAATTTGTGACAATACATTTATAAAGATCTATATATTTTGATTGTTTTTGATGTAAATTAAAAACATTAATGCTTTGATTTGCTTTTTATCACATAATTTTGTAATTCAAATTTTTCAAAATTGAAACTAATTTAAATTCCTAAAATATGCAATAAATGTTTTTATAAAATACAATTGCAAATTTGGGACTGTTCAAATAGTTCATTTAAATATAAATATTACACACATGCAGCAAGTAGCTTCAAACACAACTTAAGTATCGTGCTAAATTTCTTAATTATTTATCACCTATGGTAATAAATCAAAAAAAAATTATCATATAATAAAAATTAAACAAGTAAAGAAACAGTCAGTCGGTGCAACCGATTTAGAAATACCCCACACCTATTTGGTTCAAATTTAATAAGATATTTATAGTCATTTTAAAACCATAAAACCTGTTATAAGTTTGATCGTACGACATAGTTAACCAAATTAACTTTATAATACTAAAAGTATTTTCTAATTACTTTATCTATTCCAAAATATTACAATTTTTTTTTAATTTATCTATTTTAAAATATTAAAAAACAAAAAACTTGAAATAAATGAAAATATATTTATTCCAATTCAATTACAACAGTGAAAAAATTTGAATTATTAAATTTTGTGATAAAAAGCTAATCAAAGCATAATATATTTAATAATTCAAATTTTTCAAAATTGCAATTATTTTAAATTGTTAGTTTATGTACCTATTAGAAAAGCTTATAAAAGCAAAATATGCAATAAATGTATTTCTAAAATACAATTATAAATTTAGAACTTTTCATATAATACATACAAATATAAAAATAAATTGAACATAACTTCTTTAATCGTTTATTAAAAAAATATTTTGTTTTTAAATTATAAAATATTATACATAATATGTTTATGGTCAAATTTCTAGCCTTTGAAAAATATAAAAGTATTAAATAAAAATGGAAATAGGAAGGAACCTTCGTGTATCAAATTTAAAGTTTCTATCTTCATGAATTTCGAAGATAAGCTTTTTAATTTTAGGATTTCTTAGGAAGCACCTCAACCACCACTACAATTAAGTCCAAATTTCGGGGACACATAGAAAATAGGAAATATCTCCTTAGGCTTCGAATTTATACTCGTTTGGCCTCAAATCGATAAAAAGCTTCTAAAATCCGAACTCATTGTCCGAACTCGACTAGAACCAATTTCCATGGTACTTTCATTATTAGTAACCTAGAGTTTTAATTTCATCAAAATAGTGGCATTATTATTTTTTCATTTTTTTTTCAGATATATGTTTGTAAGCCCTTGCACTTTTCAAAGGTTCCAGAACCCGAAACCATGATAAGATTTCGCACACATGCAGTCCTTGTCATACTTTCAATACTAGTTAACCCTTGTACACAATTGGAACGTTCTATCTTAATTTTAAGTTACTATTTTTATTAATTTCTATGATAAGCTTTTAAACCTTGGGGGGTCTAAGAGAAACACTGAACCACCACTCCAATTGATCCAAAATTAGGGGGCGCTCAGGAAATAGTACAAAACATGTTGTGCCAAATTAGAAGCTTATACATTCCTTTCAAGTTACAATCACTATTAATTTCGAAAATATGATTTAAGGAATGATTGATACACTTTATTTGTTTGCTTGTTTATTTGTTTGTCCAGGATTCACGTGAAAACCACTGGTCCGATTGTCACAAAATTTTAAAGGAATAACTCTGAGACCCCGGGGGGTGACATAGTCTATGTCACATTTTTAAAAGTCAATAGGTTGCGGCTCCAAAGCCGTTTTAAGCTTTTTCGGTTTTTTGATGTCGAATCACAACGGTTTGACCAATTGACTTGAAATTTTGTACAAATGTTCCTCTTAGTCAATTTACCAACAATCTTAGCAAAACAAAGTTGCATAAATTTGGTAGGAACAAATTAACCCATTTCGGCCTGGCGGACGTCCAAAAAATTTTGTGTTTCCGATTTGTATCCAATTTTACAGGTTGATTATGCAGTCTAAAAGAGAGGATGCAAAAAGTTTTAGTTAAGTTCGATTAACCCATTTTCCACGACGACGCCCTGAAGTTTTCTATAAATTTTATTTGCTTAAACGATTAAAAGAATTTTATTAAAAATTTTGTAGCAGCATTTTAATTATAAAAACCCACAGGATTAATTTGGTTTTGACCTGTTTACTCGTTTTGAACAAGATTCAATGAAATATTCAATTTTTTGGTATTAACGCAAGTTAACCTTTATTTTAAAATCTCACTTAATTAATAAAACAAATTTTTTTCCTCTCAAATAGTTCATCATCATCATCATATGGCTCTACAGCTCGGGGTGAACTTTGGCCTGCTTTTCTCTATTTTGTGCTTCTGATCTCCAATTTCGGATATAAAGAATTCTAGCATCGTTATCAATATTATCAGCCCATCTATTTCTTGGTCGTCCCCTTGCTCTTGTTCCTTCAGGGATTGCATACATAATTTTATATTGAGCGCGGTTTTCCTTCATTCGAGGAACATGGCCTGCCCATCTTAAGCGCTGTGCTTTTGCATATTTTACTATGTCTTTTCCTTCTATTAACTCGGAGAGTTCAGAATTAGTTCTTCTTTCATATTCTCCAATTTCGAGTCTTTTTGCGCCAAAAATTCTACGCAGTATTTTTCTTTCAAATACTCTTAAGCTATTTTCATCATGCCTCATCAGACTCCATACTTCACAGCCATATGTTATCACTGGTCGTATGATAGTTTCATAAATTATTAATTTTGATTCTCTGGTTATTAATTTAGATTGTATTAGCTTTTTATGTACGTAGTAGCATTTGTTTCCTGCATTAATTCTATCTTGTACGTTATGATGCATACTGTTGTCATTTCTAACTATAACTCCGAGATATGAGAAACTCTTAATACCTTCGAAATTGTATTCCCCAATGGTAATATGCTGTGGGTATCTTCTACTTTCATTTCGCGACATTTTCATATATTTTGTTTTATTTTCATTGATAGCTAAACCAACTTTTTTTGCTTCACTTTCGCTTTATTTGCTTGCACAATAAACGCCTCAGTCATATCTCTATAACTTCTTGATACGATTGCTATATCGTCAGCATTTGATGCGACTTTATAAATATGATTCCTCCCTTATCGAGTTTCTCAACTGCATAATTCAATACCATGTTAAACAGCATGGCAGAGAGAGCGTCGCCTTGTCTTACATCCGACGTAATATAAAATTCTGTCGATATTTTTGATTTTATCATTATTTTAGCTTTAGATTCGCTCATTGTCATCATAGCTACGTTGGCAAGTTTTTTGGTTACTCCCTGTCTTAACAAGGAAGCAAGAACTTGATCCCTACTTACACTATCAAACGCTTGTTTAAAATCAACAAACAAGAAGTGTATGTCTTTATTGTACTCATAACATTTTTCCATTGTTTGTTTCAATATAAATACTTGATCAATTGTTGATCTTTCGCTCCGGAATCCACACTGGTACTCTCCTATAATTTCCTCTGCATATGGTTTTAATCTTTCGAAAATTATATTTGATAATACTTTATATGCAGTATTTAATAATGATATTCCCCTATAATTTGTAAATTCAGTTTTGTCGCCTTTTTTATGAATAAGACATAACAGCCCTGTTCTCCATTTGTTTGGCATATGTTCTTCATCCCAGATTTTGCATATTAGTTTATGTATTTGACGATGCAGAAATTCACCTCCCTTTTTTAACAGTTCCGCTGTTAACCATCTTCTCTAGGCGCTTTATTATCTTTTAGCTCATGTATTGCATTTCTTATTTCATCAAATGATATTGAGGGTATCAAGGGCTCTGCAGTATATACATCATAAATTCCTGCTGGACTTTCTAATTGTTGCACATATAGTGCTTTCAAATAGTCCGGATAATGACAAAAATGATTATATAAACGCACTGGGTATTCTTCTTAAAACATTTAATAAGAACTGCATCATAGTAGGTGACACAAACATTGATTTACTCCAAACTAATGAAATCACGAGTACTTATGCTAACATAATTGATTCATACAACTTCAATATTCTTAATGATACGACTACTTGCGGAATTACTTGTCAAGCCGTCAATTGCAGCTGCCAAATCGATTGTAATCATGGAAGTATTCTGGATCATGCTATTGCAAACTTTAAAACCTTTAAAGCATTGATCCAATCATATGATAATCCTATTAGTGCCACAAAGTTTTGGATATTAATATTGAAAAATGCGACATTATACTTGAACCAATGACACGAGTCACTATAGAAAAAACGAACTGGAATGTATTTCAGAATCTAGTTGCGCAAAAAGTTGAAACGTGTAACTCATACGACAAGCTCACGGAGAGTTTAAAAGAAAGTAAAGCTCTGGCATCATCATTAAGAATAATTAGAAGAAGAAATCAAAACCACTGGGTTACACCATTTATACTTAGCGTAATCAAAAAGAGAAATAAATTATACTCTAAACTTCGCAAAAACAGAGACTACTCTGAACTACAAGATAGGTACGGAAGAATCAAAAATTATGTTCAAAAATTAATAACAAAAGCAAAAGAAGATTACTTTAACAACCAAATGAGTGAAAGTACCAACCCTCAACAGATATGGAAAGTCATCAATAAGCATTTAAATCACAATAGCTCAAAAGAAATTTCAACAATTCGCTTAAATAAGAATAATGGTGAAATCTCTACATCTGAGCTAGAGGCAGCAAACATTCTCAACAATCATTTTGCTACCATTGGAAGCACATTAGATAAAAATTTCACCAACCAAACAGTTAATGAAATAAGTACACAGCATTGCATAAATCAGAACTCAATATATTTGATTCCAACAGACAATAATGAATTAAAACATATCATAAACTCTTTTAAAACTAATTGATCTCCTGGGCCTAATGGTATTTCAATAAAACACATTAAATCAGTCGAGCAAATAATATCAAACAAACTAGTTAATATAATAAATGAAGTTTTAACTACTGGTGTTTTTCCTGATATGGCTAGAGAATGTACTATCACTCCAATTTTTAAATCAGGGGATAAAATGGACTGTAATAATTATAGACCGATAACCTTAAGAAACTGTCTATCAAAAATTATTGAAAAAGTTATTAAACGTCGTTTAATTACGTTTTTTACTAATTCAAAACTAATTGATGACCACCAATTTGGTTTTTTAAATGGAAGCAGTACTGAATCAGCAGCACTCGAAGTTGTGAACTTCATTAATACAGCATTGGACAAAAATAATTATGCAGTAGCTATTCTATTAGACTTAAAAAAAGCTTTCGATACGGCAAATCATGATATACTTCTAAATAGTCTTGATAAAATGTGTATTCGAGGAGTTGCAGCCAATCTATTCCATTCCTACTTAAAATTTCGTAAAATCAAAACCAAAATAAACGAACTTATTAGTGAAGAAGCAAATCTTGAAGTTGGAGTTCCTCAAGGCATAGTTCTTGGTCCTATTCTTTATTTAGCTTATGTGAATAGCTTTAACAAAATTGGGCTAAGTGGGCATTATTCAATGTTTGCGGATGATACCATAATTTTATATAAAGGCAAAAGCAGTAATCTAGTAGAAGAATATATTAAATTGGATTTAAATAAAGTTAGTGAGTGGCTAGACCAAAAGAGACTAACGATTAACGTAACTAAAACTGATCTCATCATTTTTTAAGCAAAAAAATAAAGAAAATATTAACCTATCAATTTCTATTAATCAACAACAAATAAAAAGAGTTAAATCATCTAAATATTAAGGAATAGTTATTGATGAAGAACTCTCTTGGAAAATACACATTGAAAAATTAAAAAAAAATAATAATGTCAATAGTAGGTGCCATTGGAAGATGTCCTAAATTAAGCGAACAAGTTGCAAAATTAGTCTTTTACTCTCACATTCAGTCTAAAATACGGTACTTAATTCCAGTTTGGAGCCAGGGTTGCAAATACATTACCAATTCAATAAGCATCCTTATCAACAGAGCTATAAAAATTTTATACAGATTACCATATGATTACCCGACTACTCAATTGTATTATACTTGTAACTTGCCTTCTGTTGAACAAACAATATTTTTAGAAAACTGTAAGTTAATTTACAAATTATCAAATAACCTAATGAAAACAAACCTAAAACTACAAACAAATGCTTCAATTCATAATTACAACACAAGAAATGCAGAACATTACCGACTAGCAGCACCCAGAACCGAAAGAGGTAAAAGAGACGATATGTTTAATGGTATAAAAAGTTTCAATAGCATTCCTAACAATATAAAATATGCTCCTAATTTAAGATTATTCAATAAAAGATTGAAATCTGTATTGCCAAAAAATAATAACTAAAAAAAAAAAAAAAATAATTAAACTAATAATATTTAATTTGTTTAATAAGATTGAATTATATTTTATTAGATATAAGCTAGTTATAAGTGAGATTTATACCAGTTTTTTTGTAACTGTCTATCTCTATACAATAAATAAATAAATAAAAAAAAAATAAATAAAAAATATACATGTACGCATACAAAATTTAAAGTCAATTGGTTAAGCCATTTCTGCTTAAGAGTAAAGTAACGAAAAAATCTGTAAAAAGCTGTGTGCCGCAATGAGTTAATGGAACTCAACAGACCAGTTTTTGAGACTTTGAACAAGCAATATTTCGCAAAATTGGACCTAATATTTTTCAAAATTTTTTTTTATACAAATTGTCGGGCGGCAATTGTCAATCAGGCGTCGGTCGGCAAAAAACTTATAAAAAGCAGTGAGGCCGCAATGGGTTAACGGAACTCCACAAATATTTTTTTGAGGCTTTCTTTTCAACCAAAGCTTTTCAACCCTTCCAAAAATTGCCCGAAACTTGCTTTTTTTACAATTTACAACCTCCCGGGCAACGACGGGTAAATCTGCTAGTCTAATATATAAAGAAGAAAATTAGTTTTTTTGTCCAGGATTCACGTGAAAACCACTGGTCCGATTGTCACAAAATTTTAAAGCAATAGTTCTGAGAGCCCGAGAGGTGACATAGGCTATGTCACATTTTTATATGTCAACAGGTTGCGGCTCCAGACCCGTTTTAAGCTTTTTCGTTTTTTGATGTCGAGTCAAATCGGTTTGACCAATTGACTTGAAATTTTGTACAAATGTTCCTCTTAGTCAACTTACCAACGATCTTAGCAAAACAAAGTTGCATAAATTTGGTAGGAACAAATTAACCTATTTCGGCCTGGCAGTCTTTCAAAAAATTTTGGGATTCCGATTTGTGTTCAATTTTACAGGTTGATTTTGCTGTCTAAAAGAGAGGCTGCAAAAAGTTTTAGTTAAGTTCGATTAACCCGTTTTAAACGACCACGCCATGAAGGTTTCTATAAATTTTATTTGCTTTAACAATTAAAAGAATTTTATTGAAAATTTTGTACCAGCATTTTAATTATAAAAACCCACAGGGTTAATTTGGTTTTAACCTGTTTACGCGTTTTTTGGTTTTGACGCAAGTTAACCTTTATTCCAAAATCTCACTTAATTTATAAGACTATTTTTTTTCTCTCCTTAAATAGTCTCAAATAGTGCAAAAGGATAATTTTAATAATAATAAAAATAAAACTTATAAAGAATCCGAATATTAATATGCATCTTTAAATTTAAATAACGTAACATTTTCCTTCTCTACATTTTTTCTTAAGCCTTTGTTTTTTTACTACTTTGCAGTTGTTGTTTTTTAAAAATAGATTTCAGTATAAACTTGCAGTTTAAATTTTACACAGAAATTATGCTTAAATACAATGTAATTTAAAACAGTTTTTTCAAAAGAGAAGCCTACATTTCTCTCATAATGTCACAAAGAAACGAGGAAGAGCGTAGTAGAAATTACAGGTAAGTACAAAACAAAATATAAGTTGAAAAGCGGATTTATAAGCGTTTTATAAACCATTGACTATATTTTATTCAAACGTTGGCAATTCAAGAAAATAGTATAATGACATAATGGCAAATTTAGTATACCCTTTTGACCTATAGTCAAACGGATATAATAATACATCTAAACTACCTATTCCATATATGTAAACTATAATATATGTAAACTACCTATTACCCGGCGTACGTTTCCCCGTAACTCAATGGAGTTTTAATTTAATTTGATGTTATTGAAAAAAGTTAACACAAAAATTACACATGGTGTACATGTTAATTTGAAAATAAAATAAAGGAATTTTTTTAAAACGCTTTTTTTAGAATTATTCTTGCAATCTTTTAAGAAGTTTATCAAATTTCACTAGAATCTTTTCATAATTTTTAAATAATACCTAATAAAAAAAAAATTTAATTCGGTTAACGTTATTCGCCGGAAACCCACCATCCTCAACTCTATCGTCAAGGAGCACCAAATTGTCAAAAAGGACCACGTATAGAAAAGTTAGACAAAATCGTTCCAAACTGTTTTGCAATTTGTTTTTTAAAGGTTTTGTTGCGCAATCGGTTAAAAGAACTCGTCAAAACATTTTTTTAAACATTCCCTTAATTCAAAGACATTTACCTACTTTTAAAAATTGGACATAATTAACTTACAAAATCTTTTTTTTGAATAACCGTAGAAATGATAAATATATAAATGTACGTATACAAAATTTAAAGTTAATTGGTTAAGCTATTTGTACTTAAGAGTAAAGTAACGAAAAAATCTGTAAAAAGCTGCTGTGCCGCAATGAGTTAATGGAACTCACAAACCAGTTTTTGTGACTTTGAACATGCAATATTCCGCAAAATTGGATGTAATATCCTTACAAAAATTTTTTTTTGTACAATTGTCAATATAAAAAACTGTTGGGCCTAAATGTATTAACGGAACTCGACAATTATTTTTTTGAGGCTTTCTTTTCAACCGAAGCACTAATTTCAAAATTTGGACAAAACTTGCTTTTTTACAATTTGCAACCTCCCGGGCAACGCCGGGTAAATCTGCTAGTCTTATTCTAATATACAAAAAAGAAAATTTGTTTGTTTCACGTGAAAACCACTGGTAAAAATGTCACAAAATTTTAGAGGAATAACTCTGGGAGCCCGGACGGGGACATAGGATACGCCACATTTTTATAAGTCAACAAGTTGCGGCTCCAGACCCGTTTTAAGCTTTTTCGTTTTTTTGATGTCGAGTCGAAACGGCTTGCCCGATTTACTTGAAATTTTGCACGAATTTTTTTCTTACCAACCCGAATTAGTTCTAGAAAGTTGGTTGGAGTAAATTAACCCATTTTGGCTCGGCGGGGTCCGAAAAATTTTGTGTTTCCGATTTGTGTTCTATTTTGCAGGGTGGTTTTGAGGTCGAAAAGAGAGGCTGACACAAGATTTTGTTGAGTTCAGTTAACCCGTTTAGACACAAGGGCGCAATGAAGCTTTTTCAATGTTTTTGATGTCGAGCCGAAACTGTTTGACCGATTAAATTGAAATTTTGCACAAATGTTTCCCTTAGCAACCGAAATTAGTTGTATAAAGTTGGTTGGAATATATTAACCCATTTTGGCCTGGCGGGCTTCCAAAAAATTTTGTGATTCCGATTTCTGTCCAATTTTACATGATGGTTTTGCAATCGAAAAGACAAGCTAACACAAATTTTTGTTGATTTCTGTTACCTCGGCTGCGATAAAGCTTTTTCAATATTTTAGATATCGAGCCGAAACAGTTTGGCCGATTGACTTGAGATTTTGTACAAATGTTAGCTTACGGAATTAGTTGTATAAAGTTGTTTGTAATATATTACCTATTTCGGCCTGGCGGGCTTCCAAAAATTTTTTGTTTCCGATTGTGTTCAATTTTACAGATTGATTTTGAAGTCCAAAAGAAAAGCTGCAAAAAATGTTTATTAAGTTCGATTAACCCATATTCCACGACGACGCCATGAAGTTCTTTATAAATTTTATTGCCTTTTATACGATTAAATTAATTTTATTGAAGAATTTTGTACCAGCATTTTTATTATAAAAACCCACAGGGTTAATTTGGTTTTGACCTGCTTATGCGTTTTCACAAAGATTCAATGAAATTTTAAAATTTTTGGTATTAACGCAAATTAACCTTTATTCCAAAAGCTGACTGAATTAATAAGATTAATTTTTTTGCTATTTATAAAATAAAGCAAAAGCTAAATGAGATAATATTAATAATAATAAAGCTAATAAAGAATCCGAATAATAATATCTTGAAATTTAAATAACGTAACATTTTCCTTCTGTACATTTTTTCGTAAGTCTTTATTTTTTATCTTTACAGTTGTTGTTTTTTAAAAATAAATTTCTGTGTGCAATTGCAGTTTTATTCAAATGAAATCTAAAAATCAAAAAATTCAATTTCGTGCATATTATGCTTAAATACATAGTATTTAAAAACAGTTTTTCCAAAAAAGAAGCCTCCATTCTCTCATAAAATCATATAAAGACGAGGAAGAGCGTAGTAGAACTTTCAGATACGTACAAACTAAAATATAAGTTGAAAAGCAGACTTTTAAACCCTTTCTAAACCATCGACTATATTTTATTCAAACGTTGGCAATTCAAGAAAACTACTATTGATATAGTATAATGACATAATGGCAAATTTAGTATACTCTTTTGACCTATAGTCAAAATTTAATATTATATATACTATTTAATATTATTCGCCGGAAACCCACCATCTTCAACTCTATCTTCAAGGAGAACCAAATTGTCAAGAAGCATCACATATAGAAAAATTAGAGATAATCGTTCAAACTGTTGTGCAAACTGTTTTTTAAAGGTTTTGTTTCGCAATCGGTTAAAAGAACTCGAACATTTTTTTAAACATTCCCCTAACTCAAAGACGTTTTACCTACTTTCAAAAGTGGACATAATTTACTTACAAATTTTTTTTGAACAACCGTCGGGTCGGCAGGGGTTAGCAAATTCCAAGTCTGTTAATAGAGTGAACTCCATTCTCAAAGAGGAACACATATACAAAATTTGAAGTCAGTCGGTTAAATAATTTCTTATTATAGCAAAGCAACAAAAAAATCTATGAAAAGATGTTGGGCCACAATGGGTTAACGGAACTCCATAAATAAAAATAAACTCTATAAAATTTTATACCACTTAAGTTAAAGGTTGGTACCTATAATTGCCACGCTTCCCACGGGGAGCTGACTTGTTGAGGAAAGCTAAGCTAAAAAAAGTAAGAGTTGTAAAACTAGCATAACCTTAAAAAAATTGCAGATATATTCCTAAAAAAAAATAAACTAGTTTATGTCGATATTAAAGTAGAATTAAACAAAAATTTAAATTATTCAAAAGGGCTTATATTTGATCGCGACTTTTTCAGGTCGATAGTGCAGAAGTCCTCATTGGATTGAAAGATAAAAATCCTACTATTGTAGATGTTTTCAAACTAACAAAGATGACTAATTCATCTACATAGACTAATAAATTCTACAAAGAACGAAACAATTAACCCAGTACACAAAAACTTAACGAATAAAACCGCACCAAAAATCCAAACCATTTCAACTAAAATAGAAACCAATTCACTAAACACAACGAAAAACACAACAAACAATTATGCGATACCAGAGCTTTATGCAGAAATGAGATCGACAATTACAGAAGCTAACGAAACGATAAGTAATAAAAATAAAATAAATAATATTTCAAATGATAATACTGAACATTCATACCTGCATGACAGTAACAATGGTCATAGCAGTAAAAATGTTCCAAATTACATATGTAGCAAATAAAGATTTGTTATGTAGCAAATAAAGCAAATTTCGAACTAATTGTTAAATAGTATAAGCCCCTAATAGTTACTTTACAAGGGACACATTTACCAGAAACTTTAGACCCTATAGATTGCTTAAATGATAACTGTTTATTTTCTGCCAACTTATCAAATCAAAATACTGGTGGATTGGCTTTTTTAATAAATAAAGGTTTAAATTACATATTAACACTAATATTCAAGCAAGTGCTCTTAAGGTTAGTTTTCCTAACTATGACAAAAAATAGCAATACTAAACTTATATCTTGAATACAACTCTAGCTTCCCAAATAGATAAAGCCTTTATTATTACTGGTGACTTCAACGCTCGTAATGTTATTTGGGGAGATCAGCTAACAAATTGTAAGGGTAACATAGTTAAAGAATAGTTGGAAGAAAAAGATGAACTTATACTTTTAAATGATGGATCACCAACACTTTTCAGCACGAGAGGCACTTTTACATGTTGTGATTTGACAATATGCTCTCCTGAACTAGCTCACAGAACCTAATCCCAAAGGAGGTGATCATTTTGCCTTATTTCTTCACTCAGAAAGTATAAAATGTGACTTTATAAGAAAACCCCTTTTTCCTGAAAATATGGCAAACTGGGAAAAATTTGCTACTTTACTATATTTGGATAAAACCCTTTGCTTAAGGCCGCAGACGAAGTGACAGTACTTACCAAAAGCATAAGGTATGCGGCAAGTCAGTCATTGAAAACTAGTAAACCATTTAAACCTCAACCAGCATGGTTTAATAGAACTATTGAAAGTCTTATCAAAAACCGCGACAGTATATGGAGAAGTTATAAAAGAGACCCAAACAGAAATAGATTGGTAGAAGTGCGTAGAGCAAATGCCATATTACGTAGGGAAATAATGACTGCAAAGCGTAAATCTTGGGAAGAATTTGCAAACAGCATAGATGGTCAAGAGAATTACTGGAAAAAAGCCATGAGAGTAAAAGGACGTAAAAGCAAAGGAATATTTGCAATTAAACATCACCCTAACGGGAATATTATTGCCAACTCTGCTGAAAATGCACACTTTATGGTAAATATGTGCTCAGAAGTTTCACAGCATAATATTTATACTCCTGAATTTCAGATATAAAAAGCGCGTTTTGGCCTCCCAGACACAAATTACACCACACTAGATGATAAAATCATATTAAACGAAGTGAATAACGTTTTATCCAAATTTACTGGTACGTCTCCAGGCATCGATTGAGTTTCGTATGGTATGCTGAAGCATACCAATACAAACTTTATAAATAAACTAGTAAATCTATACAACAAAAAACTTAGTTCAGGACTATTTCCACAGGCATGGAAATTAGCTGAACTAATGGGATCTTTATGTCCATTACTAAAAGGACATAAAGATCCCAATAACCAGAAAAATTACAGATTCATATCGCTGTTGGCACCCATGTCCAAAATACTAGAAAAGATTTCAGGGAACAGATTGAGTTGGTTCCTTGAAAAAAAAACCATCAAGCAAAATACATTAAAAATCTTGTAAGAAACTAAAAAAAAACAAATAATTTATTAAAACTAACTTGCAAATACCAGTTTAGTCCTACAATCAAAACAGCGTTACAAATTGCAAAAGCTTTACAGTTTGGCAAAATTGATTACGTCATATCGGTATATGGGTATACCAACAAAACACATATCGATCAAGCAGTTTTAAGAACCACGAATATCGACAGTCTATATATAGAATCTGGCTTCTCTACATTCGAAGAAAGAAGAGATCTGTTGTCCTCCAAATTTCGACACAAGCAGTTTAGTGATTTACAACAACCTTTAAATAAATTAGTCTTAGCAATAATCAATTACGACATAATTATACCAAAAATGTCCTTGATGGTTAAGGCCATAGATTTTTCAAATCATGCTATACTCTTTGAAAAACCATTATCGAAAACTCAGAGAACAGAACCTTGGTTAACTAACATTAATACATATATTGACACATCTCTAGCAGATTTTAAAAAACAAAAAACCAATAATGAAATCTATCATCAGTTATTTCCAAACATTAGTAATTCTTATCCTAATGGATACAAAATTTTTACTGATGCATCTAAATCAGAACAAGGAGTTGCAATAGCCGTTGTAGATACCGATAAACTCATTATTAAGAAAAGCTTACCAGCACATTCGAAAATTTACAACGCAGAAATAATTGGCACATATGAAGCTGTGAGATATTGTGCCAATTTAAACAGCAGTGACAAAATAATTTTCATTGTCAATTTAAGTGCACTTAACGCACTAAAGAACACCTCAAACACACGGCCAGTGGTTGAAAAAAGTAGATACTTTTTAATGAACTCCAATACAAGCATAAAACTAATATGGATTCCCGGCCACGCAGGAATATCAGGGAACGAGTTTGCCGACAGTGAAGCGAAGTAAGCAGTAGAAAGTCCAACAATTTTTAGTAAAATCTATTTCCCTAGTGTAAAAGCGAACGAAATAAATAAACAAATCTTCGCTAACAGATAAAAAGGAACTCCCCAATCAGCTTTCTAAAAAGTCACTGGCACACAGCAACGTCTCCAACATATGAAATTGGCAAAAGATCGCTAGAAGTTAAAATAAGTAGAATTCGTCTAGGACATACTTTTCATACAAAAAAAAATTTATTTTCTAATCCAAACCGTCCCATATGTCAACACTGCGGGTATATTATGTCGATAAAGCATATATTTTTGGAATGCCAGATAACGCTAAATTTTATTCAGATATCAAATACAAATTTAACTTGATTATTACTTCCTAAAATGTAGAGATAGTAGAAAAAATAATCAGGTTTTTTATCATATAGTCCAACATCTAATTTTGCTTACTATTTGTCGTAAAAAATGCATAATTTATAAAATTATTATTTCAATTAACTTAAAGAAAAACTTTTGTAAATAATGTAAATAAATTTTTTGTAAATTTTTGTAAATAATTTTTTAGCTATTGAAGAAAATAGTAATACTCAAATTTTTTTTCCATGGTTATATCAATATTCTCGTACCCGTAATGGCCCTAGCAGCCGAGTATAATACTAACATTACGTGAAATTTTTATTAGAAACTTAAATAAATAAATAATCTGTTTGAATCACAAAAAAATAAACAAAACTTATTTAAGTTTAGAATTCAAATTTATTAATGATTATATTTTACTTAAAATTACGTCTTTAAATACAATTTTTATTTCCATAATAATTATACATTATGCAACGAAATTAGCTGACACAACAAATATTTAACTTACTTTAAAACAATTAAAATTATGGATGTAGGTCAGTACAATGACTTTTAAAGGTATTTTATTAAGTTAAGTTCAATTAAATTATATTACAAAGAAATGTGCATCATAAGCAAAAATGTACGTTAAACAATTATGAAATAAACAATATTAAAATTAGTTAATATACATAAAAGTTGTTATAAAATATATTAATGTTAAGTTTATAATGTTAAAAACTTATGTTCTGCGAACATAATCAAAATAACCTTCTTATCCTTTTAAGACTATAAAAGTGTTAAATAAGAAACCAAGTAGGAAAGAAAACCTATGTTCCAAGTTTCAGATTACTATCGTTATTACTTCAAAAGATATGCTTGCTAAATCTTTATAGGAGTGTAGGAGGCACCTGAACCACGAATCCAATTACCAACCTATGTTAGAAACATAATGAAAACAAAACAGAACAGCGGGGCATCAAATTTAAAGTTTTTCTCTTTTTTTCTTTGAACTTTCATGATATGATTGCTAGATTTTGGTGGTTTATGGAAGCTACCCGAACCACCGCTCCAATTGATCCCCCATTTCAAGGACCCAAAGGAAGTAAGGAGGAACACCTGCGGCCCAAATTTTAAAGTTTTATCTTTTTGGTTTCAAAATTATGCTAGTTGGCCTAAATTAGATCAAAAGCTTCTGGAATCCGAACCTATTGGCCGATCTCGACCAGAAGCATTCTGCGCGGTGCTTTCATTAGTAGTAAAATAGAGTTTAAATTTCATCAATAGAACGTCATTAGTTTTCAAGTTATCTTGTTTTGTGTATATATGTTCAAAAGACCTTCAAACTATCAATAGTTCCAGAGCTTGAAACCATGGTCCGATTACCCGTACTTCACCGACCTCGCCGTACTTTCATTAATAGTTAACCCTTGTACCAAATTGGAAAGTTCTGTCTTTATTAATTACTACTTTAATTAATTTCGATGATAAGCTTTTAAACCTTGGGAGGTCTAAGACAGGTAGTTTATGAACCACTACTCCTTTCATTACTAGTTAACCCTTGTACCAATTTGGAATGTTCTGTCTGTATTTTAAGTTACTACTTTCATTAATTTTGATGATAAACTTTTAAACCTTAGGAGGTCTAAGAGAAGTATCTGAACAACCACTCCTCTTGAGCCCAAATGTCGGAGACATGCAGGAAATAGTAAAGAACACCCTTGTATCAAATTTGAAGCCTTTATATTTGTTTCAAGCTACTGTCTTTTTTAATTTCGAAGATATGCTTTAAGGTCATGAACTTCAATTACTTCTTCCCAAAATTCTAGGACGCTAAGGAAATAGGAATGAACACTCTTGTACGAAATTTGGAGGTTCTGTCTTAATTGATTTCGGAATTCAGCTCATTTGGCTAAATTCGTTCAAAAGCTTCTAGGATCCAAACCCATGGTCTGATCTTGACCATACACAATCACTGCCATATCATTACTACTAACTTACGGAACGAACCATGATAGCACCAATTTTTTTTTTTTTATTTTTATTTCAAAATCTTAATAATAAATTTTACAATAGATTTAAAATATATATATAAATTATTTGATTGCATACGACCCTGGCTTTTGCTGTGGATCTAATAGAATTATAAATAGTTTAGTTAGTAGTTATAGTTATATAATTTGTTACAAAACTTAAAATTATTTCATTAACTGTTTTAATTAAAAATTCAATAAAAATAAAAAATACAAGCAAGAAAAAAAGCCTATATTGAAAAACAAAAAGAAATAAACACTATAATATATATTAAAAACAAAATTATTCATAAGAATTAACATATTTAAAATATTTGGTTAAAAATTAACACATACCTATGAAAGACAAAAAATTCTTGTAAATCAATACTGCTGGGAATTGTTAGACAATGTAATATATTGGACAATAAACTTTTGAAACAAAATTATACTATATAGTGTTTTAGTTTCTGACGGTAATTCATTAAATAATTTAAGACAATCGTATATACATCCAGTAATATATCCAGCTTATTTAAGTATAATTAAGGCGAAGTACATCATAGTGGATTTAGATACGTTATATTCGACAAGATATATGAGGAATAAATAACAAATAAAGTATTTTGTGTAAAAAAGTTTTGTAGTCGTTTAGGAACGAAAAATTATGGACAAATTTTCCTGACCAAGGAATCTATATGTACATCCCACTTTAAATTTTTATCGATATATAAACCCAGTTGTTGTTACAATTTCAATGTTTGTATTATTAAAGCTAAAATTTATATTATTAAATTTTTTGTTAATTAATTGGAGGTCTGCCTTTAAAGCTAATTTAATTTACAAATATCATTAATATAAATTTTAAGTAAATCGGGTCCTAAAATTGAACCTTGAGGTACTGCTTTTATCATCGTTTTATCACAGCTTAATTTATTATTAATACGTACTTTTTGTTTTCGACCAAACAAATATGTTTTAAAAAAAGCAATCTGTTCGGCATCAAAATTAAGTTTTAACAGTTTATGAATAAGTACGTCGTAATCTATGCAGTCGAAAGCTTTTTGAAAGTCTAAAAAGACACATCCGATATATTTGCTGGCATCCATGTTTTTGCTAATAAAATCCGTCAGATTTAAGACTACGAAGCCGAATTGATTGACACTCAGAATGCTTTCTAAAAAAGTATTTAAACGGTTTTTTATAACTACTTCAAAAACTTTCGAAAAACTACCTGCCACTTTTGAAAATTGGGGTAACAATTGCTGTTCTGGAAATTGATTAGTCCTAAAAGAAATATTTATAAATTTAGCTAACACTGGAATAAATTTTTTAATAAATTTAGATGATATATTTTGTCATGCCCAGTAGCAGCGAAGGATTTAATGGAATATTTAACTGAATGTATAAAGTTTATCTGACTTCATTTGTTGTACATTTATAAAAAACTCATTCATAGTGTCAGCTATTTGCTGTTCATTTGTGATGATACTCTTTTCGAGGTCAATTGCTTTAATGCAGTTATTTATATTCCTTTGGCCATCGTTATATAACATTTACTTATACAGGGACCACAACTTTCTGTCATTACTTGGGGTTTGTGTTATTACGTTATTACGGAACAATAATTTTTTTTTTTGCCTGAACAATTAATTTGGACACTTTAGTTCTATAACACTTGTACAAATTTTCAATGCGAATATCGTTAGGGTAAGTCTTTTTGAATCTTAAGTAAGAGTCACAGATTTTCTTATTTGTCGTATTTCATCAGTCATCCAAATGGTTTTATTATTTTTAAATTTTAAAGAGAGTTTGCTTGAATTAACATACTAAGTTTAAGAACTATTTCATCGAAGGAAGTTAAAGATTCAATACTATTCCAGATTTCATTTCTGGCAATTCTTTCATAGTTCAAAATAATTTTATTATAACTGACTTTTCTTTAGTAGGTTTGAAATAAAAACTAATGAAAAACATTTGATGATCAGACAGACTTGTATCTAGCACATGAAAATTGTATTTCATTTAATAATGTCAGAAATTAGGTGATCAATGATCGTTCTAGAATTATTGCTTATTCTTGTTGCGAAATTTTAATCATTTTGTTCAAAATAATAAATCCGCTACTAAGAATGGTACTAATATAGTTTTTAATAATAGGATTATCTCTTTGTAATAGATTTAAATTTATATCACTAACAAAAATTGTTCTTTTATTTCTATGTATTAATTACTCTATTTTTCGATGTATATATTAATATAAGTTTCCTGTGATTTATATATTGCAAATATATTAAAATACTTTTTAGTAATTTAACACCTAAAATATTTGAATCTTGAAATTCTTCATTATAAATAATACTATTAATATTATTTTTTACATATATTGGCAAATTATAAAACTTATTCTCGTTCTAAACTAACCAGATTTCTGACAACGCAATCACATCTACATTTGTACTATAACAGTTTAATAAGGTTTCTAAATTATAAAGTTTATTTCTTAAACTCTGTATATTTTTCTAATATATAAATCTTCTAATATATAAGGAAGAAAATTTGATTGTTTGTTTGTCCAGGATTCACGTGAAAGCCACTGGTCCGATTGTCACAAAAATTTTAAAATAATAATTTTCAGAGCCCGGAGGTTGACATAGACTATGTCAAATTTTTATAAGTCCACAGGTTGCGGCTCCAGAGACGTTTTAAGCTTTTTCGTTTTTTGGATGTCGAGTCAAAACGGTTTGACCGATTGACTTGAAATTTGGCACAAAAGTTCGTCTTAGGAACCGGAATTAGTTGTATAAATTTGGGCTTCCAAAAAATTTTGTGTTTCCGATTTGTGTCCAATTTTACAGGGTGATTATGCAGTCAAAAAGAGAGGCTGACACAAATTTTTGTTGAGTTCGGTTAACATGTTTGGGCACGAGAGCCCAATGAAGCTTTTTCAATGTTTTTAATGTCGAATCAAAACGGTTTGACCGATTGACTTGAAATTTTGCACAAATGATTTTGCAGTCGAAAAGAGAGGCTGACACAAATTTATGTTGAGTTCGGTTAACATGTTTGGGCACGAGAGCCCAATGAAGGTTTTTCAATGTTTTTAATGTCGAGTACAAACGGTTTGGCCGATTGAGTTTTTGGGCTTCCAAAAAATTTTGTGTTTCCGATTTGTGTCCAATTTTACAGGGTGATTATGCAGTCAAAAAGAGAGGCTGACACAAATTTTTGTTGAGTTCGGTTAACATGTTTGGGCACGAGAGCCCAATGAAGCTTTTTCAATGTTTTTAATGTCGAATCAAAACGGTTTGACCGATTGACGTGAAATTTTGCACAAATGATTTTGCAGTCGAAAAGAGAGGCTGACACAAATTTTTGTTGAGTTCGGTTAACATGTTTGGGCACGAGAGCCCAATGAAGCTTTTTCAATGTTTTTAGTATCGAGTCAAAACAGTTTGGCCGATTGACTTGAAATTTTGCACAAATTTTCCTCTTAGCAACCGCAAATAGTTGTATAATATTGATTGCAATAAATTAACCCATTTCGGCCTGGCGGGGTCCCAAAAAATTTGTGTTTCCAATTTGTGTCCAATTTTACAGGGTGATTTTGCAGTCGAAAAGAGAGGCTGACACAAATATTTGTTGAGCTCGGTTAACCCGTTTGGGCACGAGAGCGCAATGAAACTTTTTCAATGTTTTTGATGTCAAGTCAAAACGGATTGACCGATTGACTTGAAATTGTGCACAAATGTTCCACTTAGCAACCGGAATTTGTTGTATAAATTTGGTTGGAATGAATTAACCAATTTCATCCTGGCGGGCTTCCAAAAAATTTTGTGTTTCCGATTTGTGTCCAATTTTTCAGAATGGTATTCCAGTCGAAAAGAGAGTCTGGCACAAATTTTTGTTGAGTTAGGTTAGCCCGTTTGGGCACGAGGGCGCAATGAAGTTTTTTCAATGTTTTTGATGTCGAGTCAAAACGGTTTGACCGATTGACTTGAAATTTTTCACAAATATTCCTCTTAGCAACCGGTATTAGTTGTATAAATTTGTTTGAAATAAATTAACCCATTTCGGCCTAGTGGGCTTCCAAAAAATTTTGTGTTTCCGATTTGTGTCCAATTTTACATCGTGATTTTCCAGTCGAAAACAAAGGCTGACACAAATTTTTGTTGAGTTTGGTTAAACCGTTATGGTACGAAGGCGCAATGAAACTTTTGCAATGTTTTTGATGTCGAATCAAAATAGTTTAACCGCTTGACTTGAAATTTTGCACAAATGATGGTATGAATTATCCCATTTTGGCCTGGCAAAAAACAATTTTGTGTTTCTGATTAGTGTCCAATTTAACATGTTGATTTTGCTGTCCAAAAGAGAGGCTGCAAAAAGTTTTAGTTAAGTTTGATTAACACGTTTTCCACGACGACGCCATTAAGTTTTCTATAAATTTTATTTGCTTAAACGATTAAAAGAATATAATTGAAAATTTTGTACCAGCATTTTAATTATAAAAAGTAAAGAAACAGTCAGTTGGTTCAAATTTAATGACATATCCATAAGTCATTCTAACACCATAAAAGCTGTTATTAATTTGATCGTAAGACACAGCTAACCAAATTAACTTTATAATACTAACAATATGTTCTAATTACACTATCTACTAAAAAATATTGCAAATTCTTACTAATTTATCTATTTAAAAATATTAAAAAACAAAACAACTTGAAATAAATGAAAATATATTTATTCCAATTCAATTAAAAAATTAAAAATTTCTAATTATTAAATTTTGTGATAAAAAGCTAATCAAAGCATAATATATTTAATAATCCAAATTTTTCAAAATTGCAATTATTTTAAATGGTTAGTTTATATACCTAATAGAAAAGCTTATAAACGCAAAATATGCAATTAAAGTATTTCTAAAATACAATAACAAATTTAGAGCTTTTCATATAATTCATTTAAATATAAAAATAAATTTTACATAAATGCAGCAAGTACCTTTGAACATAGCTGAACCACTACAATTAAGTCTAAATTTCGGGGACAAATAGGAAATATATTCTTTGGCTTCCAAATTATACTCGTTCGGCCTCAAATCGATCATAAGCTTCTAGAATCCGAACTCATTGACCAAACTCGACCAGAACCAATTTCCATGGTACCTAGAGTTTAAATTTCATCAAAATACCGGCATTATTTTTTGAGTTATGGTGTTTTTAAGATATATGTTTGTTAGCCCTTGAACTTTTCAAAGGTTCCAAAACCCGAAATTATGGTACAATTTCGCCCATATGCAGTCCCCGTCATACTTTCAATACTAGTTAACCCTTGTACACAATTAGAAGGTTCTATCTTAATTTTAAGTTACTAGTTTTATTAATTTCGATTATAACCTTTTAAAACTTGGGAGGTCTAAGAAGGGTACTGAACCGCCACTCTAATAATAGTAACGAACACCCTTGTGCCAAATTTGAGGCTTCTACATTTTTTCAAGTTGCTATATTTATTAATTTTAAAGATATGCTCTAAGGTCTTTAAGGTCTAAATGTGTGGCTGGTCCCCGACCCACTACTCCAATGGGGCTCAAATTTCAAGGACACTAAGGAAATAGGAACGGACACCCCGATACCAAATTTGAAGGTTCTATCTTCATTGCTTTTGGGATTATGCTCGTTTGGCCTAAATTCAATCAAAAAGTTCTAGGTTCCGAACCCATGGTCCAATCCCGAACTTACGCAAATATATATACTTTTCCATATCTAGCTCACTTCCTTTAGGTGGTTACAAACACCATACCAAAGTTAACATACCCTTTTACCTATTCTATAAGTGTAGGGTATAAAAACCCACAGGGTTAATTTGGTTTTGACCTGTTTACGCGGTTTGCACAAAAATTCAATGAAATTTTGAAATTTTTTGTATTAACGCAAGTTAACCTTTAATACAAAAGCTCACTTAATTAATAAGACTAATTTTTTTGCTCTCCTTAAATAATCTCAAATAGTGTTTTGCTAAATTAGATAATATTAATAATAATAAAAATAAAGCTAATAAAAAATCCGAATAATAATATCCTTAAATTTAAATAACATAACATTTTTTCGTAAGTCTTTGTTTTATCTACTTTGCAGTTGTTGTTCTTTAAAAACAGATTTCAGTGTGAAATTGCAGTTTTCTTCAAATAAAATCTAAAAATCAAAAAATTCAATTTCGTTTATATTATTCTTAAATACATAGTATTTTAAAACAGTTTTTCCAAAAAAGAAGCCTACTTTTCTCTCATAAAATCATATAAAAACGAGGAAGATCGTAGTAGAACTTTCAGATAAGTGCAAAACAACCTATAAGTTGAAAAGCAGATTTTTAAAACTTTTATAAACCATCGACGACTATATTTTATTGAAAGTTGGCAATTCAAGTAAACTACTATTGACATAGTATAATGACGTAATGCAAATTTTGTATACCCTTTTGACCACTAGTCAAACGAGTATAATAATTCTTATATGTAAACTAGCTTGAGTTTTAATTTAAGTTGATGTTATTGAAAAAAGTTAACACAAAAATTACATATGTGTAATAAAATAATAGGTGTGCCTGTTAATTTTAAAATGTAATAAAGAAATTTTTTTAAAACGCTTTTTTTTGAATTATTCTTGCAATTTTTTAAACAAATTTATCAAATTTCACTTGAAACTTTTCATAATTACTAAATAAAAATAAAAACAAAAATTTTAATTCAGTTAACATTATTCGCCGAAAACCCACCATACTCAACAATATCGTCAAGGAGCACCAAATTTTCAAGAAGCACCACGTATAGAAAAATTAGAGATAACCGTTCAAACTGGTTTGCAAACTGTTTTTTAAAGTTTTTGTTTAGCAATCGGTTAAGAGAACTCGACGAAACATGTTTTTAAACATTCCTCTAGTTCAAAGAAGTTTTACCTACTTTCAAAAATTGGAAGTAATTTATTTACAAATTTTTTTTTTAACAATCGTCGGGTCGGCGTGGGTTAACAAATTTCAAGTCTGTCAATAGACTGCATTCCATTCTCAAAGAGGAACGCATATACAAAATTTGAAGTCAATCGATTAAATTATTTCTAATTTATAGCAAAGCTACGAAAAACCTTTAAAAAGCTGTTGGGCCAAAATGGGTTAACGGAACTCCACAAATTTTTTTTTGACGCTTTCTTTTTAACCAAAGTACTACTTCAAAAAATTGGCTGAAACTTGTTTTTTTACTATTTGCACGTTCCCGGGCAAGGCCTGCTAGTATATATATAATAATAAAATTATGGTTGTGTAAATTATTAAACAAATTCCCCACGTCAGTAAAATATTGCACGTTCCTGTCATCATGCAAATTGATAATATCATTAAAATCACTACTATTTATGGTTTCCATTTTTGGCACATTTTCAAAAAAATTTGTAAAAATGTGCCTATATAGTTTCACTTTGTCCGTCCGTCTGTCCGTCCGTCCGTCTGCCTGTATGTTTACAAAAACTTCTACATCGTTTGAAATAGAGAAAAAAAATATTAACCACGAGTAGTTATCACAAAAAAAAAATTTCGTAGAAGAATTTTTTTCTGTAGCCCCACCCGTTACGGAGTTGCAGCCCACCAAAATTGGGTAAAGCCCTATATTCAAATTGTTATAACAAGAGTTCTATTAGGTGTGTTTTCAATCTAAAAACAGCAAAGGATAGCTGGTTTTATAAACTATATAAATTTTTAAAAGACAAATGTTTGGGGTGTCCATGCGGTACAAAAATTTACGATTATGCAAAACTTAATTCTTCCAAAATTTTTGGCTACACATATTTTCTAAGCTAAGGTCTTGAAATTTTGGGAGTATTTAGATCCTCAGAAATAAGAAGAAGTCGGTTTACAAATTTTTTTTGTCACGTCCCTTGTTTTGCAGCTATAAGGGCCCGAAAATTGAAATTTTGCTATTTTTAAACACCTGTAACTTGAATACCTGTACAAATTTTTTTTGGTTAATATACAAAATTTGAAGGTCCAACATTGTACTTAAACATATGTTAAAAGATTTTCTTTAATTTAAAAGCGGTTCTTTAAATTGAAGAAAATGTCTCTCAGTCTCAACCATTTTTGTTTAAATAGTAAAATTCTAAGTAAAATTCCAAATTTTGGTAGAATTCACAATTTAATTCTTTGAACCTAAAAAAGTTTGGGGAAGGGGAGGAGTGAGGATTAGATCCTTGAGAAATTCGGCAACCTTCACCATAGAGGGGCTATTAGGACTTAAAAATTAAAAAATTTACTGTTTCTATAAGTAAGTAGTAACTTAATCACCAACGTATATATTTCTTAAATTAGAGTTAACATTGAAGTTTCAACATTATATTCCGATAAAATACTCAGTATGAAACACTATATTATTTTAAAAATATGCTTTTTTGAAAACCCTTGGTTTTTTTCATCACTAGTAATAAATTTATAGTATTGGTTGAATTAGAAAGAAGTAAAGAAACAGTCTGTCGGTGTAGCCGACTTAGAAATACCCTACACCTATTTGGTTCAAATTTAATGGGAAGTCCATAAGTCATTTTAAAATCATAAAAGCTTTTATTAGTTTGATCGCAAGACATGGCTTTCCAAATTTACTTTACAATACTAAAAACATTTTCTAATTATTTTATCAATTCAAAAATATTAGCAATTCTTACTAATTAATCTATTTAAAAATATAAACAACAAATAAAGTTGAGATAAATGGATTCGTAAAATCCAATTACAAAATTACATATTTAAAACTTCTATCCAATTCAATAAAATATTACACACATGCAGCAATTACTCCTTTTCAGGATTTTTAGCTGTAGTGCATTTACTGTTGAATGATTTAGTACCCTAAAGATAAAATATGATATAATAAATATTAAAAAAAAAAAAATTTCATCGTTTATTAAAAAAATATTTAGTTTTTAATTTATAAATATAATACATAATATGTTTAATAGTAAAACTCTTAGCCTTTTAAAAATATAAAAGTGTTACATAAAAACACCAAATTTAATTTTTTCTCTTTATTAATTTCGAATATATTATGCTTTAACGTCTTGGGAGTAGGAGTAGTGGTTGGTACGCAAATCGCTATTCCAACTCATCCAAAATTTCACGTGCACAAAACAAATAAGAAGAAACACATCTGCTCCAAATATAATGTTCTATCTGCTTTGGTTTCGAAATTATACTAGTTTGACTTCAATTCAATCAAAAGCTTCTAGAATCTGAACCCGATAGAAACCAATTCCATGGTATTTTCATTACTAGTAACCTAGAATATAAATTTCATCAAAATAGCGTAATAATTAGTTTCTGGGTTTTGGTGTTTTTGAGGTATTAGCTTCTGAACTTTTCAAAGGTTCCAGAACCCGAAATCATAGTCCGATTTCGTCCATATGCAGTCCTAGTCATACTTTCAATACAAGTTAACCCTTGTACACAATTGGAACATTCTAGATTAATTATAAGTTACTATTTTTATTTCAACCTTTAGAGGTCTAAGAGACTTACCTGAACCACGACTTAAATTAATCATACATTAAGGGAACACGTAGGAAATAGTATAGAGCAACCTTGTGCCAAATTTGAAGCTTCTACATTTTTTTGAAATTACTATCTCTATTATTTTCGAAAATATGCTTTAAGGTCTTCGAAACTACGTGGATAATCCTCGACCCACTATGTCAATTGGTTCATATTTTCGAGGACACTAATGGAATAGAAAGGAACACCCTGATACCGAATTGGCAGGTTCTAACTTCTTTGATTTCGGAACCATGCCCGTTTGGCCTTAATTCGATGAAAAAGTTCCAGGATCCGAACCCATGTTCCTTGGCCCTTAGAACAATTGAAAGGTCCAGAATCCAAACCCATAGGCCGATTTCGCCCATATGCAATCCCCGCCGTACTTTAAGCCTTAGTAACCTATAGTTAAAATTTCATTAAGATAGCTCCATTAGTTTTTGAGTTATTGTGCCTACGGACGGACGGACGGATATGGCTATATCGACTCAAGAGGTCACGCTGATCACAAATATATATACTTTTCCATATCTAGCTCGCTTCCTTTAGGTGGTTACAAACACCATACCAAAGTTAATATACCCTTTTCCTTTTTCATAGGTGTAGAGTATAATAACAGAAGTAAAGAAATCTGTCAGTACGACCATCCACACAGTTCCGAAGATCTTAAAGCATATAGTCAAAATTAATAAAAACAAGTAAAGAAACAGTCAGTCGGTGCAACCGACTTAGAAATACCCTACACCTATTTGGTTCAAATTTAAGGACATATCCATAAGAGGTGTTATTAATTTGATCGTAAGACATAGCTAACCAAATTAACTTTACGATACTAAAAACATTTTTTAATTACATTATCTATTAAAAAATATTATAAATTCTTACTAATTTATCTTTTTAAAAATATTAAAACAAAAAAACTTGAAACAAATGAAAATATATTTATTCCAATTCAATTACTAAATGAAAAAATTTGAATTATAACATTTTGTGATATAAAGCTAATATATTTAATAATTAAAAATTTTCAAAATTGCAATTATTTTAAATGGCTTGTTTATGTACCTATTAGAAAAGCTTATAAACGCAAATTATTCAATAAATGTATTTCTAACCTTTTCATATAATTCATTTAAATATAAAAATAAATTTTACATAAATGCAGTAAGTACCTTTGAACATAGCTGAACCACTACAATTAAAACAAAATTTCGGGGACACTTAGGAAATAGGAAATATATTCTTTGGCTTCGAAATTAAACTCGACCAGGACCAATTCCCATGATACTTTCATTACTAGTAACCTAGAGTTTAAATTTCATCAAAATAGCGGCATTATTTTTTGAGTTATGGTGTTTTAAGATATATGTTTGTTAACCCTTGAACTTTGCAAGGGTTTCAGAACCCGGAACCATGGTACGACGTCGCCCATATGCAGTCCCCGTCATACTTACAATACTAGTTAACTCTTGTACACAATTATAACGTGTTATCTTAATTTTAAGTTACTAGTTTTATTAATTTCGATGATAAGCTTTTACACATTGGTGGGTCTAAGAGAAGTTGTGAACCACCACTCCAATTGATCCAAAATTAGAGGGACACGCAGGAAATAGTAAAGAACACCCATGTGCCAAATTTGAAGCTTCTACATTTGTTTCAAGTTATTATCTTTATTAATTGCGAAAATATGCTTTAAGGTCCTCGGAACTGAGTGGCTGGTCCCCACCCACTACTCCAGTTGGGCTCAAATTTCAAGGAGACTAAGTAAATCGAAATCGACACTTTGATACCAAATTTGGAGGTTCTATCTTTATTGGTTACGGAATTATGCTAGTTTGGACTAAATTCGATCAAAAAGTTCTAAGTTCCGAACCCATTGTCCAAACCTCACCGTGCGCAATTGCCGCCGAAGTTTCATTACCAATAACAAATTTCATGAAGATAGCATCATTAGTAGCATCGTGATTTTTAATATATGTTCGTTAGCCCTGAAACCGATTAAAAGGTCCAGAATCCGAACCCTTGGGCTGATTTAGTTTTATTTCGGCGCTGTACTTTAAGTACTAGTTAACCCTTGTACAAAATTTGAACGTTCTATCTTAATTTTAAGTTACTATTTTTAGTAATTTCGAGTATAAGCTTTTAAAACTTGGGAGGTCTAAGAGGGGTACTGAACCACCACTCCAATTGATCCCAAACTAGGGAGGCACGCAAGAGATAGTAAAGAACACAAAATTTGAAGCTTCCTCTGTCCAAACCTCACCGAGCGCAATTGCCGCTGAAGTTTCATTACCAATAACCTACAGCACAAATTTCATGAAGATAGCGTCATTAGTTGTTGAGTTATCGTGATTTTTTATATATGTTCGTTAGCCCTTCGATCGATTAAATGGTCCAGAATCCGAACCCATGGGCCGATTTCGCCCATATGCAATCCCCGCCGTACTTTCAGTCCTAGTAACCTACAGTTAAAATTTCATCAAGATAGCTCCATTGTTTTTTGAGTTATCGTGCCTACGGACGGACAGACGGACATGGCTATATCGACTCAGGAGGTCACGCTGATCACAAATATATATATACTTTTCCATATCTAGCTCGCTTCCTTTAGGTGGTTACAAACACCATACCAAATATAATATACCCTTTTACCTATTCTATAGGTGTAGGGTATAAAAAGTAAATTAAAATTGAGATAAAACTTCCAAATGTTTACAAGGGTAAACTAATATTCGGTTCAAGGAGCTATCCTATATAATGGAGCTATCCTGATGAAATTAAAAGTCTAGGTTACTTGTAATGTACGGGATTCGAATATGTGTGAAATCGACCCATTGGTTCGGAGTTTGGAACCTCTAATCGATCTAAGGGCTAACGAACATTTAAAAAGTTCCGAAAACCTTAAAGCACATATTCGAAACTAATAAAGATAGTAACTTGAAATAAATATAGAAGCTTTACATTTGGTATAACGGTGTTTTTTCCTTTTTCCTTTGTGTTCCCGAAACTTAGACTTAATTGCAGTATTGGTTCAGATACATTCTAATAAATCCCAAATTATAAAGCTTATCTTCGAAATTATTAAAGATAGAAACTTGAAATTTCATACATGAGGGTTCTTTCTTATTTCCGTTCTTATTTAAAACTTTTATATTTTTAAAAGGCTAAGAATTTTACCATTAAATTGTATTATATGTATTATATTTTATGAATTAAAAACCAAATATTTTTTTAACAAACGATAATATTTATTTTTTTTTATTTTTATAATATCATATATTTTATTGAATTATTACCTTAGGTAATATAGAATTAAGAAATTGTGTACGATACTTAAGTTGTGTTCAAAGGTTCTTGCTGCATGAATGCTAAACATACTTTTATATTGAAATAAATTATATGAAAAGTTCTAAATTTGTCATTGTATTTTAGAAATATATATATTGCATATTTTGCATATATAAGCTTTTCTAATAAATACGTAATCTAGGAATTAAAATTAATTTCGAATTTTAAAAATTTGAAATATTAAATTTTGTGATAAAAAGCTAATGAGAGCATTAATGGTTCTAAATAAAAATCTAGAAAAAATTAAATTAATGACAAGTTAAATGCATTGCATTTGTGTTAGGGTTGCCAGCTTACATTTTATTAAAAGTGTTAATGTTAGAATTCCATGATTTTTGTGAATTAGATTAGTAGAGGTTCTTAAATTGTGCTCAAACAGTTTTTTTATTGCCTTGTTTTAAATTATTTGTAAATTATTTAGATCTGTAAGATATGTGTTTCCCCAAATTTGGATAGCGTAGGTAATGGAGCTGTGAAACATGCTGAAACATATTACTCTTTTCTGCTTATGGGGTATTATTTTTTTTATTAATTTATAAATCCCTGCAATTCGTCTTCCTTTTTTGATTGTGTCAGCAATTTGGACAACCCATCTTAAATTACTGTCGATTATTACACCTAGATACTTATATTGACTAACTATTTCAATGTTGCAATTACCATATTTTATGTTAATAGTATTTGTAGTTTTATTTTTAAAAAGCATATATTTTGTTTTGTTTGTGTTAATAGTTAGCTTATGATTGTTCATCCAGTTTCTTATATTTACCATATTTTGATCAATGTTGACTTGTAGTTTATTTAGTGTATCTTCTGAAATTACAATGGCCAGGTCATCAGGCCTGAGATACAAGGAAAACTAAATGGGATTCCTAAAAATCTATAAATTAAATCTAACCAGAATTTTTCAACTTAAAAGAATTAAAATATTAAAAATTGAATTATATATAAGATTAAAAAATAAGTAAACTAAGAGAATAAATTTAAAAATTATTTAGAATTTAAATAATTAATCAAGGGTACAACATTATTCAAATCAATGCACTACAGCAAAAACACCTGAAAAGAAGTAATTGCTGCATGCCTGTAAAATTTTATTGAAATGAATAAAAAGTTTTAAATATGTAATTTTGTAATTGCATTTTATGAATACATTTTGTTCAAGTTTTTTTGTTTTTTAATATTTTAAAATAGATAAATTAGTAAAAATTTTTACTATTTTTGAATTCATAAAATAATTAGAAAATTTTGTTAGTATTATAAAAGTAATTTGGTTAGCTATGTTTTACGATAATAGCTTTACTAATAAAAGCTTTTATGGTTTTAAAATGACTCATGAACTTCTCATCCAGAGGCACTTAACTTAACATGTTTTTGAGCTACCGTGGGGACGGACGGACGGGCATAAATCGCTAAATCGCATCTTTTTTCGATTCTGATCCGATCCATACCTTTGGATCTATATCTCCCGTCTTTCTTTCTCTGCGTCCCAAAAGTAATTACAAACTTATTATACCCCTAGAACGTTCGTACGGGTATAAAACTTATAGTATTGTCAACAAAACCTCTTCAGTGTTATTATTTCAATAACATTATATTTATTGGAAAAGAAATCTTATTTATAGTTTTGCGTAATTTATACTAGACTAATTTAACACGAAAAATTATATTTTTTTTCGTATACGTAATAAAATATATTGCAAAAATGTTGTCAACAATTCTTGCACTTGAAATTTGCTTAAAAAAAAATTTATATTTTTTCCATTTATAAAAACGTTGTTGTATTTTTGAATTTTATTCCTATAGCTAAAATCGCTTTAAAGAGATTATAATGTGGTACAGTTATTACACAAAAAAAAGCGATTTAAATTCTTAATATAAATTGTTCTGATATATAATGTTCTGAGAATTTGATTATATTTCTAAACATATACACATTTTTACTGAAGTCAAGAAGCCAAAATTCGAGTTAATGCTGTCATATTTTTTGTTTTTTTAAGCGCTAACTGTTCAACTGTTAGCTTAATAAGCCTGTCTATACCATAGGAACATGTTGGAACAGGGGGCCATATTATATTCGTGTTATTAGAATTGGTCTTATTGAATTCCACATACAATTTAAACATGAGATAGTACTAGGCCTTATAACATGTAGAAACGTCTTAGATTTTCAATATTTACAATTCAATTTTTTGTTTATATTGTAATATTTTATATTTTACTTATATGGTATTCTATATCTGCGAGTTATATTATTTAATTAAATTATTTGTTTATATTTTGCATTTGCTTATATTTTTATATTAAAGTATTTTTTATTAAAGATTTATAATTATTAATTATTGATTATACCATTAATTTGAACCCAATGGCGAATGGTAGCTGAGTCGAGTCGCAAACCGGAAAAGTTTTTTACTTTTACTACAATTCGAACCCGGCCCCTTCCGCGTGAAAGGTCGGCACTCAACCACTGTGCCACCCAGCTAATTTAATTAAACATTTTAGTACGATTTGAATTATTTTGTATCCGTTCCGTATGTATTTTTTTTGCTTGTTAAAAACTGTATGAATACATGCTTCAGTTCCTTTATAGACATTTTTTAAATCTGAGTAGAGCATGAGCTTTCAAAAAAAATTCGTCTTTTTGTGTTTTTAGCTCTGAGCACGATTTAGAATCGCTAAATTAATATATATGTACAAAAATTAAATATTCAGGTTAAAAAAAATATCCTCAAGTAAAATACAGTTAAATGATATTATAAGCTAACGAAATACAGCATATGACACTATTCTACTAAACATATTTCAATGCTAGCATTCTTTAATGAGGAGTAAACTATCCTTTGCTACTGACAGCTACTCCCAATTGAACCAGGCTTTGGGAAGGAGTAGAAAATAGAAGTAGGTAATTTTCGGCAGATAGCTTTAATTTTAATTTTCTCATAATATATAAATTTTCATTTGAATAGGTTATGTTAAATCATATTTTTTATTAGATAACCAATCAGCACTTTCTTCTTCCATTTTAAAAAATATTATTGATTTATATCAGCATTAAAACTTTATTTTCAATATTTAAATATATTAAAATTGATAAACTTCTCAAATGACAGATAGTTTTAAAATGACAATTAATCTAACAATTATCTACTTCTAAAACAAAAATTAGCTTTCCAATTACTAACTACTGCTATCTACTCTTCATCTAGACTTTTTGCTAGAAAGAACGCATTCACTATAGGCGTTTTTTTTAATCTGAGCAGAGCATGAATTGCTAAAAACAAAAAGGTGTTTTTTTACCTCTTTTTCTAAAGACATTTTTACGTTTGTTTAAGATTGTACTTGTAAAATAAAAGTCAAAATGTTTTAATTTAATTTAATTTTTCGTGCTTTTTTATTAAATTTAAACGCTCTGTGCGTACTCTGTTCATGTTCTGCTCAGAACGTGCTCATGTTGTTTAGAGCGTGCTCAGGTCTCTGCTCTAATATAAAAAAAAACCCCTTATATAAAATTGGTTCGTTATGTCAGAGTAAAACTAAAAAAAGATTTTTTTTTATCATGAAAAAACATTCGATGTTTACCTAAAATGTAAAATAAAAATTTTTAATTATTAGGGCTTTTAAAAATTTAAAAAACAATTAAAACGTACAATTTAAAAAAGCAAACATTTAAAAATATCAGAAAAACCAAAAACAATATTTTTATACACTTTAACAATTTTTAAATTTTACGCGTATTTAGGTTGCTTTCGTGTAAATTTATTTACATAACTACTTATTTTAAAATTTTGCGATACGCGTTGATTAAGTTACAAAACATTTAAATTACAAAATATTTTTTTAAGAAAGTTTATTTATTTTATTTTTGCTTCCGTATGTTTGTTTCTGAATTAGTAAAGGTTATAGGTATTTTCAATAATTGTGAATATAAGGTATTTTATAAAAAACAAATATTTTAAAAAAATATGTTATTAAAATTTTCTATTTTTGTTTTAAAACATTATCTTAGCAACATAAGAAAAAAAAATAAAAATATTTTATGTAATGCAACTACAGAATATATTTCAAAAGTCGGTTATTTTATTATTATAAAAAACTTAACGAAAAGCAATAACAATATACGAAGTAGCAAAATAATATTTTTTAGCAAAACAAAATACATACAGTAGAGCTCGCTTATAACGACCATGAAAAGACAGAAAATATGCGTCGTAATAAACATATGTCGTTTTAAAAGAATGCTGTTAATTTTGACAAATTAGTATAAGACTTAAACATTGTAGAATATGCTAATTTTTAAGCGGACGCTTCGAACTCATTTGCTAGAACTTTATATGATGTTGGAGCTTCAAGCTTATGTAGTGCTTTTTCCTCTAAAGAAATTTTTATTTGTATTTTTGATGCGTTATTATTACTTTTTTTTATATTCAAAAATAAAAAAAAATACTAAATTAATCACCAAGCAACGTTATAAATATAATAAGTTTAAATAAAAAAAAATATGAATGTAATAAGAAACTTACGTTTTAGGTAAAATTTAATTGGTTGGGAAAAATTGTAAGGTTTATTATAATTAAAATTGAACCGAGTTCGTTATAATTGAAAACTACTTTTTGAACCAAATATATTGCTTTCATTTCGAACAGAACTCATTTTTTTTCACCGAAATTTTAAAGAGATAAAAAAACAAGCAAAAACAAAACAAAAATTTAAAAAAAAATCTAAATCTCCTTGTTCATTGAACATTTGAACTCAACAAAAAAGAGAAAATTATAAGTCGGTGCCTATAATAAATAGTTTGACTGAGCTGCGAGCAGAGCTGGACTGGCCTACCAATGTACCGGGAGTTTCCCGGTGGGCCGTGCCGAATATTAAATCAAAAATGATTCCCATAAATATTTTTTTTATATCAAATATAAAAAAAAACCCACAGAAACAATTTTTTTTTTTAATTTTTCCCATAACAACAATAGAAATTTCAAATTTTCTTACAAACATTAACTCAAGAAGTAAATATTGCTGGTGAATATGATGATGATATAGAACAGTCAAATGATAATAAAGAACATGCGGATATTCCAAGCTGTAAACTATGTAAAAATTGTATAATATGTTGTGATTCAGTTTTACAAAAATTTAATTTACACACATTAGCATATTCAAATTTATTTTTTGTGTATAAATTTGTCATAACATTATCTTCAAGCCAAGTTTCGTGTGAAAGAAGTTTTTCAAAATTAAAATACATCTTAAATAGATTGAGAAATTGCTTAAGTCAAACACATTTAGAAGATTTTATGTTAATGTCATGCGAAAGAGATATTCTAAATGTTATTAAGAACGAGGAAATTAATAACATTTTGAAAGAAAAAAGTAGTCTGTTGAAAAAATTATTAACATAAAAAAGAAAGTAAATTACATCTGAAACTTATTATTAAAAATAAGAAAATTATTATTAAAAATTGGTTATTTTATGAAAAAAAAATTTTGTTTTCTAAATGTTATTTTTTGTTAATTCTAATTATTTTATATTTCATTGTGTGTTCATTTTCTATTTAATCATATATTAAACAATAAATAAAAAAGAATTAAAATTATATTATAAAAATATGTGGTAATTTTTATTGACTTTAATTTTCCTCATATATTCACCAATCATCAAAAGGCATAGCTATTCTTAACTTTACTTGATTGTTAAAACAAAATGTATTGAAAAGGGCCGAAATTTTTAAATTTCCCGGTCCTAAATTCATTCTCAGTCCAGCCCTGGCTGCGAGTTACGACCGAAAATGAATTACATTTACACAGAAAGTCGGCGCATAATATTAGAGTCATAAGCCTCTACTTTTAACCGCGTGAGCGCTAAATTCTAAACTAAAGACGGGTTTTCACCTAAACAAACGACATATTCTAAATAAAAAAAATAAAATTGTATTATGAAAAAAAAAAAAACCTTTCTTTTGGTTGTTGTTTCATTAAAATTGGTCATATAGTTTACCCTGAAAAGGGATTTTTATATTTGTATGGGAAAAAATAAGCTGATTAAGTATTATGATGTAAAAAAAAAAACTTATTTTAAAAATCAAAATTAATTTAACTGTTTCAGTGTTTAAAACTCATAAAACATTTTCTGAAAATTTTAATTTAATATTGAAACACTTCTTATCGAAAATAAAGACTATGTTCACAGGAACATACCAGTAGTAAGTCTTCATTACTTTCAATTAAAATCTGAGAAAGCGGCGAAAGCCCAAGGTACGCTTTATTGCTTTGCTTGTTTCGCTTTCAAAAGCACATGAACCAAGCAAAGTAATCAAAGTAAATTCAAAAACTCATGCATCTTTGAAAAAAAGCCAAGTGAAATAAAGTCTGCCTGCATACTAATCAGGGCAGGTTTATTTTCAAATTACTGCTCCTTGAATTTGAAACTCACACAAAGTCATTTTTAGACAATTTTTAGATTCAGGACAATATTGTTCTGGTTAAAATCGGAACAAGGCTTCTAAGAGCTGCCATAAAACAATTTTAATTTTTTTCAATATATTCTTTAAAACTAATAACGGATGAAAATTAACAATTGCAAAAGAATCTATGAAAAGCTTCAAAATGTTACGGCTTCACCTTCGGGGAACTGCCATACAACTTTCTTGAACCCATATGAATTTCTACAAAACTAATTGTACTAGGGGGATAAATGTATTTCTAAAAACAATGACAAATTTAGACCTTTTCATATAATTCATTTAAATATAAAAATTAATTTTACATAAATGCAGCAAGTACCTTTTAATATAGCTGAACCACTGCAATTAATTCTAAATTACGAGGACACATAGGAAATAGGAAATATATTCTTTGGCTTTGAAATTAAACTCGACCACAACCAATTCCCATGGTACTTCCATTACTAGTAACCTAGAGTTTAAATTTAATCAAAATAGCGGCGTTATTTTTTAAGTTATGGTGTTTTTTAGAAATATGTTTGTTAGCCCTTGAACTTTTCAAGGGTTTCAGAATCCGAAACCATGGTAAGATTTCGCCCATATGCAGTCCCCGTCATACTTTCAATACTAGTTAACCTTTGTACACAATTGGAACGTTCTATCTTAATTTCAAATTACTAGTTTTATAAATATCGATAATAAGCTTTTACACATTGGGGGGCCTAAGAGAGGTGCTGAACCACCACTCCAATTGATCCAAAATTAGAGGGACTCGCAAGGAATAGTAAAGAACACCCTTGTGCCAAATTTGAAGCTTCTACATTTTTTCAAGTTGCTATCTTTATTAATTTTAAAGATATGCTTTAAGGTCTTCGGAAATGTGTGGGTCGTCCCCAACCCACTACTCCAATGGGGCCCAAATTTCCAAGAACCTTAGGAAATAGGAAGGGACACCCTGATATCAAATTAAAAGTTTCTATCTTCATTAATTTCGAAGATAAGCTTTTTAATTTTGGGATTTGTTAGAAAGTACCTGAACCAACACTACAATTAAGTTTAAATTTCGGGGACACAAAGGAAATAGGAAAAAACACGGTTGTACTAAGTTCAAATTTTCTTTATTTACTTCAAATTACTATCTTTATTAATTTCGAATATATGCTCTAAGGGCTTGGTAATAGTGGGGCTAGTACGCAAACCACTATTCAATACAAAATTTTACGAACACAAAGCAAATAAGAAGAAACACCTGCGCCCCAAATTTAAATGTTCTTTCTTCTTTGGTTTCAAAATTATGCTCGTTTGCCCTTAATTCGATCAGGAGCTTCTAGAATCCAAACCCATTGTTCGATCTTGACCATAAGCAAAACCCGCGAAACATTCATTACTAGTAACCTAAAGTTTAAATTTCATCAAAATAGCGTCATTAGTTTTTAAGTTATCGTGTTTTTAAGACATATGCTCGTTAGCACTTGATCCGATCAAAATTTAAAGAACCTGAACCCATGAGGCGATTTCGCGCATATGCAATCCCCGCTGTATTTTCAATATTAGTAACTAAAAATTTCACCAAGATATCACAATTAGTTTTTTAGTTATCGTGCCTACGTATAGTTGGACATGGCTAAATCGACTCAGGAGTTGACGCTGATCACATTTATATATTATAAGCTTTGCCATATCAAGCTCGCTTTCTTTAGGTGGTTATAAAAACCATATCTAAGTTAATATAACCTTTTACCTATTTCATAGGTGTAGAGTATAAAAAAAATAATAAAATCAGCTAAATCCAAATTGCAATAAAAAAAAATTTTATTTACTGGGAACAACAACAACAATGACAAATCTAATTCTAATAATAAATCCACGCAAAGCAATAATTAATGTGAATAAATTGGAAACCGAAATATAATACAAGATTAATTTCGAAATTATTGAGAGGATTAATAAAATCGTTCATCTTATTAATTTAAACAAAAGTGAAAATTTAATAAAATTAATTACAGTGAAGTTTCAGTAAAAAAACAGTCAGTCGGTGCAACCGAATTAGAAATACCCTACAACTATTTGGTTCAAATTTAATAAGATGTCTATAAGTAATTTTAAAACCATAAAAGCTTTAATTAGTTTGATCGTAAGACATAGCTAACCAAATTAACTTTATAATACTAAAAACATTTTCAATTTACTTTATCTATTCAAAAATATTAAAATTTTTACTAATTTATCTATTTAAAAATATTAAAAAACAAAAAAAACTTGAAATAAATGTCTTCATAAATTGCAATTACAAAATTACATATTTAAAACTTTTAATTCAATTCAATAAAGTTTTACACACGTGCAGCATTTATTTCTTTTCAGGATTATAAATTTTTTCTGCACTGTTGAATGATTGATACCCCTGATTAATTATTTAATTTTTAAAAAATTTTTTAATTTATTCTCTTAACTTACATATTTTTTAATGTTATGTATAATTCAATTTTTTAATATTTTAATTGTTTTAAATTGAAACATTTTGGTTAGATTTAATTTATGGATCTATAGTAATCCTATTTAGATATCCTTGAAATATGACGATATCTAGGTTACAGGTATGTAAAAGATAATTATCAGATGGAAATATTAGGATTAGAATTGGTTGATTCTCATCTTTTAAATTTTTGATTAGGAATTTGGAGCATTATGTTATTAATAAGTATTACAATCATAAAGTTGCTGTTTTCTGTGTCAATAATTTTCATGAAACTCAAAGTTATTCGAAAGAAATATTAATTTGTGACAATACATTTATAAAGATCTATATATTTTGATTGTTTTTGATGTAAATTAAAAACATTAATGCTTTGATTAGCTTTTTATCACATAATTTTGTAATTCAAATTTTTCAAAATTGAAACTAATTTAAATTCCTAAAATATGCAATAAATGTTTTTATAAAATACAATTGCAAATTTAGGACTGTTCAAATAGTTCATTTAAATATAAATATTACACACATGCAGCAAGTAGCTTCAAACACAACTTAAGTATCGTGCTAAATTTCTTAATTATTTATCACCTATGGTAATAAATCAAAAAAAAATTATCATATAATAAAAATTAAACAAGTAAAGAAACAGTCAGTCGGTGCAACCGATTTAGAAATACCCCACACCTATTTGGTTCAAATTTAATAAGATATTTATAGTCATTTTAAAACCATAAAACCTGTTATTAGTTTGATCGTACGACATAGTTAACCAAATTAACTTTATAATACTAAAAGTATTTTCTAATTACTTTATCTATTTCAAAATATTACAAATTTTTTTTAATTTATCTATTTTAAAATATTGAAAAACAAAAAACTTGAAATAAATGAAAATATATTTATTCCAATTCAATTACAACAGTGAAAAAATTTGAATTATTAAATTTTGTGATAAAAAGCTAATCAAAGCATAATATTTTTAATAATTCAAATTTTTCAAAACTGCAATTATTTTAAATTGTTAGTTTATGTACCTATTAGAAAAGCTTATAAACGCAAAATATGCAATAAATGTATTTCTAAAATACAATTATAAATTTAGAACTTTTCATATAATTCATACAAATATAAATATAAATTTTACATAAATGCAGCAAGTACTTTTGAACATAGCTTAAGTATCGTGCACAATGTCTTAATTATTATCACCTATGGTAATTCAATAAAATATATCAGGGGTGGCCAGCTATACTAACTTTGGGAGCCACATTTACAAATTAATATTTTAAGGAGCCATTTATATATTAAACGAGGAAGATTATAGTTCGTCGGTTTAGTGCTTATTTCGGACAAACGCCATTTTTCAGTTTTTAGCACTAAGCACGTTTTCTAGTATTTTTGGGGGGGATCTTTCAGAATTTCTCATCGGATTTATCCTATCTTCAATAGTTTCAGAGATAATGAGTGTCCGGTTTCGTACAAATCCTAATTTTTTTCGGATATTTCCTGTTTATTTCGGACAATTCCAAGTCTTTAGGACTTGTCCGCTTGACGCCATATTATTTTCTCAAACTTAATTGTGAAAACTAATGACGGACTAATCCATATGAAATGGAAATGTCTTAACATATATATATATTTTTTTTGTACGTATTTCGGCTTAATCCATTTATTGGTTGTTTATATGTGTTAAATCTATTTAATATATCCGAACAATTCAAATAACATATCAGTGCTTATTTCGTACAAATCCGTATACTTCCAAATATCAGTTAATTTTTAGTGCGGAGTTGTCTGTGAAGTAAATATTTTTTTTAATTTTATTTCGTACATCCCAATATAACGGGTATGATAATTTACAAAAACTATAAAAAGTCAATTTTTTTACATAAAAATAGTCATTCTTTTGTGAACTATTGAGGTGTGAACATCTAAAACTAGATTTCTTCGATATAGAAAATTCAAATCTTAGAAGTTTACCGTCCACTCTTAGTCCAAATTTGACGCCAATTCAAAAAAAAAAAACGTAGACAACCAGAATTATGGAAGCGTAATATAAAAAAAAAAACTCAGAGAATCCGGACAGGCCTATTTTAATGAAAATGGAAAGAAATTTGAAGAAAACAAAATGAAACCTGGTTGTAAACACACATGTTTCTATATATGTTCAAAAATTTTCGCTGAAAGCGATAGAAAAATAATTTTTGATTCGTTTTGGAGTCTAAATGACGACGAAAAAACCATGTTTTTTTTTAAGTTTGTAAAACAAAATGTTGTAAAACGAAGACGTACAGATAAACCGAAAATAAATCGATCAGCATTTTGCACTAAAAGATCATATTCATCGGGTTTGCCGCCTTTTTTTTTTAAATACCTTAAGTATTAACAAGGCAAGAATTTATTACTGTTTTGCCAATTTATCTAAAAAAGAAACTGGATGCCCTACTTTAAGAAAAAAGGGAAAATGTATAAAAAAACAAGTTCCAGAAGAACAGCTCGATTCAGTGAGACAACATATTGAGAGTTTTAAAACTGTGCCTTCGCATTACTGTCGCTCCCAGTCCTAAATTATATTTAGAGTCTGATCTTACTTTAGCAAAAATGTTTCAATTATACTTAGAACAATGTGAAAATCTGGTTAAGATTTCTATGTACCGAAAAATATTTAATGGTGAATACAATATCTCTTTCTACAAGCCTAAGAAAGATATATGCGATAAGTGCTATTTGTTTTAAAGGAACGTAGCACCAAACAAAAAGGAACAAAATATGTATGACAGCCATATAAAAGAAAAAAATGCTTGCAGAGGTGAAAGGAATTTGGATAGATCAAACATAGATACAAAACATGCAGTCATATGCTACGACTTGCAAAAAGTTTTTGCCTTATCGAAGGGTAACGCATCTAAATTTTATTAATTGCGAAAAATTAATACCTTTAATTTAACCGGCACCTGCATCTTACCAGAAAGTACAAATATGACTTATTTCTGAGCCTGGGCACTCCAACATTCAGGAAGTTGATGCAGTTCATTCTGCATTAGACAAATACTTAAAAAATATCGAAATTCATAGTCCGCTCCATTTAGTAAAGCCTTTGCTGAAATACTCTACAGCAAATGTAAAATTAAAAGTGTTACAAATGACTAAAAATGACTTTCTATCATATTCCACTCATGCAGGCAAGCTAAATCAACAAATGTTCCATTTAAAAAAATTAAGTTAATTTTATACGATAATGATGATTTTCTATTAAAACACAAAACATCTTTTCTGGAAATAAAATATAAGATTGCTTCTCTCTATCACAATGCTTTAAAAAAAAAATTAGCGACACCAAAGGATATATTTACTATTATAATAACAGCTGTTTGTCCGGAATCTATCATATCAAAAGAAAAGTTAGCAGATGTCAAAAAATTGCTACCGTACTTGCCCGAAAACGACCAAAAATACTTTAAAACTTTATTAAAAATTAAAAACTAAGAAAGCTATTGGTTTTTTTTTGTTTTGTTATAAAAGTTATTCTAATTTTTATATTGGAAAAAAGTAACTGAATAAAAATTTATTTAGGATTAAGATTTAATATTTATTTTTAATTTATTTTAATATAAAAACAACAAGCTGTAAATTAAAAAGCTATCAAAATAATATTTATGTTTTATACTTGGTGTTTAAAAAACTGAAATAAATTTAATTTATTAAATAAATGTATTTTATTTTGAAATTAAGCATTAAAATTAATTAAAAAAAATTATTGAATTTAAAAATATCGAATATTTGCGTAAAAATAATTGTTAAAAATTTCATGAACAATTTATTTCTTGTTTCGGACAATTCCAATTTTTTTGGACAACTCCATGAACATGTACATAAAAATTTCTTAGTCATGGGATTTAGCCAATGGTGAAAAAACATGGTCTTAGAAAATGCTTCATAACTAACTTAAGACTTAAATTTAATTCTTAAAATTTTCAAAATTAATAATAAACCCTACTATAAATTAATAGCGAAAATTTGAATAAAATCTATAGAGTAGTTTTTGAGTAATTATACTTTAAACTTTAAACTCGTTTTCTCAATATTTTGGTCGTTGGCGTTTGTCCGAAACGAGCACTAAACCGACGAGTTGCTCTTGTCAACTTTTAGATACCCGTGCGTGTATTAAATAAATAAGAACTTCATATATTGCAATTGAACTGTTTGACAGAAAATTCAAAATTTTTGTTTTTTTTATATTTAATTACAAAAAAAATTAATAAAATAAAAAATTAATTAAAAAAAAAGATGAATTTAAAAAAAAAAATATGCTCTGAACGAGATTCGAACCCACACTTTTCAATTAAAATGTCGACGTCCTAACCACTAAGCCATCAACTTTTTGTTCATTCCAATTTTTTTTTTAAATTATTATAGTTGCTATCATTTGTTTGTTTGGAATAACTGTTTTGAATTTTTTTAAAAATGTATTAAAAAAAATAAATAACTTATAAATGAGAGTTTTAAGATGAATTTAAAAAATAAAAAAAAATTTTGCCCCAGCCAGGAATCGAACCGAAACGTTTTGACTACTAGTCCCATGTACTAACCACTACACCGTAGAACAATTGTCAATTTCCCCACAAAACGAGCTTTTATTTATCTTAATTTTTTTTTTCAAATAATTGTAGTTGCTATGGTATCAATTTTTTGTTTTAAATAACAGTTTTTAAATAATTGTAGTTGCTATGGTATCAATTGTTTGTTTTAAATAACAGTTTTGAATTTTTTTATAGAAATATTAAAAAAAATTAATAATTTTTAATATAAATGAGAGTTTCTGTCAAATTTTTTATAAAATAAAGTAAATTGTTTTTGCTGGTGTAGATTAGTAGGTTTGCGTGTGTTCCTCAGTAGTATTTTAAAATTCCTCTAGTTTAGTTGTGGTTACATTTGTGAAAATTATAATAAAAAAAAAATAAAAAGTAATTATGCTGCCTGGAAAACGCAAATATGAAGACGAGAACAGGAAATTTAAGGCGGAGTGGGAAGAGGATTTTGTTTTTGTAGAAAGAAATGGAAAACCGATGTGTCTGATATGTGAAGTATTGTTGTCACAGTTCAAGGTCAGTAATCTAAAACGGCATTACGACGTAAATCACTGTTCTTTCAGTCAAGAATTTCCTGCTGGTAGCGAGTTACGCCGAACGAAAATATTGTCTTTAAAAACAAAACTTAATCAACAAACAAAAGTTATGTCAATGTTTATTAAAGAGGCAGATATAACAACAGAGGCCGGATTTATTATGGCGTTCAATATTGCTAGAACAAAACGGCCCTACACAGAGGGAGAATTCATAAAAAAAAATATTGCTCAAGTTATTTCTGTTTTAGATCCAGAAAATAAAAAATTGCATAAATTGATTGAGCAGATCCCTATATCCAGACATACTGTGGAAAGGCGAATTTCTGTTATTAGCGATGATATCATAAATACCTTGCAAAATGATGTGATAAACTTCTCAGCCCTGAGTCTAGCCCTAGACGAATCCACAGACATTGAAGATAAACCTCAACTTGCCATATTTGTTCGTTATGTAACAAATAATGTAGATGTCAAAGAAGAACTGTTAGACCTTGTTGCACTGAATGATACGACTAAAGGTTCAGATATAAAAAACGCTCTTGATGTTGTACTGAAAAAACTTTCTGTACCGATTAAAAAGCGAGTCAGGGTTGCAACTGATGGCGCCCCAGCTATGAGGGGTTCAACTAACGGGCTTTTGGGGCTTTTAAATGCTGACGCATTGTATCCTAATTTTATCCCAGTACATTGCATTATTCATAGGGAACACCTTGTAGCCAAATATTTTAAATATGACAATATTATGAACGTAGTTTTAAAAATCGTCAACTATATACGATCAAGTGCTAAAACTCATCGCCAATTCAAAGCCTTTATACAAGAAATGGAAAACGATGAGCTTCCAGATGATGTATCTTGGTTTTGTTTAGTAAGGTGGCTCTCAGTAAGCAATGTTTTAACAAAATTCTTTAATTTGATGGAACCAATCAAACAATTCCTCAATGAAAAAGGAAAATTTTTCCCGGAACTTGAAAATACCAAATGGTTGTTAGATATGGCGTTCTTCACGGATATTTTTCAGCACCTACAATCATTAAATTTATCTCTGCAAGGACATAATAAACTTATTTCTGATTTGGCACAAAAAGTATTCAGCTTTAATAACAAATTAAAACTGTTCGAGAAAGATCTTGTTTCTAAGACTTTCATTCACTTCACGTGTGTCAGTAAAATTTTACAAACTTTACCCGGATATGACATAATAGTTACAGATTACGTATGCAAGCTTCACCTACTAGTAGAAGATATAACCGAGAGATTCTGTGATTTAACAGCACTTAAGCCATCATTTATATTTTTGGAAAATCCTTTCCTTGTTGATATTTTGAAGAATGGCTGTCCTATATTACCGCCAATTGCGTCGGATTTAGCAGCTGTAGAATTAAAGCTACTGGAGCTCCAAGAAGATGAAGTGTTGAAGCAAGTAAAACAGAATAATTGTTCAATTATTGTCTTTTGGAAGCAGGTTCCGGAACAGAAATATCCTAAAATCAAAGATTGTGCGCTCAAGTTAATATCTATTTTCGGTACTTCGTATTCTTGTGAGTCGTTGTATTCAACACTTAAATTTGTTAAAAATAAATATCGGTCTGTTTTAACTGATAAGCATTTAACTGAGCTGTTGCGAACTGCCATAACAAGTCATCAACCAAACTTTAAGCGGCTAACTGCTAAAATGGACAATATCCGTAAGGCATCAACAAGCCAATCTAACTTCTAAATATTTTCTATAATTTTCTTATTATTTCTTTGTTTTATATAAATTTGTAACAAGAAATGAAATAAATTTTTTTTTATATATTTATAACAAAAAATTTAATTTTTTTTTATTTATTCTATAAAAAAAAAAAGTTATAGGAATTATTAAAAATTTTGCATAAGAGCCATTCCAATCGACGTCAAGAGCCGCGTTATGGCCACCTCTGAAATATATGATATAATAAAAATAAAAATAAAAGGAATTTAATCGTTTATTAAAAAAATATTTTGTTTTTAATTTATAAAATATTATACATAATATGTTTATGGTCAAATTCTTAGCCTTTTAAAAATATAAAAGTATTAAATAATAACGGAAATAGGAAAGAACCCTCGTGTATCAAATTTAAATTTTCTATCTTCATAAATTTCAAAGATAAGCTTCTTAATTTTGGGATTTCTTAGCAGGCACCTCAACCACCACTACAATTAAGTCTAAATTTCGGGGACTTTTAGGAAATAGGAAATAGCTCCTTAGGCTTCGAATTTGTACTCGTTTGGCCTCAAATCGATAATAAGCTTATAAAATTCGAACTCATTCTCCGAACTCGACCAGAACCAATTTCCATGGTACTTTCATTACTCGTAACCAGAGATTTAATTTCATCAAAATAGTGGCATTATTTTTTTTTTAATTTTTTTTTCAGATATATGTTTGTAAGCCCTAGTAGATATAATAGGTACGTTCTGGGACAGTCAAATTACGTCACAGCATTTTGACAGCCGTTAATTTGAATAAATTGGTCGTTATTTTTGAATAATGTGTGGTATGTTATAGAATTGAAATGATTGAGGTGTGTTATGAAATTGAAGATTCGTTGAGTTGCAGATTGTAGGTGTGGAATTAGTAGTGTGGGAAGGGGGGAGAAAGGGGTGGGGGTAGTAGATGAAGTTGTAAGTTAGTGGAGGGGATGAAGTTGAATTGTTAGTTGAAATTGAGGAAGAAATTAGGAAAATGGAAATGTAATTCGGTATATATATATAGATAATTTAGGTAGTAATCTGTTCTTTAGAACCATATCAAAGTTCTTTGTATCTTTGAAATTATGTTGAAGTTTTTTTAGAAAGCAAATTCTTTGAAACCATGACAAAATTGAAACCTGAAAATTTTTAGATATCCTATAGTACTCAGGAAATGAATTTATTTCACTGATAAGAGAATAAAATTTTAAAATTTAGATTTTGTTTTGCTGTTTTGATTATTTTATAGTTTAAATGGATGAATAATGAGTGTTTGTGTGTATATTTCCATCTCCATTAAAAAATATTAACATTGTACCCTATAAAATTGTACGATTTTAAAATTGAAAAATAAAAAACTTGTGGTTTTAATTTAAAAGTTTCTTATCTGTTAAAAAAAAAAACAGAACATTAGAAAAAGAATTTCTTATCTGTATTAATAATATATAATATTCAAGTATTCCGAAAACAGAAAAAACAAGAAATTTACTTGGAGGTTCTTAATTAAAATTATTTAAATTGTAAAATAAAAATCTGAAATGACGTCAGGGGATTCCTATAGTTAATTTAAAAAAGAAAAAACAAAACTATATATATACATATGTATGTCTTAACAAATTGGTATATAAAAGGTTGCAGTTTGTAAAAACTTATTAGTAATCATTCAATATTAAATCAAAAATTTATTGTTTTTTAATAAAAAAAAAAATAAAAAAAGAGAGAAAAATGAAACGGTCTTGTGATAAATCCTGTGGTTACTCAGATATTAAGTTCTGTGAGAGCTGTAAAAGAGATATACCTTTGAAAGAATGGTTATATCATATAAGGACATTTTTACATAAAATAAATAGTGGTGATTATATTGAAAAAAATTTAAAAAGTATTAAAATTGTTTCAATGAACGAATAGAAACGTTTATATTGGAAAATAATGATGAAAGTGTTTTGTTACCAGAACAATTTTTACAATTTTTACAAAATTAGGATAAAATAATTCTTTGAAAAAACATAATTCTTTCAAATTTAACATTGAACTATTTGCTGAATATATAAAGTATTCGAAAACGGATAGAAATAATTTGGAGGACTTCGATGATTTTAATTTATCAATAAAATCTTTTAATACTAAAATAGAAATTATATTACAATCAACCGAAATATTAGAAAAGTTAGATAAATTATTCCAGTCTATTGTTGTTAAAAGTGAAGAATTTCAAGAAAGGGATAGTGGTTGGTCTTTACTTCGAATAATACATTTAGAAATCAACATTAATCAATATAAACCATTAAGAGGATCACAATATCTTCCGTTACCAAAATTTTTGAAGACTAAAAAGGCTTGTATCAACGTAATGAATAATGATGAATATTGTTTTAAATGGAGTGTAATATCAGCCCTGTACAGGGGTTCTGGTAGACTGGAACGAACACAGACATATAGGATTGCGGATATACGATCTCATAAAATACAATTGCAAAATATTATACTAAATTTTGATGGTTTAGAATTTCCTATGAAAGTTGCTGATATAAAGAAATTTGAACAATTAAATAACACAATTAGTGTTAATGTTTTTGGTTTTGAAGAACAAGAAACACCTCAAAATACCTTCTACAAAATTGTAGGTCCATTTTATTGTACAAAAGAAGAGAAATTTCATCATATTAACTTGCTATTAATAGAAAAAGATCAGAAAACACATTATCTTTGGATTAAAAATATTTCTCGACTATTACATTCGCAAATTACTAAAAATAATAGAAGATTATTATTTTGCAATAATTGTTTAATACATTTCAAAAATGAGGCGAATTTAGAACAGCATAAAAGTGAGTGCAACAAGGTAGTTACAAATCTTCCAACAGCTGAAAAAGCAACATTAAAATTTAAAAACTACAACAAAAAAATGGATGTACCATTTGTCGTGTATGCAGACTTTGAATGCATTCTCCAAGATATAACAACATGTTTACCAGATTCATCTACATCAATAACAACAAACGTTCAGGAACATATTCCATGTGCAATGGCATACTATATCAAATCATCTTTCGATCAAAGCTCTAATATATTTAGAATGTATACCGGAAGTGATTGCATAGATATTTTTTTTTCAACTTTAGTAGAAGATGTTAAACAAATTTATTGTAAGTATTATAAAAATATCATTCCAATTAAAACTCTTACTGATCTTGAAAGAAAAATTCATTTAGAAAGTAGAAATTGTCATATTTGTAATGAAATATTAGATGAAAATAGGGTTGCAGACCATTGTCATTTAACTGGAATATACCGAGGACCAGCACATTCAATTTGTAATTTGCAATATCAATTACCGAATTTCATTCCCATATTTTTTCATAACTTTTCTGGTTATGATTGTCACTTATTTATAAAAAACTTAATAAAATTTTCGGGTAAAATTAATGTTATTCCTATGAATAAGGAAAATTATATTTCTTTATCAAAATGGATTGAGTTTGATGAAGAGAACTCTATAGAGTTGAGATTTCGGTTTATGTCATCAAGTTTAGATGGGTTAGTTTCTCAACTACCATCTGATAATTTAATAATATTAAAAAAAATGTATCCAAATGAAAACCAATTCAATTTAGTAAAACGAAAAGGTATTTTTCCTTATGAATATTTGAATTCTTTTGAAAAATTAAATGAAACAGATTTACCTTATCAAAGAAGTTTTGATAATAATATTTCAAATACAACAATTTCAGATGAAGATTATAAACATGCAAAGACTGTCTGGGAAACATTTAAATGTAAATATCTTAAAGACTATTTAGAAATTTATTTAATAACTGATGTAATTTTACTAGTAGATGTATTTGAAAATTTTAGAAAGGTGTGTAAACAGATATATGAATTAGATGTATGTCAGTACTATACTCTACCAGGTTTTAGTTGGAATGCTATGCTCAAATACACAAAAGTAGAACTTCAGTTACTAACTGAAATTAATATGCATAATTTTTTTAAAAGGGGTATCAGAGGTGGAATTTCCCAATGTTCTTTACGTCATTCTAAAGCAAATAATAAGTATTTAAATGATTTCGATAAAACAAAACCTTCACAATTTATAACATATTTAGATGTTATAATTTGTACGGATTTGCTATGTCTAAATTCTTACCCATATCTGATTTTCACTGGTGTGACAATTTAGAAAATATTGACTTTTTAAACTTACCTTGTGATTCAAAAATAGGATATGTTTTAGAAGTAGATTTAGAGTATCCTTTTGATAAACATGATGATCACAATGATCTTCCATTTTGCCCAGAAAACAAAAAATGTTCAACAATGAAAAATATAAAGTTAATTACTAGTTTAGAAGAAAAAAAGAAATATATTATACATTATACAAACCTTCAGCAATGTATAAAACATGGATTAATATTAAAAAAGATTTACCGAGCTTTGAGTTTTAAACAAGACTGTTGGTTAAAAAGTTATATAGATTTAAATAACTATTATCGAACATTAGCAAAAAATAATTTTGAAAAAAATACATTTAAGTTATTAAACAATGCTATTTATGAAAAAACAATTGAAAATATAGATAAGCGAAAAAATATTAAAATAGTAACAAGTTGGGAAAGTCAAGTAAAAAGTTTAGGGGCAAGAGCGTTGATATCTAAACCTAATTTTCACAGTTTAGCTGCATTTACAAATGATATGGTTGCAATTCAGTTGAATAGAACTAGTGTATATTATAATAAACCTTTATAAGTAGGTTTTTCTGTACTAGAAATTTCAAAACACAAAATGTACGACTTCCACTATGATTATATTAAACCAAAATTTGATAAAAATGTTAAATTGAATTATATGGATACTGACTCATTTAAATATACCATTACAACACAAGATTTTTATGAAGATATTAAACCTGACATAGAAAAGTTTTATGACACATCAGAATATTCAATTGATAATTCTTATAAAATTCCTCTGAAAAATAAAAAGGTTCTAGGTATGATGAAGGATGAATGCAATGGTAATGTAATTAAAGAATTTATTGGATTAAAAGCGAAAATGTATTCGCTTGATATTGAAAATAAAAATGTTATAGTTAACGCAAAAGGTATAAAAAGAAATATTGTAAAACTATTCACTTTAGATGATTACAGAGAATGTTTGTATAAAAAAAAACTTTTTAAAAGTAAAATGTATATTTTTAGAAGTAAGATTCATAAATTGTATACCCAAAATTTAAATAAATTTCATTATGTCATCACGATGATAAAAGATATATTTTAGCTGATAATGTAAACACATTGGTTTGGGGTCATTTTGCAATAAAATGAAAACAAAATTAAATAATATTCATTAATTATTTGTTTTATTACTTTTTATAAAATGTTTTTTTGTTCAAGATATATTTTAGTTTTTATTATAATTATTTGATAAATATTTTTAAATATTACAAATTTCAGGTTTTTAATTTGTAGAACTAATTTCTGGAATCTGTATGGGAGGTGATCTTTCTCGGAACAACAAGTTGTTACAGTATCTATTGAAGCACTTAATCAACCTTCTATGCTCCAGTACAAATTCTGCAAAATTTCCTAGATTCTCAAAACTTCTGTGTTGTATTCTGTGATCCATTTTTCAGTTTTGTGCTCCTCACAATAATATGTGGTTAGTCCTAAATCACACTGCCAGTATTTTAATATTAACTCTATCGAATTCATTGCGTTTTAAAATATTTTTTTTATTAACTTTAACTGTTTAATTGATTAGTTTAAATATTATAATGAGAAAAAGTTTTTTTCGATTCATTTATTATTTCATTTTTCTTTTACTTATGTTTTATTATTTCCTGAGCTCTTTCATTATAATCACTTTTCTTTTTTTATTTTGCTAAACTAGGAAACCGCAATGATAATTGTAAATAAGTAAGAACATTAAAACTTAATATCTGCTCCATAACAAAAGTTTAGGCTGCTAAACATTAGAATCATATTAATCTAAAGAAATATTAAGAATTTTTTGGACTATAAAACCGCAAACATCCTCCTTTTATACATGTAATTCAGAATAATTCTATACTAAAAATAGGTATAAATATGGTGATTTTGCTAAATTTTTCATTAGTTAGAAAAAAGTAATTGAAGAATTAATACATCATACTCCAAAAAAAACAAAAAACTAACATGAAGCGGACAATTGATGAAGGCCAAGATCTTTTCTCATCAGATGAAGGGGAAGAAGAGGAAGAGGATAACAAGCTGGATGAATTTATTAAAAAAATTAACAATCGAAAGGAGTTTCAATCAATGAATGATTTAAAAATCGGGACCGTATATAATATTATACAGCTAAAGGAGGTTGTATCTAAATTTAAAACAAAAAAAATCGGAGGAGGATGGAGAGGAAGAAAAAGAACCAGGTAAATGTGTCATCGCAAGTAGTGATAACTTTTTTACATATTTACCCACATTATAGGCTAAACAGCATAGTAAAGAAATTATTGAAATAATAAATAAAAAAATTTTTTTAAATAAAATAGAGTATGGGTTTAAGATCATTAAAAAAAACCACTCTATTATTACAATAGATTTTATTTGTAAATAAAAATAATAATAAATAATAATAAAAGAGAAACCAAATTTTAATTATTTTTTTAGTTTTTCTAAAGTTTTTTTCAGATTTCCTTAAATTAGAAACTTAGATTTTTACTAATTTCAGCAATATAGAGAAAGAGGGAATTTCTAAATGTTTCAGGTACCCAGGTTTTTCTTTCTAATAATTAGGATTGTAATATTAGCATGTCTAAAATTATACTATTTTTCTTTCCTTGGTAATAATTTAACTCATAACATTAACATAATTTCTTATGGAATCTGAGTAATATTTATATTTTAAAAATAACCTGAATAAATTAATAGGAAAAAAACAAAAAAAAATTTTTTATTTTATTTATTACAATAAAGATTTAATTTTAAAAGAAATATATTATCTTTTTTTGAATTAAAAAGTAAGCCCACTATGACAGTGGACAGCAATTCCTCTTTCCATCATTTCCTTTTTAGAAAATACTTGTAGATGATGATGATTTTACACATGATATGGTGCATGATGCAGATGTAGTTGATTTGGATGGATTTTTATATGATTCTTTCTTTTCCATGTTTTTTCTTTTTAGCACATTTTCAAAAAATTTTGTAAAAATGTGCCTATATAGTTTCACTCTGTCCGTCCGTCCGTCTGTCTGTCTGTCTGTCCGTATATTTACAAAAACTTTTACATCGTTTGAAATAGAGAAAAGAAATTTTAACCACGAGTAGTAATAAAAAAATTATTTCATAGAAGAATTTTTTTCTGTAGCCCCACCCGTTAGGGAGCTGCAGCCCTCCAATGTTGGGAAAAGCCCTATATTCAAATTGTTATAACAAGCGTTTTATTAGGTGTATTTTCAATCTGAAAACGGCAAAAGATAGCTGGTTTTATAAACTTTATAAATTTTTAAAAAATAAATGTTTAGGGTAGCCATACGGTACTAAAATTTACCATTATGCAAAACTCAATTTTAGCAAAATGTTTGGCCACACATATTTTCTAAACGGGCCAAGCTAGGGTTTTGAAATTTTGGGAGTAGTTAGCTCCTTAGAAATAAGTAGAAGTCGGTTAACAATTTTTTTTTGTTACGTCCCCTGTTTTGCAGCTATAAGGGCCCAAAAATTGAAATTTTGCTATTTTTAGACACCTGTAACTTGAATACCTGTTAAAATTTTTTTTTTATGATTTACAAAATTGAAAGCTCTTTAAATATATTTCAACATGTGTCAAAGGTTTTTCTTAATTTTGAAGGGTGACGAAGCTACAGCCCCCGCAAATTTCAAAAAAGCCCTATATTTAAATTGATATAATAAGAGTTCTATTAGCTATATTTACAATCCAAAAACGGTAAAAGAGAGCTGCTTTCTTAGGCTTTACAAAAATATATCACTAAAATGTACAGAGTTGCCATACGGTACTGAAATTTACCATTATGCAAAACTCAATTTTTGCAAAATGTTTGGCCCCACATATCTCCTAAACGGTTCCAGCTGGGGTTTTGAAATTTTGAGAGAAGTTAGAACTTCAGAAATTAGTAGCAGTCGGTTAACAAAATTTTTTTGTCTCGTCCCCTGTTCAGCAGCTATAAGAGCTCGAAAATTAAAATTTTGCTATTTTTAAACACTTGTAACTTGAATTCCTGTTCAAATTTTTTTTTTGTCAAAATACAAAATTTTAAGGTCCAACATTATAATTCAACATATGATAAAAGCTTTCTTAAATTTAAAAGCGGTTCTTTAAATTGAAGAAAGTGTCTGTCAGTTTTAACCATTTTTGCTTATATAGTAAAATTCTAAATAAAATTCCAAATTTTTGTATAATTCACAATTTATTTCCTTGAACCTAAAAAAGTTGGGGGAAGAGGAGTGGTGAGGATTAGATCCTTAAAAAATTGGGCAACCGTCCCCATAGAGGGGCTATTAGGACTTAAAAATTAAAAAAATTACGGTTTTTATAAGTAAGTAGTAACTTAGTCACCAACGTATATATTTCCTAAATTAAACGTTAACATTGAAGCTTCAACATTATATTCCGATAAAATACTCAGTATGAAACACTATATTATTATGAAAATGTGCGTTTTTAAAAACCCTTGGTTTTTTTCATCACTTGTTTTAGTTTTATATTTAGTTACTCGCTATCGGAATAAACTTTTTCGACTAATTTCGATTTTAAAATTTCGTAAGGTATATATATACTAGTAAAAAAGCCTGTCGGACGACAGGTATAATTTTAATTTCTCTATTTATATATGTATATTCTTTTTTCCTGCTATTGCGCTACTGAATTAATAAAAGGAAATTCGTTACCTAAAGAACATTAATTTAATATTATAATAGTTTGTTTTAGTTTTGTAAGTCATAATAAAATAGGAGTAAAAATTTTTTTGTACGTTTTTATTATAATTTCTGTATCTATCTGTGAACAGATTTCTCATTAGGTTTGACTTTTTTTCTTTTCTGTTCATATTTTACATTTTATCAGTTTCACTTTTTCTTTCTCTTTTGTATGTAAGTATTTGTAATTAGAAGTATGTTACATGTGTAAATAACACTTAACATTAACATAATGCAACAGCAGCAGCGTCTTTTATTATATTTATAAAAAATAAAAACTACAAATTAAAGTTAGTTATTAGTTTTGTAAGTGATATTTAAATAAAAGTATACATACTGAAATGTAAAAAATTTCTCTTTACGTTTTTATTATAAATTTTCTGTATCTATCTGTTAACAGATTTCTCATTAGTTTTGACTTTTTTCTTTTCTGTTCACATTTTACATTTTATCAGTTTCATTTTTTCTTTCTCTTTTGTATGTAAGTAGTTGTAATTAGAAGTATGTTACATGTGTAAATAACACTTAACATTAACATAATGCAACACCAGCATCGTCTTTTATTATATTTATAAAAAATAAAAACTACAAATTAAAGTTAGTATTAGTTCTTTAAGTGATATTTAAATAAAAGTATACATACTGAAATGTAAAAAATTTCTCTATACGTTTTTATTATAAATTTTCTGTATCTATCTGTTAACAGATTTCTCATTAGTTTTGACTTTTTTCTTTTCTGTTCACATTTTTTCTTTCTCTTTTGAATGTAAGTATTTGTAATTAGAAGTATTTTACATGTGTGAATAACACTTAACATAACATAAGGGCACGGTGGTCAGCAGCAGCAGCAGTTTGTCTTTTATTATATTTAGATAGATTTTCTGTATCTACCTGTTAACAGATTTCTCATACGTTTTGATTTTTTTTTTTTTTCTGTTCATAATTTACATTTATCAGTTTTATTTTTTCTTTCTCTTTTATATGTAAGTATTTGTAATTAGAAGTATGTTACATGTGTGAATAACACTTAACATTAACATATTGCAACTGTAGCAGCGTCTTTTATTATATTTATAAAAAATAAAAACTACAAATTAAAGTTAGTTATTAGTTCTGTAAGTGTATTTAAATAAAAGTATACATACTGAAATGTAAAAAATTTCTTTAAACTTTTTTATTATAATTTTCTGTATCTATCTGTTAACAGATTTCTTATACGTTTTGATTTTTTTTTCTTTCTGTTCATAATTTACATTTATCAGTTTAATTTTTTCTTTCTCTTTTGAATGTAAGTATTTGTAAGTAGAAGAATTTTACATGTGTGAATAACACTTAACATAACATAGGGCACGTCAATCAGCAGCAGCAGCAGCAGCAGCAGTTTGTCTTTTATTATATTTAGATATATATATATTATCATATTATTTGTTAATGCACATCTAAATAATTTTATTAACTTTTCCTGTTAATGGCTTAAATTCTACTAAGCCGACTAAGCGGTCATGTAAAATAAGACAGTAAGCTGTAGTATTGTCTGGAATTTTTTTTAAAGTCTTAAATTCAATTTTGACATCAACTGGTCCCATTTTAAGATTATCATTTTGATAGCGAGTATCAATTATGAAGATTGGAGAATTAGTTTTAAAGTGGTCGCATGAAACTAAAGGCTCTGATATTGAGTTATTATAATAAAAGCTTCTAAAATTCGAATATGCTTCATATGCTAAAGCATAGCGATTTTTTGTAAAATCTAAATTCATATCTTCATATGGATATGATTCTGAATTTAAATATACTTTTATATTTTCAATATCACAATTATTAAAATTTGAAGCATCTGCATCCAGTTTATTTTGTTTATCAGTTTGTAAAGCAAAAACATTAAAACGAGGTTTTTCAAGTTGTGAGGGTGTTTTAACATTCCAAATATGATGTGTAGTTCCTGATGGTAAAGTTGGATATTCATGTAATTCCCAATTTCTAAAAGGAATTTTCATAACCGAACCATTTCCAATACTTTTGTATAAATTTAATTTAAGATTATCAGCTAAGTTAATATGTTGAACCTTCCAATATATTTTAGTAATAATAAATTTTGGTTTTTCATTAGCGCTGCTACATAATAATGAATTATCATTTGTTCGAGAGCGAGTTAATATTAATTCATGTTTTGCATTTGGAATAATGTTTTTGTAATCTTCAGCAAACCCTATTAATCTTTTTAGGGGGATACAAAAATTAAAATATAAATTATTTATTTTAATTGATTCATCAGGTGACCAACTTCCATTATATAAAGCCGTACTTTCATTCTGGTTGAGTGAGATATAGTTTTTTAATGTTGAAGTTATTCCAACATTACGATTATGATCAATTTCCTTACCATTAAGTTCATAGCGAATTTCATCAAATAGAAATGGTATAGCATTATTAACTAGTTTAGTGTGAGTGACAGTTGTTCCATCATGTTTTGATACATAACCTTCAAAAAAGATTAAACTTGTTGAGGGTAATATATTTAAGTTCTGATTTTGTATTTGTATTTGTATAATATCACTTAATCCGAATGTGTTTAAGAATGGTGAATATGAATGCCAATGAGCACTAGTTATAGTTTCATCAAAAAAAGGATCATTAAAGAGTTCCATTTTAATTTACTTTTAGCAGATATCCAAGAGATTTTAAATATTCTTTATTTTCAAATGATAATGGTTTTTTGTATTTTAAATGTTGAGTTACACCTTCTCCTTCGACTGCCTTTAAAGAATTAAGGTGATGTTTATCATTCTGTGAATGTATATTGGATTGATAATTTTGATTAAATACGATCATTCTGAATCTTTAAGTGTAATCTTATTGTTATTGTTTCTCCACGAAAATTTATTATAGTACCGTTCTGATCAAGGAGTTTTACAGTAATAGAACATATCTGACTAATAGTTACCGGTAAATAAATTACATTCTTAGGAACTTCAACTATTTGATAGCCAGGACTGACGTTAATATAAAGTGACGTCAGCCAGGACTGACGTCATGTAAAGTGTGAGCCTCTTTTTCATTGATATAAGCTCCAGAAACAATATTGCATTCTACTCTTATTATATTTATTTTATTAATATCAACAAAAAGATCTGAAGTATGCCATTTATTGGCTAATAATTTCTTCGTACTGAAACCTAATAATCCGCCAATTATATCTTCTCTTTCAAAATCAATATCCTTATCAGCAAAAATAAGGATATGAATTTCACACTTTAATGTATTATTATTTGCTCTTATAATTAATTTTTCCTTATCTGCTTTAGTTACATTCAGCGTTTTCCTAAGAAATAGTTCAATATCATCAATTTCATATGAACCTGTTGGAATTGTAATAGGTTTATCATCAATAATAAATGTATTATTCTCCTCATCTATATTAGGTATTGAATTATACGTTTGGAAATCAACTAAACCGCAGGTATATTCTCTTCCCTTTAGATTTATAGGGGGGAAATAATTAGTTGTCAATATGGAAAAATTTCCGTTTAAAGTTAATGTTATTGACATGTCTTTAATTGATACAATGAGATATTTCAGTAGTGCATTCTGTTTTTATATAGATTTTTAAGGTTAATCCCAAAATATACTATACAATACATATATACAGAAATTTTTCATTTAAATTTCTTTTGATATAACTAAATTCTAATTATTCTTTAGTTTTTTTTATTTCATTTATGTTCAAATATAGAGAAATAACCTTGAACGTAAACAAAATTATTAATGTAGGTCAGTTTAAATAAAGCTAGACTAAGAATAAAACAAAATTTTTTTTTTTTTCTTTTTTTTTTTTTATTATGTTTTATCTACTGATAATTTTTTTCTTAACAATATGAAATAAAAATTCTAAACATAAATGCCCACAATTGTAAGAATTAAAATTTTGATATTTATTATAATTATATGTAAGTTTATCTCCTAAATATTTTATTACTTCTAATGGGGGTCTTAAATTTCCAAAACTATCAAAATAATGAGTTATTTCAATATTTTTAAAATAAGCTACCCAATGCGTTTCATCTCCAATAGAATTATCTAAATTTATTATACCGCATTCATATTTTCAAGGTCTACCTATTGGTAAATTATCTCTCATAAAAACTCCTCGAAAATATTTTAAGTATTTTTTACCAAAGTTTTCTAAATCAATATTTGTAAGAGCTCTATTGGGTAGTTTAGTTAATGGTTTTTTGGATTCAAATAAAGTCCTAAACCATTCTTATATGGTTTTAAGTGCAATCCATTTCCTCCTTTTAATGCTATTGCTTCCATCATTTTATTATGACGTTGCCTTTCTTTTAACTCTTTGTGGGCATTTTTAGCATCGTTAACAGCTTTAGTTATTCCTGCAGCGCCACCTGAAAGTGCTCCAGTAGCTGATAGACCCGCAAATATAGGTATTAAAGGTAAAACTCCTCCAATTTTTGGTACAGGAATTATTCGAGGAATCTTAATTTTTCTTTTCTGGCCTTTAGAAATATTTCTAGCAGCATGCAAAGCAGTTTTTATAATATTCTTATCCTTCGTCGGCTTTTTTATAGTTTTAACAGCTATTTTAGCTTCCTTTATAACATTTTTCAAGAGCTTTTTTCTCAAAGTTTTCTTTTTTCTTAAAATTTTTTTTTTGTCTTTTTTAAACCCATACCAAGCCTAACTTTAGCTTTCATTGAGTTTGTAACTAGGTATGAATTTAACCGTTCACCAAAACTTGAGTCTTTAGCTTTTATCCTTTGCCAAGCTTTCTCTGCCAATATTTTATCAGCTATATGTCGTTGATTTTGATCAGTATTTTGAGAATATGCTATATCATGCTCTCGACAAGCCTCATCTAAACCATTAATTCCTTTAGCACCTCGTGCTAATCGTTTTGCTAGTTATGTCCCAGGACCACAATTATTATAACCAGGTAAATGTGCTTCAAATGGTAGTTTATTAATTAGAGAATTAACTACATCTTTTCCATTAACAGTTTTTTGGTTACTGATTAAATATTTATTATGAAGTGGCATAATATTAAGTTGTTTAGTTTAAGAAAGTCACTCAAATACTAATCATCTAGACAATGCAGAAACTAGATAATGCAGTTAAAATTAAAAATTCCGATCAAAATTCAAAAAAGAAAATTAAAAGACATGGTGAATGTTTTCCAGATAGTGTAAGAGGATTAATAGTCGGACCTTCAAATTGAGGTAAAACTAATGCTATGATAAGTATGCTTTTAGATCCTAAAGGGCTTAAATTTGAAACATATATATCTACTCGAAATCATTACATCAACCTAAATATGAATATTTAAAAAAATTAATAAAACCAATCAAAGGAATGGGATATAACGAATTTTCAAATAATGCTGATGTAATTGAACCATCAGCCTCACAGCCAAACTCAATATTTATTTTTGATGATGTAGCTTGTGATAAGCAAGATAATATAAGAGCCTATTTTTGTATGGGACGTCATCAAGAAGTAATACTAATTTTTTAATTATATTTAAGCAAGATGATTTAAATTTAAAACGTATATATGACGATCAAGTAAATTCTGATATGACTTATAATGAATTTAAAAAATTGAGTTCATGCTGCTGGAATGATAATTATGGGTTTCTAACAATTGACAAAGATAGCGGTTTAAATAATGGACGTTATAGAAAAAATTTTGATGCATTTGCTAAATTTTAGTTAACTCAAAATTTATTAGCAGTTCGCACTTACTAACTGAACAGGTCATTTAATAGATATTGGGTAGTAGTTAGCAGATAACAGGTAGCAGTTACCAGTCAGCAGTTAGCAATTATCAGTTAACAGTTAGCAAGAGAACAGTTCAGTTGATAATTCACAGTTAATAATTGAACTAATCCATAAAAAAAAAAATGGATGAACAACTTATGGAAGATTTAATTAAAACTCGTAAAAATTTAAAAAGGAAATTTCAATCTTTAAAAGTTCAGAAGTTATTGGAAGACCATAATCGAGAAGAAGCTTTCACTCCAATTATAAAACCATTGAAAGAATTAACAAATGTTGTTAAGCAACAACAGCAACAACAATTTTCAAATAATGTTATCAAACCGGAAATTAAATTGTCTGCTGGTGATGATAACACCTTAAAATTAATGAGATCATTTAAGCCGGAAGTTAAAACCCCTAGCAACAAAAGTAATACTTACAGTAAATTTATAACTTCAACACCAAATACTATAAAATTTGAAACACCATTTATAACTGATAATATTATTGATGAATCATCAATTTCACAATTTCCTGTTCTAAACGAGTCACAACTTGATAAGTCATATGGACCCTATTTTGATGAGTCATTAAATGTTCGAAAACTTGGGAATGCTAATTTTGAAATAAATGAAACTACTAAAGATATTTTGATTGATAATGAAGTTTTTAAAGGAACTAATGGTCTATATGAATTGATATTTAAAAAAAAATCAATAAACTATACTGAAAGTGATTTAAAAACATAGCATCAGATACTTAACAAAACGAATGCACATAGAAGAAATTATGATCATTTAGAGCAAATAAAAGGAAATAAAGGTTTTAAATACCAAAATATATTAAGAAAATTATATATACATGATTATAACACTAGACACAAAAAAACTGGTTCAGGTTGTTCGAAAAAATTTTTTACTAATTATATTAATAAATCTTCTTCACCAGAAACCCATTTAAAATATACAAATCAATTATCTCAGTATGTTTATTGGGATGATCCTAATGAATTAGTTGACAGATTAAGACTTTTAATTGCATCAGAAACAGCTGGTAACAACAACCATCATAATGAAATTGTTTCTATAATTGAAGAGTTGAGAGAAGCAAATATAATACAATAACTATTTACATTAACAATCAGTTAAAACCATAATGTCATTTGATAAATTTGGACGTAGTATAGCTTCTTCTAGAAAACTACATACTCAAGGTCCTCCAGGTATTGGTTTCAAATTGACTTCTGAAGGAAATTATGATTTAGATAACAAAATTTTATCAAATGTCCAAGAACCTATTGATGGCAGTGATGCAGCAACACAAAATTCTGTAAATAAACATATTTTCTTTCAGAAAGAACTATTACAAAACGAAATGCGAAAAATGTCTAATCATTTAGAGATAACAGTATCTATAGAGCTTAAATTAGCAGAAGAAAAATTAAAAATATTAGAAGAAAAAATGCAAGTTAGTTTAGAGGAAATCCATATCAAATTCTCGGGATTGTTAAATGAAAAATTTTCAAATATAACTCCTCAGCTACCTTTTCACAATGTAAATCAAACACTTTATTAATTTTTTATTTAAATTTTATTAATTAAATTCCGATTAATTTTTAGCACATTTTCAAAAAAATTTTGTAAAAATGTGCCTATATAGCTTCACTCTGTCCGTCCGTCCGTATGTTTACAAAAACTTTTACACCGTTTGAAATAGAGTAAAGAAATTTTAACCATGGGTAGTTTTTGCAAAAAAAATAATTTCGTAGAAGAATTTTTTTCTGTAGCCCCACCTGTTACGGGGCTACAGCCCCCCAAAAATGGAAAAAGCCCTATATTTAAATTGTTATAACAAGAGTTCTGTTACATATATTTTCAATCTGAAAACGACAAATGATAGCTGGTTTCATAAACTTTATAAATTTTTAACAGCAAATGTTTAGAATTGCCATACGGTACTAAAATTTAACATTACGCAAAACTCAATTTTCGCAAAATTTTTGGCAACACATATCTTCTGAACGGTTGAAGCTAGGGTCTTGAAATTTTGGGAGAAGTTAGATACTCAGAAATTAGTAGGAGTCGGCTAACAAAATTTTTTTGTCAAGCCCCCTATTTAGGAGCTATAAGGGCTCGAAAATTGAAATTTTGCTATTTTTAAACACCTGTAACTTGAATACCTGTCCAAATTTTTTTTTAGTGATAGACAAAATTCAAAGCTCTATAATTATATTTCAACATGCGTCAAAGGTTTTTCTTAATTTTGAAGGGTGACGAAGTTACAGCCCCTGAAATTTCCAAAAAAGACCTATATTTAAATTGATATAACAAAAGTTCTGTTAAGTTTATTTTCAATCGAAAAACGGTATTAGAGAGCTGCTTTTATAGGCTTTACAAAAATATATTGCTTGAGTGTATAGGGTTGCCATATGGTACTAAAGTTTACCATTATATAAAACTCAATTTTTGCAAAATTTTTGGCCCCACATATCTTCTAAACGGTTCAAGCTAGGATCTTGAAATTTTGGGAGAAGTTAGATCCGAAAAAAATAGTAGGAGTCGGTTAACAAAATTTTTTTCTCAAGCCCCCTGTTTAGGAGCTACAAGGGCCCGAAAATTTAAATTATGCTATTTTTAAGCACCTGTAACTTGAATACCTGTCCAATTTTTTTTTTATTAATATACAAAATTTAAAGGTTTAACATTATATTTTAACATATGTTAAAGGCTTTTCTTAAATTTAAAAGGGGTTCCTTAAATTGAAGAAAGTGTCTCTTAGTTTTACCCATTTTTGCTTAGATAATAAAATTCTAAGTAAAATTCCAAATTTTTGTTCCACAATTACAATTTAATTCCTAGAACCTAAAAAACTAGAGGATAAGGGGGGGGGGAGTTGAAGTTTAAATTCTTGAGAAATTTGGCAACCTTCCCCATTGAAGGGCTATAACAACTTTTAAATAAAAAATTTACTGTTAGCAGTCTGTAAGTCAGTAATTACTTTTTTTAAGTAAATATTTCCAAAGTTAAACTCAGTATGTAATACAATACAATTTTGAAAATGTGCTTTTTTAAAAACCCTTGGTTTTTTTTCATCACTTGTTATTATTTATGTCTTATTCTTTTCAGGTTTTGACTATAAGTGAAGTACAGTTTTTATACAAATCATTTACAAGCTTTTATTTTAAGTGGATAATGCTGATTTTACATTATTACATTTTTTGTTATAATATGATTCTACAGTAAATACAAATATTATGTATGAATTCAATTAGAATGAAAATATTAAAAGTACATTTGTGTGTTTATTCATTTAGAATTTAAATATAAAAACAATGTGTATTAAATATGCTGATTATGTTACATTTGTGATTATGAGTTTATGGTTTATAAAAAGTACAGTTATGTAGGAATTTATTAGTAGTTTAATATATTAATTATTAATTTAGTACAGGGTACATAACTCCTCCCCCTTACTGTTGAGCATCGGCCAGGCGAATTGAATATTTTTTGATTCGATGGCTGGTGCGATTACTGATTCTGTAGAATTTGGGTTAGTTGCTGCTACTTGTTTTTTCTTGTAAATGATGAACGTGATGACAATTTGAATGATAGTGGTCGAGATCGCAAAAATTATGCATCCTATTGTGATAGTGCTTTGTGGTTGGTGTAGATATGTTATTGGTGTTTGGACTGGTTCTAGATTTTCAAATTTGTATTTGTTTAGTTTCTTCAAATTTATACTAAAATTAGAAAATGTTATATTAATTTCATTAAATATTATGGGATGTATTTCGATTTCATCCCAATATGTGTTTATTGTTGTATCGTATACGACATCACGTTTATTTTGACTTCACATTCCTCGAAATGAATCAATTTTGTGCCTTTTAAAGATTGTGTTATGCTACAAGTGTTGATAATTTTGGTTTCTTCGATGTTAATTAGCAGGACGTAATTTGGTTCAAGTTGATATATTTGTGAAGTAGGTTCAATGTTATGCAATTGGCATTTTGCTGGTTGATTTCTCATGAGCTTACCTATACATTCGGAATCCGAAATTGACATTCTACTTGCCTTTTCTTGACAAAAATAAGTGTCCTCTATTTTGGGACATTTGTCATCTAAGTATTGTATTTCGTCATTATTCATCAAGAGAAAAGGTTTTGAAAAAATTATTTTGGTTTGGTTTATTGGTAATGGAATTATATGTACCAATGCGTAAGAATTTTCTGATATTATTGGAATTCTGATATTGAAAACTATATTAGTGTTGTTATAATATGCTTGAAGTTTTAATAGCTCATAGATATGTTCTGCAGATTTGATTGTTAAATTTTGATTTTTGAAACGTGAAGTGATGTCTTTAATTTCCTTTGGGTTTAGGATTTGCTTAGAAATGATATTCAGTTTAGCTAACACAATTGCTTCGTCAATGTTGTTCAAATGGGTGTGTAATATATTTATATGGTAATTTATTTGATTTAAATATTGTAAGTTTTTTAGTCTTGTATCGTCCTTTATTATACTGTTTCTGACTTTGTCTTGGGTATCTTTAATTAGTCTAGCTGTTCCCAGTGTCATAGGTAAAATACCTTTGTTACTCGTCTGATCTTGTATCTCTTTTTTTTGTCCGGTTGTCAGACTTGTCGGGAGCGTCAACCTGAAAAAGATGTTTTCTTTTTAATTTTGCTTTGTGGAATTTTTTATTATTTGTTGTTAAAATCGTTAGATACTGATTAGATTTTACTTTATCCTTTGTGAATCTTTTGGCTAATTTACTTCTTCTATTTTCCTTTTTGTAAATAATAGTACCTTCATTAAGTGAGACTGGCTCTTCTCGGTTTTTGTTTAGTTTTTCATGTACAATTCTGTATATTTCTGTTAGAGTTGAATGGAGCCTCTCTACTCGAGAATTTCCACTACTCAGATGTACCGAGGTGTGATGAAGATTTATGTTGTATTGTTTACAAAAGTCTTTGAAAATTAAGGACGTAAGTTCAGTGGCAGAATCTGCAATTATTTTTTTTTTTGGGATGCCGTGAAGGCTCATGTAATTCTTTAATGTTTTAATTATAGAAATGCTATTTCGGTCAGAGAGGGTGTACGCACTTGCAAATTTCGAAAATTTATCGAGAATTGTTAGAATCATTTTATTATTTATATGGTAAACGTCTATGTGAACTATTTCTAAAGGTTTTGTTGGGATTTCTGAAATTGTGAATTTGATTACTGGTGGGTCTCTATCATATTTTAACGTTTGACATATTGTTTATTATTGAACTGACTTTATTTTTTAAAAAGGGGAAGTAGTACGTTCTTTTCAAGTGTTGAATTGTCTCATTGATTCCTCTGTGGTTTCGGTTTGTATGATACTCTTGTATTATTTTGTCTTGTTCGTCTGTATTAGTCACGTCTTTTAATAATTCTGTACATCTAATTATTCTGAATAATTTTGAATGTGCGAAAAAATCTGAAAAGACCTTTTGGATTACTCTGAAAGTGTCATCGTCGGTCAATATTGCATTTAGCTTATTTGGTGTTAGATATTTTTTTAGAATTTCTGTTATATTTAATTCAGAGTTATCGTTTATAATTATGGTTCTTCGTTGCTTATTTTTGAATAATATTTTTAGGGTGGATTTGGGATTCTCTTGTGATATATTGAAAATGATTTGTAAGGGAAATTCATTAAGGGGTCTTTCGGAGATGGGGATGTCATCGTCTAAATTTTCTTGTGCAGAGTGAATGGTTGCTCCACATGAGCTAATCTCTACATCATTTGTGTTTAATTCTACGGTTTTATTTTTGGTTGAGGTTCTTGTCGTATTCTGCTTAAAGCGTCGGCATTGGAGTTAAGAGTACCTCTTTTGTACACGATATTATAATCATACTCTTCCAATTTCAGACTTCAGCGTACTAGGCATGAATTTGGATCTTTTAAACTCATGATCCATGTCAACGGTCTGTGGTCTGTTATTATAGTAAATTTCCTCCCAAACAAATAGGGTCGGAAATACTTAGTGCCCCAGACAATTGCTAACAATTCTTTTTCAATTGTTGAGTAATTTATCTTGTGGTCTGTCAACGTCCTACTTGCATAGCAGATTGGGCGGTTAGTACCGATCGGACCCTGTGATAAGACAGCCCCGATAGCGTATTGGCTAGCGGACTTATAGTCAAGACCTGAATTTGTCTCTGTCATAATTGTGTTTTTATTAAAACTTTTAGCAAATCTTAAACAGTAATTCCTATAGTTAAGGAAAGGATTCATTCACTCCTAATAAGTCAATAATTTATTTATTTTTTTTATTTTTTTAAAAAAAATTTATTATATCTGTTATGAATAAAACCTATTTTTTTTTAAAAAAATTTCTTTAACTTAAAATTTTTATTTATAAAAAAAATTTTATTAATAATTTTCTTGCTAAATCTCTTATTTTTATTTTAAAAAAAAAATATTTCATATAATATTTAAATGTAAAATTTTTCAATAAACACTAAGTCAATTATCAATTTTCAAAATTCATTCCAAAAAAAAATCTTTTTGTTTTTATTTTTGTGTATATAAAAAAATATTCTTTTTTCTTTAGATTATTCTCTTTTTTTTTTTTTTTTATTATAATTTTAATATAATCTTCGTAAAAAAAAATATTTTTCATGAATTTTGTTATTTATGGTTTTATTATAAAAATAAGTTTTTCCTTGTTAAATCTTTTATTTTTATTTCAAAATAAATATTTCATATAATATTTAAATGCAAAATTTTTAATAAACACTAAGTTAATTATCAATTTCCAAAATTCCAATTAGTATACAATGCACATATATGTACATACATCAAAATTTAAAAAAATTTGTTTTGTTTTAATTAAAATTGTTAAAATAATTTTTTCTTGTTAACTTTTCTTAAGATTAAAATAATGAGAAAAAAAATCACTTACATGAGACAAAGGCAGCAGAGATGGTTCATTATCTTAAGCATTTAGGCGTTCCGCTCACGAGTTTCCTTGTTATAGTTGATTCCTTCACAGATATATAATAACGATTTTGATAAAGTTGTTTTTTTTTTTTTTGTGTCTCAATATTCCCTTGAGAGAAAAAAAAATTTGGTTGACCAATTTTCCCTTGGTAAAACTTCCTTCACAAATATATAATAAAAATTTCGATAAGGTGTTTTTTGTATCTCAATATTCCCTTGAGGAAAAAAACCTTTCCTTTTCTTATATATTTTAATATTCCTTTATCATTTGTAGGAAAGCTCGATGCTTAATCCTATTCGACTGCGCCAGTTAACTCCTCAGCTACCTTTTCACAATGTAAATCAAACACTTTATTAATTTTTTATTTAAATTTTATTAATTAAATTCCAATTAATTTTTATTATTTATGTCTTATTCTTTTCAGGTCTTGACTATAAGTGAAGTACAGTTTTTATACAAATCATTTACAAGCTTTTATTTTAAGTGGATAATGCTGATTTTACATTATTACATTTTTTGTTAAAATATGATTCTACAGTAAATACAAATATTATGTATGAATTCAATTAGAATGAAAATATTAAAAGTACATTTGTGTGTTTATTCATTTAGAATTTAAATATAAAAACAATGTGTATTAAATATGCTGATTATGTTACATTTGTGATTATGAGTTTATGGTTTATAAAAAGTACAGTTATGTAGGAATTTATTAGTAGTTTAATATATTAATTATTAATTTAGTACAGGGTACATAACTCGGTACTGAGTCAGCAAGACCACCAGTTAATTGCGAATCTTAAACAAATGCTTAAAACAATTCCGACTGCACTAAAAACAATGGAAAGATCCGTTTTTAGTGCATTTAATATATTTACTGGTACCTGAATACATAATATACTTCGGCTGTACCAAGCAAAAACACAGTAACTAACAATATGATCAAATTCGAGTTAAGAGCAAAAATGGACTTACTATGTTGTTTCCTAACATTGTACATTGTCACTTTTACGATCTGAATCCTCAGTGAGTAAAAATGATGCTTCCAAAACACAGTAAGTGCATTGTTTACATCACGATTCCTAGTTCAAAACACAGTAACAAACAAATCCCAAATTAAAACACAGTAATTGCAATGAGTTACTGTGTTCTAATTTGGTGTTTGTACTTACTGTGTTTTAAAAGTGAAAAATAGTTCGGTTTTGTGTAATCACAAAGCGGCTGTCCCAAGCAAAAACACAGTAACTAACAAAATTAAAATGTTTTTTTTTAATTATCTTTTTTCAATGTTTACTTGTTTTTTGTACTCTATTTTTTGTACTCTATTTTTAATGTAATAAATTGTACAGCGCAAAACAAAAACTGGGTGATTTTCTCTGCGCTGGTTAATATTGTAAACCAACCAAACGGTCCAGATGAAGTTCGCTTTAAATTCCTTACTAAAGGTCAAACCCATATGAGTGCTGATGGAGTACATGGGAACATTGAAAAAAAAAATAGGCAGGAAGCGAAATATTTATGATTTCCAAGAGCTATGCGAGGTAATAGAAAGTTCACGTAAAAATTTACGAATTTTAAAATTGGAACAGTTTCATCAATGGAAGTCAGGTAAACGGTCTTTAATGAAAAAGAAAAATATTGAAGATTCCATGACAAATTTTAAATTGTGCAATTTGGTGAAAGTAAAATTTACAAAAGGATGCCGAACAATTGAATATAAAAACGATTTCGATGAAAATTTCAAGTAACTGGACTTTCTAAAGAAAAAAGAAAATATAAACAACGTTCCATGCTTAATCGAACACCGTGGTGTGCAGAAAAGAAAACAATAATCAAAGAGCTTGTTCAATTAATGCCAGTTAATAGGTGCTCATTTTGGAATAATCTAAATGAGTCTGAAACATCAAAAGACTTAGTTACTTTTGACCCCAATAACGTGGAAGAATAACAAATTACATAATATTTTGTACAAATTACTTAATCTAAATTACATTTTTTATAATTAATTATTTTTTATAATTTCTTCAGTAGATAAGACTGAATTATTTTTGTTAAGTTTTTATTTTCAGATGAATTATTTTTGTTTAGTTTTAATTTGTATTTTCAAATGAAATTTTTTTGTTTAGTGTAAAAGGCAATACCTACTGTGTTTTTGTTTTTAGATTTAATTATTAAATTAATACTTGCTTTACTTTAAAAACACAGTAAATTCAAATACTGTGTTTTTACCTGGTTTTCTTCGCTTAAATTTTCAATAATACCCATTTAAAACAAAAAAGCTTTTCGGAATTACCCGAAATTAAGAGTAATCGAATCGAAATGGTATTAAAAAGAAGCATACTCATTCAATTTATAAGAAATAATTACATAGACCACAAATTTTTAAAAGATGTTGTGAGGCTTCAAAATTTAGTGTTTTGCTTAATTTCTCGAAAGTATACTTGAATCAATTACTGTGTTTTTGCTTGGGACAGCCGACTTAAGATCTTCACCAGAGTTTTGCTTTAAACAAATTAAAAAGTGAAATAGAATGGAGGAACAAGGTATTACATTAGATTATTTGCGCCAGCTTCATAACAAACTTGAGGAATTATTCGGTTATGCAGCGAATTATAAAGGAATGCACATCATCTTGATTGATGTTGAAGAGCTTCAAAAAAGCGGAAAAGGAATTTTTTGGAATACATGTTCTATTCTTATATAGATATTTTTTTTTATTGTATAGTTAATATATTTACATAATAAAAAAAAAATATTTATGGTTTGTGGTTTTGATTTTGCTTAGTCATTAGAAATAGAATCATAGACCTCTTTAGTTTTAAATTAAATTTTTTCTAATCTTTGATTTATAAAATACATTCGGTTTTTTATTTCAAATTGTAATGATTCTTTTAAATCGTTAATAGTTTTATCTAACAATGTTGTAAATTTACTATCCATTCTATCTATATCATCTTTAAATTTTTCTTTTAATTCCTTCACAATTCTTTCAAAAGTATTTATTTTTTGTCTTTCTATTTGAATAAGATTTTTCATATTGATTTCTAGTATTTCTTTATAAAATAAAATTTGCTCATCGACGTATTGTTTTGTTGCCGCATCATTATTTGCATCTGGATTTTTTACATTTTTCAATTGTTTATTGTCTACATCAAAATCACCAGTAGAATATAACTTGAATCCAATCCCAGACTCACCTTTAATAGCAATATTTGGTTTTCTTCTTAAACCGTTACGTCCGAATTTGTCAACAGGCATTTTGATACTCATTGATAATTACAAGGTATTAATTAATTTAATAAATATTGAATAATTTTATTTTTCTTATTTCTTTTTTATTGTTTTTTTCTTTTTAAATTAACAATAGGAATCCCCTGACGTCATTTCAGATTTTTATTTTACAATTTAAATAATTTTAATTAAGAACCTCCAAGTTAATTTCTTGTTTTTTCTGTTTTCGGAATACTTGAAGAACATTAGAAAAAGAATTTCTTATCTGTATTAATAATTATATATTTATAATATATAATTATTATATAATTATATATATTAGAAAAAGAATTTCTTATCTGTATTAATAATTATATATTATTAATACAGATAAGAAATTCTTTTTCTAATGTTCTGTTTTTTTTTTTTAACTGATAAGAAACTTTTAAATCAAAACCACAAGTTTTTTATTTTTCAATTTTAAAATCGTACAATTTTATAGGGTACAATGTTAATATTTTGGTGCTGGAAATATACACACAAACACTCATTATTCATCCATTTAAACTATAAAATAATCAGAACAGCAAAACAAAATCTAAATTTTAAAATTTTATTCTCTTATCAGTGAAATAAATTCATTTCCTAAATACTATAGGATATCTAAAAATTTTCAGGTTTCAACTTTGTCATGGTTTCAAAGAATTTGCTTTCTAAAAAAACTTCAACATAATTCCAAAGGTACAAAGAACTTCGATATGGTTCTAAAGAACAGATTACTACCTAAATTATCTATATATATATATACCGAATTACATTTCCATTTTCCTAATTCGTTCCTCAATTTCAACTAACAATTCAACTTCATCCCCTCCACTAACTTACAACTCCATCTACTACCCTCCCCTCCCTCCCTCCCCACACTACTAATTCCACTCCTACAATCTGCAACTCAACGAATCTTCAATTTCATAACACACCTCAATCATTTCAATTCTATAACATACCACACATTATCCAAAAATAACGACCAATTTATTCAAATTAACGGCTGTCAAAATGCTGTGACGTAATTTGACTGTCCCAGAACGTACCTATTATATCTACTCTCTTGAACTTTTCACAGGTTCCAGAACCCGAAACCATGCTAAGATTTTGCACACATGCCGTCCCTGTCATACTTTCAATACTAGTTGACCCTTGTACACAATTGGAAAGTTCTATCTTAATTTTAAGTTACTATTTTTATTAATTTCGACGATAAGCTTTGAAACCTTGCGGCGTCTAAGAGAAATACTGAACCACAACTCCAATTGATCCAAAATTAGGGGGCGCTCAGGAAATAGTACAAAACATCTTGTGCCAAATTGGAAGTTTCTACATTTGTTTAAAGTTAATATCTTTATTAATTTCGAAAATATGCTTTAAGGTCTTCGGAACTGTGTGGCTGGTCTCTGACCTACTACCCCAATTGGTCCCAAATTTCAGGGACACTAAGAAAATAGAAAGAGACAGCCTGATACCAAATTTGGAGGTTCTATCTTCATTGGTTTCGGAATTATACTCATTTGGTCTAAATTTGATCAAAAAGTTCTAGGTTCCGAACCCATGGTCCAACCTCGACCGTACGCAATTCCCGACATAGTTTCATTACGAGTAACCTCCAGCACAAAACTGATGAAGATAGCGTAATTAGTTGTTGAGTTATCGGGATTTTTTATATATGGTCGTTAGCCCTTGGACCGATTAAAAATTCCATAATTCAAACAATTTCAGGTTACAATCATCATTCCAAAGTTAATATACCCCTTTACCTATTCCATAACTGTAGGTTATAAAAAGAGAAATTCAGTCGTTTATTAAAAAAATATTTTAAATCTTAATTTATAAAATATAATAAATAATATGTTTTATATTAAAATATCATTACCTTCTTAGCCTTTTAATAATACAAAAGTGTTTAATAAGAAACCAAATAGGAAAGAAAACTTGTGTTCCAAATTTCAGATTACTGTCGAGTCGATATTAATTTCGAAGATATGTTTGCTAAATAGATATGCTAATTTCAAGGACACAAAAGAAGTAAGAAGGAGCACCTGTGGCCCAAATTTTAAAGTTTTATCTTTATTGGTTTCGAAACTATGTGTGTTGGCCTAAATTAGATCACAAGCTTCTGGAATCCGAACCTATTTGCCGATCTCAACCATAAGAATTCTCCGCGGTGCTTCATTATTAGTAAAATAGAGTTTAAATTTCATCAACATAACGTCATTAGTTTTTAACTTATCTTGTTTTGTGTATATATGCTCACTACACCTTCAAACTATCAATAGTTCCAGAACTCGAAAACATGGTCCGATTACCCGTACATCGCCGACCTCGCCGTACTTTCATTAATTGTTAACCCTTGTACCAAATTGGAATGTTCTGTCTTTATTAATTACTACTTTAATTAATTTCGATGATAAGCTTTTAAACCTTAGGAGGTCTAAGACAGGTATTTGAACCACCACTCCTTTCATTGCTAGTTAACCCCTGTACCAAATTGGAAAGTTCTGTCTTTATTTTAAGTTACTACTTTCATTAATTTTGATGATAAGCTTTTAATCCTTGGGAGGTCTAAGATAAGTATCTGAAGAACCACTCCTCTTTAGTCCAAATTTCGAAGACATGCAGGAAATAGTAAAGAACACCCTTGTATCAAATTTGAAGCTTCTATATTTGTTTCAAGTTACTGTAATTTCGCAGATATGCTTTAAGGTCTTCGGAGTTGTGTGCGTGGTTCATGAACTTCAATTAATTTTTCCAAAAATTCTAGGACGCTAAGGAAATAGGAATGAACACTTGTACGAAATTTGAAGGTTCTGTCTTCATTGATTTCGAAATTTAGCTCATTTGGCCTTTTGGGATCTGGAATCACAAACTTCTGGGATCGGAACCCATGGTCTGATCTTTACCGTATACAATCACAGCCGTAATATCATTACTAGTAACTTATGGAACAAACCATGATAGCACCAATTTTTTTTTTTTTTTATTTCAAAATCTTAATAATAAATTGTACAATAGATTTACAATATATATAAAAATTATTTGACTGCATACGACCCTGGCTTTTGCTGTGGATCTAAAAGAATTATAAATAGTTTAGTTGGTCGTTATAGTTATATGATTTGTTACAAAACTTAAAGTTATTTCATTAATTGTTTTAATTAAAAATTCAATAAAAATAAAATATAATAAAACAAGCAAGAAAAAAAAACCTATATTGAAAAACAAAAAGGAATAAACACTATAACATATATATTTAAAAACAAAATTATTCGTAAGAATTAACATATTTAAAATATTTGGTTAAAAATGAACACATACCTATGAAAGACAAAAAACTCTTGGAAATCAATACTGCTGGGAATTGTTAGACAATGTAATATATTGGACAATAAACTTTTTAAACAAAATTATACTATATAGTGTTTTAGTTTCTGACGGTAGTTCATTAAATAATTTAAGACAATTGTATATACATCCAGTAATATATCCAGGTATTTAAGTATAATTGGGGCGAAGTACATCATAGTGGATTTAGATACGTTATATTCAACAAGATATATGAGGAATAAATAACAAATAAAGTATTTTGTGTAAAAAAGTTTCGTAGTCGTTTAGGAATGAAAACATATGGGCAAATTTCCCTCACCAGGGAATCTATATGTACATCCCACTTTAAATTTTTATTGATATATAAACCCAGGTAATTAAAAGAATTTTTCAATTTCAATGTTAGTATTATTAAAGCTTGTCAAGTAATAAAAATTTGTTTTGCTTTTTGTTTTGCTATTAAATATTATAGCCAATTTGTTCTTTATTAACCATTCGTTAATTAATTGGAGGTCTGCATTTATAGCACTCTTCAACTGTATTTTATTATCCGTGGCGTATTTTAATACCTATCGTTGGCATACAAACTCAATATCCCTACTAAATTGAATTTACAAATATCATTAATATAAATATTAAGCAAATCGGGTCCTAAAGTTGAATCTTGAGGTTCTCCTTTTATCATCGTTTTATCACAGCTTAATTTATTATTAACACGTACATTTTGTTTTCGACCAAACAAATATGTTTTAAAAAAAGCAATCTGTTCGGCATCGAAATTAAGTTTTAACAGTTTATGAATAAGTACGTCGCAATCTACGCAGTCGACAGCTTTTTGAAGGACTAAAAAGACACATCCGACATATTTTCCGGTATCCATGTTTTTGCTAATAAAATCCAACAGATTTAGGCCTACTGCTACCCTATTAGAGTTTTTCTCGAAGCCGAACTGATTGACACTCAGAATCTGGTTGCTTTCCAAAAAAGCATTTAAGCGATTTTTTATAACTACTTCAAAAACTTTCGAAAAAATACTAAGTATCTATATTGGGCTAAATTCAATCAAAAACTTCTAGGATCCGAACCCATGGTCTGAAATCGTCCGTACGCAGTCCCCGCCATAGTCTCATTACTAGTAACCTACATCACAAACTTCATGATTGTAACGCCATTAGTTGTTGAGTTATCCTTATTTTTTTTATATGTTCCTTGACCATTAGAACAATTAAAAGGTCCAGAATCCGAACCCATGGCCCGATTTCGCTCATTTGCAATTCCCGCCGTACTTTAAGTCCTACAGTTAAAATTTCATCAAGATAGCTCCATTAGTTTTTCAGTTCCTGTGCCAACGGACGGACGGACGTACATCGCTAAATCGACTCAGGAGATCACACTGGTCACAAATATATATATACTTTTCCATGGTGTAGGATATAAAAATAAAAATATAATCTATCAAATTATGTGTTTTAAATATTTTAATATTTTATACAAATTGTAAAACTAAACATTCTTTTAAAACTTTAATACAATTGTTTTTTGTCTTTTTTTTACGAGGGAGTGGAACGCTGGAGAGCCACTGCGAATTGAAACTGCACAATGTTTCTTCGGGTAGTGTGTGATTTTAGCGCACAAAAATCATAACATTTCTGAACGAAAATTTCAGAAGAAACTTGTGATTCACATGAACAGTTTCGTTCCAGGGTTGGGAATATGGAAGGATTTTGGTATTATTAGGACCTTAGGTAATTTTGTATTGTTGGGGATCGATAAAATATGGAGGGATATTGAGAAAAAAGATGTTTATATTTTTCTTAATTTAATTAAGTCGTGGGGGATTCTAAGGTTTAACTAGTATCCGCGAAGGACCAAATGACTATATATAAAAGATAGCTGGTGTTGTCAGCTTTCAAAAAATATACAGCTTTAATGGCGCATATTATCCTTTAAGGACGAAAAGGACATTTAAAAGTATCCTTGTTATTTTAGTCTATTTTACAAAAACCGTTATAATTAGCGATCTGTTCAATATATATGTATTCAATTCAAGCTAATAATTAAGTTGATAGTCTGGAGAATATTTTACCGTTTATTTGATGACGATAGGTGCTGCCGTTTTGGAGATATTGTAGTTCAAAGTTGAAAATTTTTGCAAAAAAAAAAAATTTTTAACATCCTTTCTCTAAAACTCATATTTTTCAAAATTTTGCAAACAAATTCCCTAAATATTTTTACATTGTTGGAAAGCTCTTAGTTTTTTCTATAATTTGGGCATACATAAGGTATGTCTATATTAAAGCGTTTAGAAGATATAAGCATTTATGAAATAAAAAATTTTTTGTTTTGTAATTTTTTTTGTATAAAAAAAAATGTTGATAAGTATTACAATTTTTTCAGCCGTACTTTTTAAATGAATTAAATAATTTTATTATTGAAAAAAAAATTTTCAATATGTTATTAATATGTTCCCAGGTATAAATAAAAAAAATACAAATGGTTGGGTACGAAATTCCAAAAAAAAAATTTCATTTCCGAAATTCCATTTTCATAATTCCAAAAAAAAAATTCCAAAAATCAAAATTTAATGACAAACTATTTTTTAAAAACAGTAATTTTTTACATGCATATTTCAACAAATAAAAATTTTAAAATAGTGGGGGCTGCCGCCCCCAAACCCCCGCTAAACAAATTATTGAAACCCTGATTTTGAATCCAACTCTAAAGTCTCTCCTAATTCAGAATCCCACTTATACAAATATATAAATATTCTGGAAAAAGCGTATAATCCTGTAATTGTAGCCAACTATAAAATCTCTCCTAATTATTTTTTACATGCATATTTCAACAAAAAAAAAATTTATAAGTAGTGGGGACTGCCGCCCCCAAACCCCCGCTAAACAAATTATTGAAACCCTGATTTTGAATCCAACTCTAAAATCCCTCCTAATTCAGAATCTCACGTATACATATGTATAAATATTCTGGAAAAAGCGTATAATCCTGATTTTGTAACAAACTCTAAAATTCTTGCTCGCTAAAGCTATGGAAGTATTTTTTGAATTTTTTTTTGGAATTTTTGTTTTTGGAATTTTTTTTCTTGGAATTATTTTTTTTCTTTCTTTGGAATTTTGTAAATTTGGAATTTTTTTTTTGGAATTATGACACCATCCAACAAAAAGGCAAAATAAATTTATGACAAATAAAGTATGAAAATATATTTTTTAATAAAATTGTTGTGTCAGTTTTTCATTCATGTTCTCTGGTGGGGCCATTTGTCAACATACACCATACTTATTATATACCGTTGGAAAGAGTGTCAAAAGACCTTTCTAACAGTATAATAAAAAATACAGGGTGTTTTTGAAAATTTCATAGTTATAGTGGTTTTTTTGAAAGTTCAAAATTTTTTTTTTTTTGTTTTAAATTTCCACTTGAAATTGCAATATCTCCAAAACGGCAGCACTTATTGTCATCAAACAAACGTTAAAATATTTTCCAGACCGTCATCTTAAATATTACTTTTGATGAATATATATATATTGAACAGATCGCTAGTTATAACGGTTTTTGTAAAATAGACTAAAATAACAAGGATACTTTTAAATGTCCTTTTCGTCCTTAAAGGATAATATGCGCCATTAAAGCTATATATTTTTTGAAAGCTGGCAACACCAGCTATCTTTTATATATAGTCATTTGGTCCTACGCGGATACTAGTTAAACCGTAGAATAGCCAAGTCGTGCACATACGGATTAGTTTTTTCTTAATATAATTAGTCGGGCACATACGTGCACATATTAACTTTAGGAAACACATTGGACGGCCGGAGTCTTATCACAAAGGAAAGCAACGAATCCCAAGTTGAACGACGGGTTCTGAGCCCGAATTGTCGATCATGAAGCAAATCTTTTAATTCAGGTATTGGAATAGATTTGATTTATGATTTTCTCCAATACTTTAGAAAGGACCGTAGTTACAGCTATTGAGCTGTAGTTTCAGACTGCGGTTATATTACCGTTTTTAGAATTGGGCAAGATAAATAACAGGAGTAAAGGATAAATAGAAGAGCTTGCGTAGAGGTTTTGAAATGGTAGAATAGGTTTTTTTAGTATATATCGGAACCGACTGATTTGCTTGTATCAAGTTCCTTCAAGATTTTATCACGCTTGCATCCTAAAGTAGATTCTACCAAAGTAGCAGCCAACTACTGGAATACTTGGTGGTCTTTGAGTTGACTGTGGCAGTATTGACTTGAAAGAAAATTGTTTGCCATACAAGTTCGCCTTCTCTCTTGAATCTGATACAATTGTGTTGTATTTATCAATAACCGAAGGCAAAAAACTCGCTAGTATCCTCCTTCAGATTTCGTGCAAACGTCCGAAACGATTAGCTATTCTTTGACACATGTAAAAGTTTTTGTTTCACTCCTCGGCAGGAAAAGAATTTTTACTTCTTAATAACTACTACAACTATCATGCATCTGTTTCAAACCACAACATAATCGGCCCAGTTAGACTCCAACCAGTTGTTTTGGCATTTCTTAAAAGTCACTTGGTTTTTAAGATCGCTTTCTTTGTAAGTGCGATTAAGACATGCTTTGGAATCCCGTTTAATACTTTTCATGGGGTGAGGAATATACAACCTCATTCCAAGTAAAATAGTTTCACTAATCACATTTGCAACGAAGTAGATATTTTTAACGCGGAAGCACAATGACCAGTCAAAAGCTTTAAAAAAATTGTTCAAGTCTTCCCAGTTAGCCAGACTATATTGTCATACTAGTTTTTTGGGAGGAGTTCTTTTGCTGGCTATAGTGCCTACAAGGAGCTTATGCTCAACAAGCATAAAGGTTGCTTGCCAAGAGGCAACCAACTGGAACCACATATTTTTCAGGGTGAGTGGTTAAAAATAGACTCATAGCTGACCCTGTTGATTAGCTCGAACAAATTGAGCAAAATGGAAAAGTGAGAAGAATAGTTCAACTTGTTTCACAACTGGCTTTTGACTCTTTTGACTTTTGTCACTTGAAAAATTAAGCCATTTTTTCTTGTGTTCGTTGAAGTCCTTGACAGAACAATTTCGGTTTCTGGACAATATTCCAAAATTTCATTGATCTGGTTTGAAAAATTGCCAATTTCCACAGAAATCACTTGTTGAATTGGGTAAGGAGATCTGTATAGAAAACAGAAGTGCATTATATGCTTTTCAACAACAATTTTAACCCAAATTTAGTGGAAGGTTCGGCTAGATTATCATTTTGTCCACTGACTGGCGCTTCACCAAGGGCTAGGATTGCCGGCTTTGTAGAGTTAAGATGACTTTCCTCGTCATAAAAATTCGCTCTTCGGTCACGAATATTACAATCGACTTAGAAATACCCTACACCTTATTAGTTTAAATTTAATTAAAAGTCCATAAGTCATTTTAAAACCATAAAAGCTTTTATTAATTTGATCGTAAGAAATAGTTCTTTTCTGATTCAATACACACTTTTCATACTTACACAATTTTTTGGTTTAAAGATATAAATTAACCTGGTTCACTTTTACTACTTTACAACTTTTCCTTCATTTCCATAGAAAAGTTTCAAATTTTGTTTCTATGCTACTGTTTATAAATTAAACTCAAATATTAATGTTGATTACATTTATATTTAATACCATTATGTACCATTTATTGATATGATTACTCTGTCTCATAGGTTTTCCAACAATTTCTGTTTCTCCAATTTTCTTATATGAATTATAGTGAATTATGATTTTATGTCCGTTGGCATTTTTATTTCATATATATTTATACTCGTATGACTCTTGGTCAAGGGGTATTATAAATTTGCCATTACGTTTGTGACGCAGAGAAGGAAGCGGGTAGATATAGACTCAAGTGTATGGATCAGCTCACAATCGAAACAAAAAAATCAATTAAGCTATGCATGTCTGTCCACCCGTCCGTCCGTCCGGACGATAACTCAAAAATTTAAGGAGCTAGGATTATGTAATTTTCACAAATTTGATTTTTTGCAATAGCCGTCCAACCATTTTGGTTTACGGGTTCGAGTACCTACCATACAATTTCTTTTTTTATATGAGCATTACTCTATTGAAGCTGGTTGTCTGAAATTTTGCCAAAAGTAGTTAAGTGTAATGACCAAAGTTAATGCAAAATTTGGTTGGTCTCCTGCAGAGGGTTCGAGTAGCTGCCATACAACTCCTTCTTTTATATGAGCATTACACTACACCTAAAAAAGCTGTATGTTTGAAATTTTGCCAAATTACTTTTGTGTAATAATGTTTATTTTACGGTCATAAGGGTATCCCAGAATTGACACAGTCTACTCTACCACACTGTTCCTCGTGTTAATTTGGTTTTCTAAGTCCATTTTTATACCCTACACCTATAGAATAGGTAATTTACAACGAACATGTATAAAAAACCACGATAACTTAACAACTAATGACGCTATCTTCATCAACTTTGTGCTGTAAGTTACTAGTAATGAAACTACGGCGGGGATTACGTTCGTTCGGGATTGGACCATTGGTTTGAAACCAAGAACTTTTCGATCGAATTTAGGCCAAACGAGCATAATTCCGAAACCAATGAAGATAGAATCTCAAAATTTAGTATCAGGTTGTCACTTCATATTTCCTTAGTGTCCTTGAAATTTGGGCCCCATTGGAGTAGTGGGTCGGGGACCAGCCACACACTTCCGAAGACCTTAAAGCATATCTTTAAAATTAATAAAGATAACAACTTGAAAAAATGTAGAAGCTTCAAATTTGGCACAAAGGTACTCCTTACCATTTCTTGTGTGTCCTTCTAATTTGGGATCAATTGGAGTGGTGGTTCAGTACCCCTCCTAGACCTCCCAAGTTTGAAAATCATAGAATCAAAATTACTAAAACTAGTAACATAAAATTAAGATAGATCGTTCCAATTGTGTACAAGGGTTAACTAGTATTTAATGTACTGGGCGGACTGCATATGGACCTTTTAATCGGTTTCAGGGCTAACGAACATATATGAAAAATCACGACAACTCAACAACTAATGACGCTGTAGTGTCCATTATTTTATGTCACGCACTGTATGCAAAATTCGCATAAAATGCACTTGCATTTCTTATAATATGTTCTAATATGTACGGTTGCATTTCCTACGTGTTCTCTCTATTGTAAGAGAACACGTAGGAAATGTAACTGTAAACAATAAACAGAATATTAAAAACAACGTATACTCCCTACTCTTTAGGTTAGAATAAAAATATTAGAATATCATCATTAGAAAATTAAAATTGTTAACGAGAGGTCGAAGAGACCAAGTTATATAATTAGGAAACTCATAAAATAATTAAAACAATCAGTTGTTAGTTAAAGTGAAACAAATAATAAATTAATAATTAAAAATTAATAAAGCGTCTTTTTTTATTTATTATAAATACTCATAAAAAACATTAAAACAGTAAAATAAATAAGAAATCGTGGTGATACTAGATCACTACAGTGGTGACCCTGACGCTAACGCCATATTGATGCCTCATGTTTTCCACATGGCACATAAGTTTTAAAAATTTTAAAAGCTAAATAACATTTAAGTGAAGAAACATTATTTTAAAAAAAAAACAATTTAAAGTTCCATTTTATTTAAAAAAAATCTCCTAATGAGTCAGTAAAATAAAAATAAGTGATTAATATTTTTTTTATTTAAAAAAAATCAATTAAATTTCAACATTTTTAAACTAAACGACATTTTAACATTTTAAAAAAAGTAAATTTTAACATTCTCTTAACATTTTCTTCTAAAAAAAAAAAGTTTTGATACAACAATACAAAAAAATAGAAATATGAAAACTTCTTCTTCTTCTATGACTCTACAGCTCGGTGTGAGCTTTGGCCTTCATAACTATTTGCCTCCATATCTCCCGGTCTTTCGCCGTTGTTTTCCAATTTCTCACTTGTAATTTTGAAGCATCGTTTTCAATGTTGTCTTCCCATCTTGTTCTTGGTCTTCCTCTAGCTCGACTTAATATGGGTCTTAGATGTAATATCTTATATGGCATTCGATTTTCCTGTATTCTCACTGTGTGCCCTGCCCACCTTAGGCGTTGTGATTTACTGAAACGAATAATGTCTTCATTTTTTATAAGTTCATTTAGTTCAGCATTATTCCTTCTCCTGTAATCTCCATTTTCTACCCTTATAGGGCCATAAATTTTCCTTAGTATTTTCCGTTCAAAAATTCGGAGATCGTTTTCGTCAGCCATATTCAGTATCCATACCTCACAACCGTATGTTACCACAGGGCGTATTATTGTTTTATAAATTAATAATTTCGTTTCCCTTGTCAAGAGACGTGATTGCATTAATTTTTTGTATGCAAATAGGCATTTATTTCCTGCTTTAATACGTTCTTGAATACAATATTTTATTCTGTTGTCATTTTTTACCATTACTCCAAGGTATTCAAAGCTTATTACTCCCTGAAAAGTAAATCTATCAATCGTTATATCTTGCGGTTGCCTTTTTCTTTCATCTCTTGACATCTTCATGTACTTCGTTTTGGTTTCGTTTATTTGAAGACCTACTTTGCTAGACTCTTTTTCGACCATAGAGAAGGCATCTATCATATCTTTAGCTCTTTTCGAAACAATTGCAATATCATCCGCGTATGCAATTATTTGATATGCTTTTGAAAATATATGTCCTCCTCTGTCTAGTTTGCCAATCGCTTGTTGAAGTATCATATTGAATATAATAGCGGATAACGCATCACCTTGTCTAACCCCACTCGTAATTTTAAATTCTTTCGATGCATTTTCTTGTATTAACACTTTGCCTATGGAGTTATTCATGGTCATATTTATTACATCTATTAATTTCTGCTAGTGCTTTGGGAATATTTTTTCTATTTATACTGTCAAATGCTTGTTTAAAATCTATGAATAAAATATGCAGGTCGACGTTGTACTCAGAACACTTTTCCATTATCTGTTTAAGTACAAAAATTTGGTCTATGGTAGATCGTTCCCTCCGGAAGCCACCCTGGTATTCTCCTACACTTTCTTTGTAATAAGGCTTTATTCTATCACAGATGATATTTGATAAAATCTTATATGTACAGTTTAGTAGGGTTATGCCCCTATATTTACTGCATTGCAGCTTGTCTCCCTTTTTATGAATCGGACATATCAACCCTATGTTCCATTTTTTAAGCATGCAGTTATTTGTCCATATTCTACATATCAGACTATGTATTTTATTATATAGACAAGTACCTCCGTTTTTGTACAGTTCAGCTGTTAGTTTATCCTCTCCTGGAGCTTTACAGTTTTTTAATTTTTCTATTGCTTCTCTTACTTCCTCCATAGTTGGTAACGGCACCAACGGTTCTACAGTTTGTATATCATTTTCAGTTACATATCTATTCTCTGGAAATGAAGTGTTTAATGTTTCTTCAAAATATTGGGACCATCTCTCAAGGACCTCTTCTCTACTTGACAGTATTTTGTTATTCTTATCCTTACACGATGTTATTCTGGGTTGGAAGCCATTTATCTCTTGTTTAATCTTATTGTATAATTTTCTTGTATTATTCAAATCATTTTCAATTTGGATTTGCTTAATTCTCTTTTTATACATTTCTCTTTTCTTTGCACGGCATGTTTTTGTGGCAATGATTCTTTTTTCTCAATACTCCTCTCTGTTTGCCCTTGTGTTTCTCTGCAACATTTTTTGTCTAGCTGCGTTTTTTATTTCAATTATCCTTTTACACTCTTGATCAAACCATTCTTCATTTCTTTTGGCTATTTCAGTACCTATTTCCACTTCAGCTGCGGCTCTTACTGCATTTTCAATCCTGTCCCATTCTTCTTCTATATTGTCTTCTCTTTCTGGATTATTTTCTAATTGATCCTCAATTTTGTTTTGGAATTGCTGTACAACTACTTCATTTTTAAATTTTTCGTTGTTCCACTTCTTTCTTATTCCCTTTATTTTTGCTATATTAGCTATTCTTTGTCGGACTTTTGCTACTACTAGAAAGTGGTCACTATCGCAATTCGCTGCTCTATATGTTCTTACATCGATTATTGTAGTTGCCCATCGTTTTGAAATAAGCACATGATCAATTTGATTGACTAAATTTCTTCCAGGGACTTTCCATGTTCCTTTGTAAATGTTTTTTCGGTCAAATGCAGTGCTTCTAATTTTTAAACTATTTTCATTTGCAAATTGATATAAACGCAATCCATTGTTGTTTGATTCTTCATGTAGTGAAAATTTCCCTGTAACATGTCTAATATGTTCTTCTCTTCCAACCTTTGCATTTAAATCACCAACGATCATCAAAGTATCGTATCTAGGAGTTTGTTCGCACACGTTACTTAAATCTTCATAGAAGTTGTCCTTGTCGTCATCATTTGCTTCTTCAGTTGGCGCATACGTGGATATAATTGTTATATTATTGAATCTTCCTTTTATTCTAATACTACATATTCTGCTACTTATTGCGTTGTATCCTATCACAGATTTCTTCATATTTTTATTGACAATAAAACCAGTACCATACATTCCTGATCTGTTATTATCTCCACTATAATATAGGGAAAACAAGGGTTTGTTTATTTCTCCGTTTCCTTTCCATCTTATTTCTTGTAGGGCTATTATATCTAATTTATACTTAGTCATTTCATTTGCCACTTCTGCATTTTTCCGGGTTGCATCAATGTTTGCACATTCCATGTGCCAATTTTTAAATCATGTCCTTTTATACGTTTCCGGGTCTGGTTACCATTTACACTATCATTATTTATCCGAGGCTCGTTGTATGAATTCGTAACTCGATCATTTTCACAGGGTTGGGGAGTTAACCCAACGCCCAACCCCCATCTTTGGAGGGCCGTGGTGATGCAATAGGGTATTTAGTCCCATGCTTTGTTCTCTATGGTTATACCGCCAATACTCGGAATTTTATACCTACTTCCAGGTAATTTCCACATTTATATAGCGAGCCGCTTGTTTCAAGTCAGACGCCCGCTCGTAGCCGCCAATTGTTGGACAGACGCTACCCACGTGTACCCTCGCCAGGAGCCCTTACAAAGTGCTATCAGCCGGGCCAGCTGAACCAAGGTTTTTTAACAAGGTTGTTACTCCTCCCCCTCCTCCTTTTACATCCGGGCTTGGGACCGGCTGTGGCGGAGTTAGAAATATAAAAACTACATTCAAAAAACATAAAAAAAAACAAAAAAAACCGCTTATATACAAAGATTTAAAAAAATAAGGAATTTGCACAAAAAGCATCTCCGTACGGATCACATCATTCACCATTTTATTTTCTTCTTGTATCAGCAACAAAATCAACAAAATCAGCAACAAATCACATCACAACAAAACAGACATCAGCAACACTCAACAAACAACACATACAAGTCATTAAGGTTTTCTTTCAACAGTATTCATCTAACTCTCTCTTTTTTTTTTAATAAAAAAAAATCATTGTAAGTCATAAAATTTATTCATTTCTTTTTTTATACCCTACACCTATAGAATAGGTAAAGGGGTATATTAACTTTGGTATGGTGTTTGTAACCACCTAAAGGAAGCGAGCTAGATATGGAAAAGTATATATATTTGTGATCAGCGTGACCGCCTTAGTCGATATAGCCATGTCCGTCCGTAGGCACGATAACTCAAAAAATAATGGAGCTATCTTGATGAAATTTTAACTGTAGGTTACTAGGACTAAAAGTACGGCGGGGATTGCATATGGGCGAAATCGGCCCATGGGTTCGGATTCTGGACCTTTTAATCTGTTTCAGGGCTAACGAACAAATATAAAAAATCACGATAACTCAACAACTAATGACGCTATCTTCATCAAATTTGTGCTGTAGGTTACTAGTAATGAAACTACTTCGGGAATTGCGTAAGGTCGGGATTGGACCATGGGTTCGGAACCTAGAACTTTTTGATCGAATTTAGGCCAAACGAGCATAATTCCGAAACCAATGAAGATAGAACCTCCAAATTTAGTATCAGGGTGTCCCTTCCTATTTCCTAAGTGTCTTGTGAATTTGGGTCCCATTGGAGTAGTGGGTCGGGGACCAGCCACACATTTCCGAAGACCTTAAAGCATATCTTTAAAATTAATAAAGATAACAACTTGAAAAAATGTAGAAGCTTCCAATTTGCCACAAGGGTGTTCTTTACTATCTCTTGCGTGTTCCCCTAATTTGGGATCAATTGGAGTTGTGGTTCTGTACCCCTCTCAGACCTCCCAAGTTTTAAAGGCTTATAATCGAAATTACTAAAAATAGTTACTTAAAATTAGGATAGACCGTTCAAATTGTGTACAAGGGTTAACTAGTACTATAAGTACAGCGCGGACTATATAAGGGCGAAATCAGCCCAACGGTTCGGATTCCGGACCTTTTAATCGATGTCAGGGCTAAGGAACATATATAAAAAATCACGATAACTCAACAACTAATGAGGCTATCTTCATGAAATTTGTGCTGTAGGTTATTGGCAGCGAAACTACGGCGGGTGATTACGTACGGTGAGGATTGGACAATGGGTTCGGAACTTAGAACTTTTTGATCGAATTTAGGCCAAACGAGCATAATTCCGAAACCAATGAAGATAGAACCTCCAAATTTGGTATCAGGGTGTCCCTTCCTATTGCGTAAGCGTCTTTGAAATTTGGGCCCCATTGGAGTAGTGGATCGGGGACCAGCCACTCAGTTCTTAGGCCCTTAAAGCATATTTTCGAAATTAATAAAGATAGTAACTTGAAACAAATGTAGAAGCTTCCAATTTGCCACAAGGGTGTTCTTTACTATTTCTTGCGTGCCCCCCTAATTTGGGATCAATTGGAGTGGTGGTTCAGAACCTCTCTTATACCCCCCAATGTGTAAAAGCTTATCATCGAAATTAATAAAACTAGTAACTTAAAATTAAGATAGAGCGTTCCAATTGTGTACAAGGGCTAACTAGTATTGAAAGTATGACGGGACTGCATATGGGCGAAATCGTACCATAATTTCGGGTCCTGGATCCCTTGAAAAGTTCAAGGACTAACAAACATATATCTTACAAACACCATAACTCAAAAAATAATGCCGGTATTTTGATGAAATTTAACAGTAGGTTACTAGTAATGAAAGTACCATGGGAATTGGTTGTGGTCGAGTTTAATTTCGAAGCCAAAGAATATATTTCCTATGTCCTATGTGTCTCCGAAATCTAGACTTAATTGTAGTGGTTCAGCTATGTTCAAAGGTACTTGCTGCATTTATGTAAAATTTATTTTTATATTTAAATTAATTATATGAAAAGGTGTAAATTTTGAATTGTATTTTAGAAATACATTTATTGCATATTTTGCGTTTATAAGCTTTTCTATTAGGTATATAAACTAACCATTTAATATAATTGCAATTTTTAAAAATTTGGATTATTAAATATATTATGCTTTGATTATCTTTTTATCACAAAATTTAATAATTAGAATTTTTTCATTTTGTAATTGAATTGGAATAAATATATTTTCATTTATTTCAAGTTTGTTTGTTTTTTAATATTTTTAAATAGACAAATTAGTAAGAATTAGTAGTATTGTTTAATAGATAGAGTAATTAGAAAATGTTTTTAGCATTATACAGTTAATTTGGTTAGCTATGTCTTACGATCAAATTAATAACAGCTTCTATGGTGTTAAAATGACTTATGGATATGTCCTTAAATTTGAACCAAATAGGTGTAGGGTATTTCTAAGTCGGTTGCACCGACTGACTGTTTCTTTACTTGTTTTTATATAAATTTATTAATAATTTAAACATAAACTTTGTATTTATTGTTTAATAAAAAACCATAACTCTGAATTTAATATTATATAAAATAATAATTGAAACATAAATATTGTATTTATCGTTTAATTTTCCTTAAACATGTAAATGAGTTTCAAAAATATTTTTTTGTACAGAGGCGTGTAAAATATTATTTTTTAAGACAGCGTGCAAAATATATATTTTCTTTTTTTTTCTTTTTTTTTTTTTAAAAAAAAAGCAGCATACAAAATTTTTTTTTGTTTTTGCAAAATATTCTTTTTACAGCAGCGTGCACACATACACTAGCGTACAAAATTATAAAATTACAATTATTTTAAACTTTGAATTTAAAAAAAAAATTTTTTTTTTTTTTTCTTTCCTCATATAAAATTACTTTCAATTCGTAACAAAATTTTTCTTTTCTATTTAAATCTTTTCCTAATTGTTAAAAACTAAATTGGTCATTAAATATCGAATTAAATATTGGATTAGATAACTAATCACTCAATATTGAAGTAAGTAAAAAAAACAAATTTTATATAGGCTACCTAATGCGAAATGTCGAAAACGGAAACAGGAAACGAGTCTGTGAAGTTCACGCAGTCAGTCTAAAATTACCTCCTTTTTGGCCCGGCTCCATATCCACGTGGTTCATTCAAGTAGAGTCGCAATTCAAAATTTACAGAATTGTAAACGAATCTACGAAATATAACTATCTTGTGGCAGCCCTTCCACAGGATATTACCAAGTCCTTAACGGACATCCTTGATGAACCGTCTGCAGACACCCCGTACACAAGTTTAAAAGAAGCAATAATTTCACGTAACTATCTAAGCATAGAACGGAGAATAAAAAAGATTATATCAGACGAAGAGATCGGCGATAGAAAGCCCTCGGAATTTTACCGAAGACTTAAGCAATTGGCTGGTTCATCCGGAACCGTCGGAGATGAATTAATTAAGAAATTGTGGCTTGCACGGCTACCAAATCTTACCAATATCTCTCTAATCCCATTCGCAAGCGAACGTATAGATAAAATTCTTGACACAGCCGATAAAATATGGGACGCAATGCAATCGACTACAGAGGTTTCCGCTATAGACTCACATAGGTCGGCACCAACTTCTAGTCCCGTTTCGTCTCCTGCAACCCATTTAACTTCTTCCTTAGAAAAAATTTAGAAGCTAGAACATGAGATACAGGAACTGAAACAAATGGTTTCACGCATTTCACTAGATAGAGATGGATCTAGAAGTAGACCCAGAGGTAGATATCACAGTCGTTCAAGATCTCGTTCCTCTCGATTCCGTCCTGAGCAGATCTTTCAGTGCTTCCTCACACACTTTTTCCCAAAAACTCGTCCATTAACTCAGAAATTGTTTTGTCAGCAGCCAACGGTACAACGATACCCATCTTCGGCACAAGGTTAATTGAAGTCAATTTGGGACTGCGGCGTCTTTTTAGACATCCGTTCCTCCTAGCACAAGTTAACAGGCCAATCATTGGCGCTGATTTCTTGGCCAAATTCGGGATCTCGGTTGATTTAAAAAACAAGCGCCTAATAGACAATACAACGTCACTTAAAATTTCGGCATTCTCTGCCAAGGTGGACACACCCATACCTCAAATACTTTCGGTGAGTGATAAATATTACAGCTTGCTAAAAAATTTTCCTTCGCTGATCGCCGCACCAGATTTTTCTATAACATCAAAACACAATGTGGTTCATCACATTTTAACCAACGGCCAACTACCGTTCTGTAAACCTCGCCGTTTGGACGCAGCTAAATTCAAGGCAGCTCAATTGGAATTCCAGCAAATGACTAGCTTGGGAATATGCAGGCCCTCTAACTCTCCCGTATCTTCACCATTACACATGGTACATAAGAAGGAATGTGGCGACTGGAGACCATGCGGGGATTCCAGGAGATTAAACGCAGTCACAGTTCCGGACCGCTATCCAATCCCCCACATCCACGATTTTTCCATGAAATTGGAAGGTTGCACGATTTTCTCCAAAATAGATCTTTTCCGGGCTTACCACCAAATTCCCGTTCCACCCGTTGATATACATAAAACTGTCATCACCACACCATTCGGTCTTTTCGAATTTCCCCGAATGAGTTTCGGCCTTCGCAACCCTGGGCAAACATTTCAACGGTTCATAAACCAGGTCGGAAACGGTCTGGATTTCGTTTTTGTCTACATCGACGACATCCTAGTATTTTCAAAAACCAGCAACGAGCACGAGCACCATCTGTCCTTGCTTTTTCAAAGATTATCCGAGTTTGGTTTAAATATTAAACCCGCAAAATGTATTTTTGGAGTACCATCACTGGACTTTCTAAGTCACGTCATTTCTTCCGAAGGAGTAACCCCATCACATGATAAAGTTCGCGCAATAGCCGATTTTCCTTCGCCTATTTCACTTCGCCAGGCCCAAAGGTTATCGGTATGGTAAATTACTACCATCGCTTTATCAAAAACTTAGCGTTATTGCTCGCACCTATACACTCCCATTTGGCAACCTTACAACCTCGAAAATCTAAATCTAACTTTTCTTGGCCAACCGAATGCGAGACCGCTCTAATCAGAGTCAAGGAAGCTATGTGCTCTGCTGCAATGCTAACGCATCCCAGCAATAACTCCGAAATTAGTATCATGACCGACGCTTCAGACACAGCAGCCGGGGCGGTGTTGCAACAATACCGAAACGGTGTTTATCAGCCTTTATCGTTCTTTTCTGAAAAATTTTCGGCCACAGAAACACGTTATTAAACATTCGATCGGGAACTTCTGGCCATCTACTTAGCGATAAAAAAACTTCTGGTATTTCGTTGAAGGTAGGGATTTCGTCGTTTATACCGACCACAAACCCCTTACCAGAGCCATTTTCTTCAAATCAGAAAAAAGCCCTCGTCAATCCAGGCACCTCGACTACATACCTCAGTACACCACTGATATTCGCCATGTTTCTGGCAAGGATAATACCGTAGCTGATATTTTGTCGAGAGTCGAAAGCTCTTCAGTGGAAGGCAGCCTTGATCCCGAGCACTTCGCTAAATTACAAAGTACAGACTCAGAAGTAAGGACTGTTTTGGGTGAGCCAGCGAAAGCCGGCAGTAAAATACTTTTTGAGGATATACAGTTCCCTTTTTTCAACTCCAAAATTTGCTGTTAAACCAGCACTGGTCGAAATCGGCCTTTTGTCACTCAACAACTAATATATACCGGTTTTAACAAGTTATATTCACTTTCGCACCCAGGTGTGCGTGCTTCAAGAAAACTGATCAGCGAGCGTTATTTTTGGACTAGTCTCAACAAAGATATTGGAAACTGGGCAAAATCGTGTATCGCCTGCCAGAAGGCCAAGGTACATAAACATACAAGTTCCGGGACCGAAAAATATCCCACGCCCACCTCGCGTTTTGAACATATCCATATCGACATCGTAGGCCTTCTACCACCCTCTTCAGGTTTTACTTACACTTTGACCACAGTTGATCGTTTTTCACGCTGGCCGGAAGCCATGCCTATGAAAGATATTTCGGCACCCACGGTCGCCCTCACTTTCGAAACACACCATATTCCTCGTTTTGGAATATCACTCACACTTACAACCGACCAAAGAACTCAGTTCGAATCCAAATTATTTGCCGAACTAACGAAATTACTCGGGACTACTCGTTGTCGTACTACCGCCTACCACCCCCAATCGAACGACATGGTAGAGAGGTTTCACCGTAGTTTGAAAGCTTCCTTGATGTCTAGGTGCAATACCGTCAATTGGTGTGATGAATTGGGTTTGGTTTTATTAGGTTTAGGTTTACGGTTAAGGAAGATCTCGGATTCTCCCCTGCCGAAATGATTTATGGCCAACCATTGAAAGTTCCTGGTGATATATTCGCTGAGTCACAAACGAACACCGACATTGATCCCACTGACTTAGTCGACTGGCTTAGACGGGTTATGAGAGAATTACGACCGACGGAAACCAGAACTCCTACAGGTAGGAGCTGTTTCATATCAAAACTTCTAGACGACAGTCCCCTCTTCAATCACCTTACGAAGGCCCTTTTAAAGTATTGCGAAAATTTCAGAAACATTTCGTAATTGATGTGAACGGAAAGAACAAGTCAATCTCAATAGACAGACTGAAACCAGCCGTCATTTCGAAGGATTCATCTATAACCCAAATTAATAAAAAATCAGTAAAATTCAAAGCTTAATAAAATCCCAGAATTTAATAAAAAAAATTCAAAATCTATATAAAAAAAAAAAAAAAATCAAAATTTTATTTAAATTTCAAAATATAATTTAAAACAAGTAAAGAAACAGTCAGTCGGTGCAACCGACTTAGAAATACCCTACACCTATTTGGTTCAAATTTAAGGACATATCCATAAGTCATTTTAACACCATAGAAGCTGCTATTAATTTGATCGTAAGACATAGCTAACCAAATTAACTGTATAATACTAAAAACATTTTCTAATTACCCTATCTATTAAAAAATACTACAAATTCTTACTAATTTATCTATTTAAAAATATTAAAAAACAAACAAACTTGAAATAAATGAAAATATATTTATTCCAATTTAATTACAAAATGAAAAAATTCTAATTATTAAATTTTGTGATAAAAAGATAATCAAAGCATAATATATTTAATAATCCAAATTTTTAAAAATTGCAATTATTTTAAATGGTTAGTTTATATACCTAATAGAAAAGCTTATAAACGCAAAATATGCAATAAATGTATTTCTAAAATACAATTAAAAATTTACACCTTTTGAATTATATGCATTTAAATATAAAAATAAATTTTACATAAATGCAGCAAGTACCTTTGAACATAGCTGAACCACTACAATTAAGTCTAGATTTCAGAGACACATAGGACATAGGAAATATATTCTTTGGCTTCGAAATTAAACTCGACCACAACCAATTCCCATGGTACTTTCATTACTAGTAACCTACTGTTAAATTTCATCAAAATACCGGCATTATTTTTTGAGTTATGGTGTTTGTAAGATATATGTTTGTTAGTCCTTGAACTTTTCAAGGGTTCCAGGACCCGAAATTATGGTACGATTTCGCCCATATGCAGTCGCGTCATACTTTCAATACTAGTTAACCCTTGTACACAATTGGAACGCTCTATCTTAATTTTAATTTACTAGTTTTATTAAATTCGATGATAAGCTTTTACTTATCATTTGAGGTTCTGAACCACCACTCCAATTGATCCCAAATTAGGGGGGCACGCAAGAAATAGTAAAGAACACCCTTGTGGCAAATTGGAAGCTTCTACATTTGTTTCAAGTTACTATCTTTATTAATTTCGAAAATATGCTTTAAGGGCCTAAGAACTGAGTGGCTGGTCCCCGATCCACTACTCCAATGGGGCCCAAATTTCAAAGACACTTACGAAATAGGAAGGGACACCCTGATACCAAATTTGGAGGTTCTATCTTCATTGGTTTCGGAATTATGCTCGTTTGGCCTAAATTCGATCAAAAAGTTCTAAGTTCCGAACCCATTGTCCAATCCTCACCATACGTAATCACCGCCGTAGTTTCGCTGCCAATAACCTACAGCACAAATTTAATGAAGATAGCCTCATTAGTTGTTGAGTTATCGTGATTTTTTATATATGTTCCTTAGCCCTGACATCGATTAAAAGGTCCGGAATCCGAACCGTTGGGCTGATTTCGCCCTTATATAGTCCGCGCTGTACTTATAGTACTAGTTAACCCTTGTACACAATTTGAACGGTCTATCCTAATTTTAAGTAACTATTTTTAGTAATTTCGATTATAAGCCTTTAAAACTTGGGAGGTCTGAGAGGGGTACAGAACCACCACTCCAATTGATCCCAAATTAGGGGAACACGCAAGAGATAGTAAAGAACACCCTTGTGGCAAATTGGAAGCTTCTACATTTTTTCAAGTTGTTATCTTTATTAATTTTAAAGATATGCTTTAAGGTCTTCGGAAATGTGTGGCTGGTCCCCGACCCACTACTCCAATGGGACCCAAATTCTCAAGACACTTAGGAAATAGGAAGGGACACCCTGATACTAAATTTGGAGGTTCTATCTTTATTGGTTTCGGAATTATGCTCGTTTGGCCTAAATTCGATCAAAAAGTTCTAGGTTCCGAACCCATGGTCCAATCCCGACCTTACGCGATTCCCGAAGTAGTTTCATTACTAGTAACCTACAGCACAAATTTGATGAAGATAGCGTCATTAGTTGTTGAGTTATCGTGATTTTTTATATTTGTTCGTTAGCCCTGAAACCGATTAAAAGGTCCAGAATCCGAACCCATGGGCCGATTTCGCCCATATGCAATCCCCGCCGTACTTTCAGTCCTAGTAACCTACAGTTAAAATTTCATCAAGATAGCTCCATTATTTTTTGAGTTATCGTGCCTACGGACGGACGGACGGACGGACGGACGGACGGACGGACATGGCTATATCGACTAAGGCGGTCACCCTGATCACAAATATATATACTTTTCCATATCTAGCTCGCTTCCTTTAGGTGGTTACAAACACCATACCAAAGTTAATATACCCCTTTACCTATTCTATAGGTGTAGGGTATAAAAAATTTTATTTAAATTCCAAATTTAATGTAAGAATTCAAGATCTTGTTTAAAATTCAAATTTAGTTCAATTTCAAAATTTAATTTAAAAACTCAAAAACTTAATTTAAATACTCAAAATTTAGGATACGCTGTGCTGGAGGGGAGTACTGTAGTGTAATCATCATGATTTCATTGTGATGTATGTTTGTGAGGATTGGATAATGGTTTCGGAACTTAGAACTTTTTGATCTAATTTAGGCCAAACTAGCATAGTTCCGAAATTAATGAACATAGAATCTCAAAATTTGGTATCAGGGTGTCGCCTTTGATTCCTTAGTGTCCATGAAATTTGGGCCCAACTGGAGTAATGGGTAGGGGACCAGCCACTCAGTGCGGAAGATTTTAAAACATATTTTAAAAATTAATAAAGATAGGAACTTGAAACAAATGTAGAAGCTTACATTTTGGCACACAAGTTGTACTATTTTCTGAGCGCCCCCTAATTTTGGATCAATAAGAGTGGTGGTGCAGTATTTCTCTTAGACCCCCCAAGGTTTAAAAGCTTATCATTGAAATTAATAAAAATAGTAACTTAAAATTAAGATAGAACGTTCCAATTGTGTACAAAGGTTAACTAGTATTGAAAGTGACGGGACTGCATATGGGCGATATCATACCATGGTTTCGGCTTCTGGAACCTTTGAAAAGTTCGAGGGCTAACAAACATATATCTTAAAAACACCATAACTCAAAAAATAATGCCGCCATTTTTATGAAATTTAAGCTCTAGGTTACTAGTAATGAAAGTACCATGGGAATTGGTTCTGGGCGAGCTTGGACAATGAGTTCGGATTGTAGAAGCTTGTTATCGATTTGAATAATTTTTGATAAATTTAAAGCCTAAGGAGATATTTCCTGTTTCCTAAGTGCCCCCGAAATTTAGACTTAATTGTAGTGGTGGTTCAGGTGGCTCCTAAGAACTCCCAAAATTAAAAAGCTTATCTTCGAAATTTACGAAGATTTTAAATTTGATACACGAGGGTTCTTCCTTATTTCCGTTTATTATTTAACACTTTTATATTTTTAAAAGCCTAAGAATTTTACCATAAAATATATTTTGTATAATATTTTATAAATTACAAACAAAATGTTTTTTTAATAAACGATTAATTTCCTTTTTCTTAAGTTTTATTATATAATATATTTTACTGAATTATTACCATAGGTTATATATAATTGACACATTGTGTACGACACTTAAGCTATATTCAAAGGTACTTTCTGCATAAAATTAATTTTTATATTTAAATGAATTATATAAAAAGTTCTAAATTTGTATTTGTATTTTAGATATACATTTATTGCATATTTTGCTAATAGATACATAAACTAACAATTTTTGCAAAATCATTATTTAGTTCACTGACATTGAAATTTTTTGCTGTTGTATTAACCTGATGATTAATGTTACAGCTGCTATGAAATTCATAGGAAGCTACAAGGGTTCTGTCATTTGCGAAACTTTGAATTGGTTTGGAAATTAATGATAGAAGATCATTGATGAATATTAAGAAGAGGGTGGGAAAAAGAATAAATCCCTGAGGGACACCAGCGTTTAGTTCATATTTGTCAGATGATAAACCATCGACCAGTACTCGAATCATGCGATTCAAAAAGAAATCTCCAATCCATTTGAGAAGGACTCTAACTAACCCTATAGCTCTGCATTTTGCTAACAAAGCAGCATGCTTTACGCGGCCGAAAGCTTTAGAAATATCCAGTGCTATTACATCACATTCACCAGACTGGTGAAGTCTAATATTGAGCTTTTAACAAAGGTAAGTCAAGAGATCACCAGCTGAATGACGGGCGCTGAACCCGTATTGTCGATCATGAAGCAAACCTTTATGATCCAGATATTTCAATAGCTTTTGGTTTATAGTTTTTTCCATTACTTTGGAAAGGACCAAAGTTATAGCTATTGGGCGGTAGTTCGAGGGATCGCTTTTATTACCTTTTTTAAAATTGGAATAACGTGGGCAATTTTCCAGCTGCCATAATAAATTGGGCAGGTTGAATAACCGAAGTAAGGGATAAATAAAAGAGGTTGCGTAGGGGTTTTGAAATAGTAGAGTTGGTTTTTTAAGAACCATCGTTGTGATTCCATCGGGACCGGCTGATTTGTCTGTATCAAGAGTCTTCAAGATTTTCATCACTGCTCGCGTCCTAAAGTAAATTTCAACAAAGGAGCAGCCAAAGTCTGGAATATTTGGTGGTCTTTGAGTTGACTGTGGCAGTGTTGAGTTAAAGGAAAATTGTTTGCCAAACAAGTTCGCTTTTTTTTTTTAATCTGACACAATTGAGTTGTTTTGATCAATAAGCGCAGGGAAAGAAATATATAAGCATATATAGGAATTTGCGTTTCAACTCTCGGTTGAATCTGTTTTATCCCTGTCAGACTCCAACCCGCTGTTCCGATATTGCTTAAAAGCCTCCTCCTTTTTTCGAATGGCTTCTTTGCGATTAAACCATGCTCTGGATTCCCGTTTAGTGCTTTTCATGGAGTGGGGAATATACAACATAATTCCAATAAATTGTTTCACTAATTGAATTTGAAGCGAAGTTGACATTTTTACCGCGGAGTCACAATGACCAGTCGAATGCTTTAAAAAAATTGTTTAAACTTTCCCAGTTAGCACAACTATATTGCCATACTAATTTTTTGGGAGGAGTCCTAAAGCTGGGTAACCCGCTTACCGGGAAGCTCGTGATCACCAGACAGTGTTCAGAGCCTCCCAAAAGCCAACCAACTGAAACTACATACTTTTCAGGGTGAGTGGTTAAAACCAGATCCAAGAGGTTACCCTCTTGATCAGCTCGGTCCCTAGTGGGATTTTGAACATGTTGGGAAAGAAACAGTGAGGAAAATAATTCAACTTGTTACTCAATTGAATTTTGACTCAAAAAAGAGTTACTTGTAAAATGAAGCCAGTCTTTGTTGTGTACGTTAAAATCCCCTGCCAGAACAATTTCTATTTCTTGACATGATTCCAAAATTTCATTGACCTGGTTTAAAAGATTGTCAATTTCCACAGCAGTTTCTTGTTCATTTGAATTGGGAGATCTGTATAAAACAGAAATTTATTGCATGCTTTACAACGAGAAATTTAACCCAAATATAGTGGAACTAGAAGGTTTATATTTATCTAGGGTGTTCAAAGTAATGTAATTTTTAATGTAAATCGCGATACCTCTTTTGGGTACGAAGTATGAAACAAAACTTGTATTTCACCAAATTCAAAGATTGCTGGTTTTGTAGAGTTAAGATGACATTCTACGGCATGAAAATTAGCTTGTAGGCCCCAAATATTATAGAAGAACACGAAAATTGGCAATTGTTAATAATAATTAATAACAATATATAAAAAAAATTTAAGTTTTGTAAAAAACTAAAAAAAAGCAAAGAAACCAAATTTTATTAAAAACGTGATTAAAAAATTAATTTTTCTTTTTTCCTTCTTTTAAAAATAAAAATAATAATTTATTATATAAATATAAAAATTATTATTTTATTATATAAAAATTAATTATATTAAAATTTATGTTAAATATTGTATGTGAACGATTCATACAACCCGAACAAGTTATCACCGTTTATAAAAATATAAAATTTGTTTGTTTGTTTGTCCAGGATTCACTTGGAAACCACTGGTCCGAGTGTCACAGAATTTTACAGGAATAATTCTAAGAGCCCAAGGGGTGATATAGGCTATTTAACATTTTTATAAGTCAACAGGTTGCGGCTCCAGAGCCGTTTCAAGCTTTTTCGTTTTTTTGATATCGAGTCAAAACGGTTTGACCGATTGACTTGAAACTTTGCACAAATGTTCCTCTTAGCAACCGGAATTACTTGAATACAGTTAGTTGTAATATATGAACCCATTTCGGCCCGGCGGGCTTCCAAAAAATTTTTAGTTTCCGATTTGTGTCCAATTTTACAGGTTGATTTGCAGTCGAGGAAAATAGAGGCTGCCAAAAATTTTAGTTAAGTTCGATTAACCCATTTGTCACGACGGGGCCATGAAATTTTCTATAAATTTTATTTACTTAAACGATTAAAAGAATTTTATTGAATTTTTGTACCAGCACTTTAATTATAAAAACCCATAGGGTTAAATTGGTTTTGACATGTTTACGCGTTTTTCAAAAAGATTCAATAAAATTTTAAAATTTTTGGTATTAACACAAGTTAACCTTTATTCCAAAAGCTCACTTAATTAATAGGACAAATTTTTTGCTTTCCTGAAATAGTGCAAAAGCTAAATGAGATAATATTAATAATAATAATAAAAATAGAGCTAATAAAGAATCCGAATAATAATATCCTTAAATTTAAACAACATAACATTTTCCTTCTCTACATTTTTTTGTAAAGAGAAAACGTATAAAAAGCTATTGGGCCGCAATGCGTTAACGGAACTCCACAAATATTTTTTAAAGCTTTCTTTTTCACCAAAGCAGTATTTCGAAAAATCTGGCGAAACTCGGGTAAATCTGTTAGTCTAATATATAAAAAAGAAAATTTGTTTATTTATTTGTTTGTTTGTCGCGAAAACCACTGGCCCGATTGTCACAAAATTTTAGAGGTATAATTCTGGGAACCCGGGAAGTGAAACAGTCTATGTCACATTTTTGTAATTCAACAGGTTGCTGCTCCAGAGCCATTTTAAGCTTTTTCGTTTTTTTAATGTCGAGTCGAAATGGTTTGACCGATTAACTTGAAATTTCCACAAATTTTCCTTTTGCCAAAAGGAATTAGTTGTATAAAGTTGATTGGTATGTAACCAATTTTGATTTGTGTCCAATTTTACAGTCGAAAAGAGAACCTGACGCAAATTTCTGTCGAGTTCGGTTAACCCATTTGGGCACGACGGTGCAATGAAGCTTTTTCAATATATTTGATGTCGAGCCGAAACCGTTCGACATTTTGTTTCCAATTTGTGTCCAATTTTACAGGTTGATTTTAGAGTCTAAAAGAGAGGCTGCAAAATTTTAATTAAGTTCGATTAACCCGTTTTCAACTAAGACGCCATGAAGTTTTTTATAAATTTTATTTGTTTAAACGATTAAATGAATTTTATTGAAAATTTTGTACCCGCATTTTAATTATAAAAGCTCACCGGGTTAATTTGGTTTTGACCTGTTTACGCGTTTTGCTGAAAGATTTTATGAAATTTTCAAAATTTTGCTATTAACGCAAATTTACATTTATTCGAAAAGTTCACTTAACTAATAAGACTATTTTTTTTGTTTTATATCAATATTTTTGAAACCCTTAACTTTTGTATAGTTGTTATTCCATACAAAATTTTAAAAGGAAATTTCAAATATTAATAATAATAAAATTGAAGCTAATAACGAATCCGAATAATAATATCCTTAAATTTAAATAACATAACATTTTCCTTCGCTACATTTTTTCGTAAGTCATTGTTTTTTATATACTTTGCAGTTGTTGTTCTTTAAAAATAGATTTCGGTGTAAAATTGCAGTTTTTCTTCTAATAAAATTTAAAAATCATAAGAAACGAGGAAGAGCGTAGCAGGTTAGTACAAAACAAAATATAAACTGAAAAGCAGATTTTTAAACCTTTTCTAAACCATCGACTATATTTTATTCAAACGTTGGCAATTCAAGAAAACTTCTATCGACATAGTATAATGACATAATGGCAAATTTAGTATACCCTTTTGACCTATAGTCAAACGGGTATAATTATACTTATATGTACACTATTACCGTTGCCCCGCCATTCGTTGGAGTTTTAATTGAAGTTGATGTTATTGAAAAAAGTTAACACAAAAATTACAGATGGTGTACATGTTAATTTTAAAATGTAATAAAGAGATTTTTTTAAAACCCTTTTGTTAGAATTATTCTTATAATTTTTCAACAAATTTATCAAATTTCACTTGAAACTTTTCATAATTATTAAATAATAATAAAATAAAAATTTTAACAGCTAACATTATTCTCCAGAAACTTACCCTCCTAAGCTCTATCGTCAAGGAGCACCAAATTGTCAAGAAGCACCACGTATAGAAAAATTAGAGATAATCGTTCCAACTTTTACCAAGCAATATTTCGCAAAATTGGACGTAATATCCTTCCAAAAACTTTTTGGTCGGGTCGGCATGGATTAATTCCAAGTCTGTTAATAGAGTGAGCTCCATTCTCAAAGAGGAACACATATACAAAATTTGTAGTCAATCGGTTAAACCATTTCTAATTTATAGATTAGTAACGAAAAAACCTATTAAAAGCTGGTGGGCCACAGTGGGTTAACGGAACTCCAAAAATATTTTTGTGAGGCTTTTTCTTTAGCCAAAGTCGTACTTCGAAAAATTGGCCGAAACTAGCTTTTTTACAATTTGCACGCTCCTGGGCAACGCCGGGTAAATATGCTAGTCTGGATATAAGTAAACCAGTAGAGTTTAATCCCGAGAATAACAAAAAAGTATTCTCGACAAATTTTAAAAAGAATTCAAAGAAAAGATTCCATGTGTTTTCGAACTAAAAACGTTACTGCCTTAGAAGAAGATTATTCCGAATTGCTACAAAGTGGAATTTCTATGAATTCTTACAAATCAAATAGTTATTACCCTATTTTAAAAATAATAATAATTACAATTTTAACAATAACAAAATTAAAAGAACTATAATAATTTCAATCAATTGCCGTGACCTTATAAAAATGATAATAATAAAAACAATAATTATTAAAAATATAGTAATCCATTATCCCCAAGGCCCATTATCCAAATAAATTTAACAAAAATGATAATTATAATAATTCATATAATCAAAATCGCTATTATAATTAACATAATACTAAATATAATAGACAACCATATAATAATTTTAATAATAATAGACAACAATATGATAATTCTAGTGGAAGTTATTTCAATAATTATCAGTATAACCGAAGGGCTGAAGAAATTGAAGAAGATCCTCCTAAAATCGAAGAAAATCTGTAATTTAATTAACGGCTTCGGAAAATTAATTACCAATAGTAGAATTTACTATCGGTAAAACCAAAATTAATTGTTTAATAGATTCAGGATCTACTGTTTCTATAGTAGTTGACTCATTATTTCCACTCATTAAAAGAAAAAATTAAAAACCAATTAATAATTAATACCTTATTCGGTGAAAATAAAATTTTGTATAAATAGTAACAGATGTTTCAACCGAATGGAACCAATATAATATATTAAAATTATGGCAAAATATTTTAAAAGCAATAGGCACGAAAATTGATTTTGTTAATGATACTATCGAAATTCTAAATAAATTTACAAAATTTAAAGACACAGTTCCATATGACGAAATTTAGGAGTTAAATTCTGTCGATTTATTAAATAATAAAATTATTAATTACATTAAAAGCGACCATCTCAAAGAAGAAGAGAAGAAAAAAGTTAATGAAATAGTCTCGAAAAATAAAGATTTATTTTATGAAGAGAGCAGTAAATTTACAAATATTAATTTGATTTCCAAAGATCCACGAACAGGAAGTGGAAAAACAAACTTCCGAAATGTTAGCCCAGGGAATTATTAGACATAGCAATTACCCCTATAATTCACCAATTTGAATTGTTCCAAATAAAATGGATCAACCAGGCAAACAAAAATGGAGAGTTGTGATCGACTACAGAACACTTAATGAGATTAATGTAGACGGCAAATTCCCCATACCAAATATAGATTCATTGTTCGACAAGCTCGAATCCCAATATTTTACAACAGATTCTGGTAGATGAAGTTCAAACTAAAAATGCTTTTTCGACACCACAAAGTCACTATGAATATGTCAGGATGCCAAGCGGATTAAAAAAGGTATGATTAACTACGTTTTACGTGACTTCAATAATATTTCTCCTGTAGTATATCTGGATCATATACATATTTTTAGTACATCCCTCCAAGAACATCTAGCGGTTATTTCAAATATCTTCAAAACATTAAAAGGATTTAATTTAAAAATTCAAATTGATAAATGTTAATTTTAGCTAAAGAATCTGAATATTTAGGCCACCTTTAAACCAACAAAGGTATTAAACCTAATACGGCCAAAATCGAAGGAATAAAAATTAAATTTACCAACATCGAAAAAATCTATAAAGGACTTTTAAGAAATAACGGGCTATTATCGTAAGTTTATTCGCGATTATGCGAAAATTACCCAACCATTGTCTTATTGCTTGATAACGGATAGTAAAATTGATATAAATAATAACAAATATATAGAAACTTTTGAAAAACTCAAACAAATTATTACTGTGGATCCTATTCTTAAGATGCTGATTTTAAACAGAGATTTACTCCGACAACTGATGCAAGCCAATATGCCATCGGAACCGTTCTATCACAAAACGGCCACCCATTTCTTTTGCTAGTCATACTTTTATCGAGCACAAAACTAGATATAGTACAATTGAAAATAAACTTCTTTCAATCGTATGGGCTACAAAATATTATAAGCCATATCTATACGGTATTAGTTTACCATCAAGATCGATCATAAACCATTGCTCTGGTTAAACTCTCTAAAAGATGGAGGATAAAACTAAATGAGTTTGATTTCGACATTGAATACTGACAAGGAAAAGACAATAAAGTTACCGACTTTTCGAGTAAAATTGTTGTTGAAAACCATGAAGTTAATGCTTTAGATATTAAAACAACCACTGATACAGAAAATTATATATTTCCATAGAAAATCTTAAAGTTGTACATATTTAAATAGTGTTTTAAGAAGATTTATCAAAACAGATACTGCACCTATTTATAATAAGTAAAGTGATTATTAATAATTTGTAATACTTCAAAATAAACTTATTAATCTACTCAGTAATAACACAAAAATAACATTTGAAAGATGTTCAAAACTAGCTCAAGATGTTGAAGAAGACTCATTAAATGTTATTTAAACGGAATTTTAGAAAATTTTAAAGAAATAAAATATTTGTATTACGTCCCTAAACTAAAAGATTTTATTTATAAAATTTTTTATACCCTACACCTATAGAATAGGTAACGGGGTATATTAACTTTGGTATGGTGTTTGTAACCACCTAAAGGAAGCGAGCTAGATATTAAAAAGTATATATATTTGTGATCAGTGTGACCGCTTGAGTCGATATAGCCATGGCACGTAGGCACGATAACTCAAAAAATAATGGAGCTATCTTGATGAAATTTTAACTATAGGTTACTAGGACTGAAAATACGGCGGGGATTGCATATGGGCGAAATCGGCCCATGCGTTCGGATTCTGGACCTTTTAATCGATCGAAGGGCTAACGAACATATATAAAAAATCACGATAACTCAACAACTAATGACGCTATCTTCATCAAATTTGTGCTGTAGGTTATTGGTAATGAAACTCCGGCGGTGATTGCGTACGGTGGGTAATGTAAAATGGGTTCGGAACTTAGAACTTTTTGATCGAATTTTTAATTTATTTAAACAAGTATAATTTCGAAACCAATGAAGATAGAACCTCCAAATTTGGTATCAGGGTGTCCCTTCCTATTTCGTAAGTGTCTTGGAAATTTGGGCCCCATTAGAGTAGTGGGTCGGGGACCAGCCACTCAGTTCCGAGGACCTTAAAGCATATTTTCGAAATTAATAAATATAGTAACTTGAAACAAAAGTAGAAGCTTCAAATTTGGTCCAGGGTGTTCTTTACTATTTCTAGCGTGCCCCCCTAATTTGGGATGAAGCGGAGTGGTGGTTCAGTACCTCTCTTAGACCCCCAATGGGTAAAAGCTTATCATCGAAATTAATAAAACTAGTAACTTAAAATTAAGATAGAACGTTCCAATTGTGTACAAGGGTTAACTAGTATTGAAAGTATGACGGGACTAAATATGGGCGAAATCGTACCATGGTTTCGGGTTCTGGAACCCTTGAAAAGTTCAAGGACTAAAAAACATATATCTTAAAAACACCATAACTCAAAAAATAATGCCGGTATTTTTATGAAATTTAAAATCTAGGTTACTAGTAATGAAAGTACAATGCGAATTGGTTGTGGTCGAGTTTAATTTCGAAGCCAAAGAATATATTTCCTATGTCCTATGTGTCTCCGAAATCTAGACTTAATTGTAGGGGTTCAGCTATGTTCAAAGGTACTTGCTGCATTTATGTAAAATTTATTTTTATATTTAAATGAGTTATATGAAAAGATCTAAATTTGTAATTGTATTTTAGAAATACATTTATTGCATATTTTGCGTTTATAAGCTTTTCTATTAGGTATATAAACTAACCATTTAAAATAATTGCAATTATTTTTATATTATGCTTTGATTATCTTTTTATCACAAAATTTAATAAATAGAATTTTTTCATTTTGTAATTGAATTGGAATAAATATATTTTCATTTATTTCAAGTTTTTTTGTTTTTTAATATTTTTAAATAGATAAATTAGTAATAATTTGTTATATTTTTTAATAGATAGTGTAATTAGAAAATATTTTTAGTATTATAAAGTTAATTTGGTTAACTATGTCTTACGATCAAATTAATAACAACTTTTATGGTGTTAAAATGACTTATGGATATGTCCTTAAATTTGAACCAAATAAGTGTAGGGTATTTCTAAGTCGGTTGCACCGACTGACTGTTTTTTTACTTGTTAATAACTGTGATAACTGCAATATAAGTAACAACTATCTGTAACTCCTTCTGAGTTAAATGAAATTCATCTGAAAAAAGCAGGGTTTGATTTAGATGCTCGAACGAGCGCTCTTAAGCTAATTTTTTTTTTGTATATACACTCTTGCTCATAGTGTTTGAGCATAAAAATAATTTTTTAATTTTCTGTTTTTACTTCATTAAAATAATATTAGTATACGCACTCTCTCAGAGCTTAACATTTAAATTTAAGTAAAAGTTCTCGAGAGCAGAAGCAATAGTTTTATATGAAGAAATTTACATAAGTAAAATGGAGCATATTATTTTAAACCAATGCTCATTGAAAATGAGTATACCTAAATTATACGTATCTGATATATAGGGTTCCATGATAAAACAGAACAAGATAGATATCGCTTTTTATATTTTTTGCTGTCGTATATTTTTATGATGATTGTATGTGTTTATATTTATACTATATAGTGTATAGTGTATTATACTACACAATAGTTAATTTGACACATAATACGATTACTTTATTATTTAAAAGAATTATACCTACGAACACAAAGCAAGTTCATAGGCGTTTAAAATATAAACTATTGTTTAGGATTTGTTTGAAATTAGAGACAAAAGTATTAACAAGTGATGAAAAAAACCAAAGGTCTTTAAAAAAGCTCATTTTCAAAATTATATAGTGGTTCTTACTGAGTATTTTGTCATTTATTTTTAAAATATATATAAAAATTAATGATAATATTATAATTTAGTTATTTTATCAATTTATTAATAATTTTGAATAATAGTGAAATCAATACTTAGAATATATTCTAATAAACTCAAGAAAACATATTAACAAGTGTCCAAATATAAAATTGAAGCTTCAATGTTAACGTTTAATTTTCAAAATATAATAACCTGTGAATAAGTGAATAAGTTATGGATATATAAAAACATGAAAGTTTTAATTTTTAAGTCCTAATAGCCCTTCAATGGCGATGGTTCCCAAATATTTACTAAGCAAACTTATGAAGATTCTCGAGGTTCTGCCTACCTCCCCATCTACCACCACCTTTCCATTTTTAGGTTCCACGAATTAAGTTGTGAATTAATTTTTAACTACACATCTAAAATTTGGTTTGATAAATGTATAGGACATGATGTTTTAAAGATATCAATCTTTTCCAATGGCGGCAAAACTCTGCTTGGATCTTCTATTTTGACACTGTCAATGTATTTTTGAAGGAAAAGTTTTTTTTGCAAAAAACTCAATTACGAAAGTATAAAAAGGAATTGAAACCACTAATTTGCCGTAAAAAATTTATAAATTTTATTATTAAATTTTATTTAATAATAAAAGAAAAATCATTATTCAACGAGGTGAATTTTTATCTACACTTCTTGGTGCACTACTTTCAGGAATAATAGGAAATTTTATAAAATGAATAATACAACATTTAACAAAATGATTATACTAAAACCAGAGGTTTATGACAAAATGAAACAAAATGCAGACGTAGAAGTGAATCATAATGATAAAGCTATGAACCCAATTTTTTTTTAATAAACACCTTAGAGATACACAAAAATGATATTTATATCGTCAAAATCTACTTAAAGTAAGAAACCAAAATAGAGTTCTTCCTCCAAATAAAGAAGAGCAGGTAAAAATTATTGAAACAAAAGCTTTTCAAACTCGTGCAAAACCTATATATGTAGATGAAGAAACTCAATAAAATGTTCCTGTATATAAGAATGCTGCAACACAAGCTTTTCCTCAAGAAGATGTATATGAAAAAGAAGTTGAGGAAGTATTCGATGACGATATGGAAGAAATTTTTAAACAAGAATTGTCTGCTACCTCAGCTGGAGAACGTTTAAGAAAAAGAAAATCTATTAGAAAAAAAATTGTACAAATTTTTGATACTGATACAGGAGACATAATATCAGTTCCTTTAGGCAGCCCAAGCCCACCAACGAAGAAAGAAACAACTATAAATAGCAAAGAGTTAAGTAGTTCGGCAAGACGTGTTTTACGGTCAGCAACAGGTAATATTCAGACAGAACTTAATTTTCCAATACGAAAAAATAAATCAATAAGCTCATGGACAACATACAAGTAAATGATGAATTTTACGTTGCTTTACTAAGCGATTCAACCATGAATTATAATCCTGAAACTACATCGTCCTCTTTTACGAATAAAATGGATAAATACATGATTGATTCAAATTGGAAAGTCGGTATTTCTGAAATATATGTTAATAATTTTATACCAAATGTTTACGGTGAAGAGTGGGATAAGGATAAAAAAAATTATATTTCAGGTATGAAAAACGATATTCTTGGTGTAGGAACACATACATACCATAGAATTCAAAACAAATATTATGTTACTGGAAAGGAGTTTATTTTTTAATTTTTTCACACTTGCTTATTTTGGTTGAAGTAAAAGCTTTACGATTCTCCAAACATGTAAGACCTCGCAAAAATCGATTACAGTCTTCGCACAATATATTTTTTATATTACCAGAACAGGCGGGCTCTTTTTGACAGCAAGGACAGCTTCTTGAGCATTTATGTGCATTTTTTTCATTGTATGGAATGTGACATTAGTAGTATTTTGCAACAAAAGCAGCGGTGAGAGAGCCGATTACATTGTAATGTCGTTTGTAGTATAACAAATTTAATCTTTTACCATCATTGGTTCCTTTGAATATTAATTCCCTACCTTTTGTTCCATATTTATAGACAACTATTTTGTATTTTGTTAATACTCCTGATATTTTTTCAATTCAGGAATACCACAACCATCTGGTGGTATAATTACCCCTGCCCTTTTTGTTAGTTCTATAGCTAGTGTAGCTTGAAGTTTTCCTGTATTCTTTAAGACACTCCGATAATGAACAATTTTTCAACTCTGCCTATTGAAACTATAATTGCGCGAGATAGGTATAAATTATCCATGCTATTTATAGCAATAATTCTTTTTCTTTTCTTGCATTCCTCATTGTAGCGCGAAAATTTATTTGTTCTTCCTCTTCCAGTTGGTAGTTTAACATATGTGATGTCTAAACAAAATTTATCTATACTTATCCTGCAAATAAAAGAAATAATAAATAAATAATATTCTTTAAAAACGATCTTAAGTTGTAGATACCTTTGGAATTACTCTGAAAATATTATATCCCAAATATCATAAACTTTTGCAGTTTTAAAGTTGAGAAATGCTGGACGATCTTCAAAACTTTCACCACAAAACGTTATACCAAACATGTCTGTGGGACTCATTTCTCTAGTTACATGTTTGATTATTTGTTCGATAGCATCTTTAATCTAATCTATTAGATTTCTTTTAATCGGTATTGTCCTAATTAAAAACTTTGATTTTCCGACCGTAAATGTTGAACCGTTTAATATACGTGAGATTTTCACTTTCGATTAAAAATCGTTGCAGATTTTCAGAGACTGGATTAATAAATTTGTTTAAAATTATTTTTTAGCCATGTTTCTTCTTAATAACTTGGAATGTACTATTTTAAAATATTTATCCTTACTACATGAAATACATTATAATATAAAATAGAAATTTTAACAACATTGTAACCAAATTGATTTATATCTATAAATTTTTTAATTCTTACTTTAAATTACATGTTCTTTAAATTTTATATAGAAAAAGTAAAAGAGTACTAGTAAAAATTTGATCTTAAGTTATTCAAATAGAAAAGAACTAAAATCAGGATTTGCAACATTGTAGTCAAGATTTTGAAAATTTGAAAATCAAAGCAAAGTTGATAAATAAAAGTTAAAGATAAAGCAAAGTTAATAAATCATAGCCGTCTTTCTTTATTTAAAACAAATGTATTTCGTAAAATTGTAGTTAATTCCAAAATACTTTTCACTTAAATTATATATATTACTTACACTATTTTTAAAATCTTGTTTTGTAATAGATTTGATATAACTCGTAAGAATTTGAAGGTACATTTAGTATAAATACAGTGTTTCTGCAATAGTTATAGTTTAATTCAATAATTAACCCCAAAAATGGCACAACAATTTTTAGCTTTATATATAACCAAAAACGATGATGTCGATGCACTTCCCCGTCTCCCCGAAAAAAGAAAGAAGACAAAAAACGAAAGCGAAGAACGACAGCTACTTGAAGAAACAACAGAAAAGCAATATCCACAAAAACAACAGCAACATCCACAACACCATCAGGAAGGACTCCATCAACAACAACAACAATAACTACTACCGCAATAAAAACAACATCCACAACAACAACAACATCCACAACAACAACAACATCCACAACAACAACGGCAGCCAAGGAAACGCAGTTTCTTCGATGCCTTTAATGAAAAGGCAAAATCAACAAACCAAAAAAATATTCTAAAATTAAAAGATATGATAAAATTAAAACCAGCTTTAGAGAAAAATAGGTTTTCGAAACAAATAAATTTATTATTTTTATCCCTCTTAAATATGACGAAATATTTAATAAGGAATTAGAAATGGGCATTAAAGCCCATGAAATATATACTTATAAAAACAATGAGGAGAATGTCCTCCTTATTAATACAAAACTGTTACCGTTTGCTGAAAATCAATAAGTGGAAAAACAAATAAAATTATACAATATAAAAATAAAAATATTAAATTTTTTCTTTTACTTTAATGTTTTTAGGTTTTTATTTCAGATTTTCTGTTTTTTAGATTTTGGTTTGTTAAAGCAAGAGTGTTATAACTCCTATTTTCTTTCAGGTTTTAAATATTCAGAGAAAAATATGTAAATAAAAAATTAAAAAAAAAAAATACAATAAAACCAAATTTAAAATAATTTTTTTTTTTTAAGTTTCAGAATCACAGGAAATAAAGAATATTAATTATGTTTACTATAGGTACCAAAAGCAATTAATCTGTTTTTAATTTTAATTCTATACAGCAAAGTTATATATGTAGATCAGACATAGCGGTAAGTATATATGTTCAGAATCATACTATTTCATTATATTGCATTCTTAAATAATATAAACAGGTAATGTTACTACATATTACAACATGATAATTGAACTTTTGTTTTCTTTACCAAGAATTACTTTTTCTCGTTATCTATAATTCGCATATTCAAAACTATATTTTTTAAAACACAAAAACTGGTTTACTTTTAAAGAATTTCCACTTTTTTTTTTTTTGATCCAAAAGATTGGTTTTACCAAAACTAGACCATCCAACTTGACTATTCGAATACTTGATATTCGAATATATTTGCATGTTTTTTGACTATTTGATATTCGAATATTTTTTCCAAATATTCGAATAAGTTCAAAAATGTAAATCACAGTAAGCTTTGAAAAAAGTACGGTTAATTTCTCTCTTCTTACAAGAAAAAACAAATAAACCCTGAAATAAAAAACAAATCTAAGAATTTTTATATAGAACTAGTATTATTTTAAAGTTTGTATTTTTATTTTTTTTGTTGCAACCAATGCAAATAGATATAGCAAAAAACTTATATATGCTATCCAAAAAAGGATGGATGAAAGAAGAGATCCAGTTTTGATGACACTAATCATTTACCTACAGAGTGGAAATATACCAAGTTCCAACGATTATTTTAAATATTCGTCAAAAAATGCAGCAATTTCATTCGCTGTTAAAATTATGGAACAAATATATCCACAAATGTTCATAGAAGAGCATATTAATAGTGATTCTACCTCATCTTCATCTGATGCAGATGATTTAATAGAATTAACACCACAAGTTGGACTGCAAAAAGAACTCCAAAATGCAATAAGTTCTATTACAGCTCCAAAAAACTGTCATGTTCGCAATACCAGGCAAATTGATAAATATAATGAACTAAAGAAAGAATTTCATCAGTTTGATTCTTTCAAAAAACGATCGGATACGCTTGGCGTTTTGTATAATGCTCTTATAACAATACGGCCTACTTCAACAGCTTCTGAAAGAGTATTCTCAACAGCAGGCTCAACCAAAACAAAAAGACGAACCAGTTTAAATCATGAAACATTTAATTCAATTTTATTTTTAAAATATATGTTTTTAGAAAAAAAATAATGTTTTAAATAATAAAATAGTTCAAAACTAAACGCTTTTCTTTATTAAAATATAACTATTTTTCTTTTTGTTAATATGTCTTTATACTTTTGATAAATTATTCGAGTATTCGATTACTCGAATATTTTAAGATTTTTCTATTTGATATTCGAATAGTTGAAAAGCTCGAATATTTGGATGGTCTAACCAAAACGCATCGTAATAAATTATAAATCTTTAAGCCCTTTTCCATATTTTTGTTTTCTTATAATTCTTCTTTATATCCGTATCATTATAGGTCAAAGGGTATAATAAATTTGCCATTAAGTAGTATGTATATGCCGTTTCAGCGGCAGGAGGAGCTTTTTTCGGCAGTTCTCCTAAAGTTATGCAATAAAATTGCGATAAGTAAAAAGTTTTGTGCTTTTGAGTATTTTTAATTAAGTTTAGCGGTTAGAACATCAGTTATGTTTAAATTTCAAATTAAAACAGTAATAAGCTTAAACTAGTTTGAGTCTTTGAGTATTTTAAATTAAGCTTGGTTGTTAGGATATCAGTTGTGTTTAAATTTCAAATTAAGATATTGTACTTAATGTTCTTAATGAAATATGAAAAGTTTTAAAGCTTGGTTTAAATACAAAGTTAATATTACCAAAGTTTAAGCTTGATTTAATATTTTCGTGAAAATTAAAAAAAAGTTTTATAAATTAAAAAAAATTAGCTTAAGCTATTGAGCTGTATATTCTTAATTAGATATGAAAAGTTTTTTAAATATCAGTTATGTTTAAATTTCAAATTAAAACAATAATAAGCTTAAGCTAGTTTGAGTCTTTGAGTATTTTAAATTAGGTTTGGTGGTTAGGATATCAGTTATGTTTAAATTTTAAATTAAAACAGTAATAAGCTTAAACTAGTTTGAGTCTTTGAGTATTTTAAATTAAGCTTGGTTGTTAGGATATCAGTTATGTTTAAATTTCAAATTAAGATATTGTGCTTATTGTTCTTAATGAAATATGAAAAGTTTTAAAGCTTGGTTTAAATACAAAGTTAATATTATCAAAGTTTAAGCTATATTAATATTTTAGATTAATATTTCCGTGAAAATTAATAGATTTAATATTTCCGTGAACATTAAAAAAAAGTTTTATAAATTAAAAAAAATAAGCTTGAACTATTAAGCTGAATATTCTTAATTAGATATGAAAAGTGTTTTAAATATCAGTTATGTTTAAATTTCAAATTAAAACAATAATAAGCTTAAGCTAGTTTGAGTCTTTGAGTATTTTAAATTAGTTTTGGCGGTTAGGATATCAGTTATGTTTAAATTTAAAATCAAAACAGTAATAAGCTTAAGATATTGTGCTTACTGTTCTTAATTAAATATTAAAAGTTTTTAAAGCTTGGTTTAAATACAAAGTTAATATTATCAAAGTTTAAGCTTGATTTAATATTTCCGTGAAAAGTAAAAATAAGTTTTATAAATTTAAAAAAATAAGCTTAAGCTATTGAGCTGAATATTCTTTATTAGATATGAAAAGTTTTTTAAATTTGGTTTATACTTAATATTATCAAAGTTTAAGCTTGATTTAATATTTACGTGAAAAATTTTAAAAATTCAAAGCTGATAAAGCTCGTCCGTTATGTTTGAAAATTAAACTTCCAACTGCCATTTTAAAGTTGAAAAACTTAAAAAATCGATGGAAATTTTTTGTTTGATTATTAACTTAACTGCAAAAGTTTTGAAAAAAATGAAACAAATAAACGTTTGAAATAATATTATTAATAATATAACGGCGTGATCATGAAATACAAATTGAAAACGTGATCAAGTTCAAATTAAAAAAAAAAAATATAAAACTTGGTTTTAAAAAGTTGTTTTTAATATTAAATAACAGCATAGCATGTTTTACTAAAAGTTAATAAATTATTATTCATTAAATAATATCTTTTTTATTTATTCATGAATCATGGTTTTTATCATAGCCAAGCCACCTAACCAAAACTTGATTTCCTTTTTTTCTTATTATTTTTTGTAACATTTTTAGATGGAAGTTTAATTGTATGATGATATGTTGAGTTATATTTTTCTACTAGCGATGGCAGAATATGTAACCATTTATATGGCCTTGTAAACTGAATTGTTTCCTCATCATGTTTTTTAAGGTGCGATTGAAACGTTCTACAATTGATGCTTTAAGTTTTGAATATGTATGATAATGGTTAATTTTATATTTCCTCATTAGATTTTGAAATTTTTTGTTGAAAAATTCCGTACCTTGATCAGATTGTAAATTTTTTACCAGTACGCTGAAAAATATTTTTCATTGCGATTAAAACATTATCAGCGCTTTTGTTTTTAATCGGTTCAGCATACGCAAATTTTGAAAATGTATCAATAACGGTTAATAAATATTTATATGCCTTATTAAATTTTGCATATGGAATCATTTCAACCAAATCAATTTGCCAAGTATCATTTAAACCCTTTTGAATAAATTTTCTTCGTGTAAAGTTTCTTCTAGCGCCTATATGAATTTCTGACACAACTTGTAGCCTCGACATTATTCTCGTACCATTTAATTAAATTTTCTAAAGTGATTCTATAATTGTCTATTGTATGACATTCACATGTGTCCGGTCCAGAAATAGAATTATCATATGCCCACGGACAAAGGGTAAAATGAGTACCATAAATTGAAGTGAATTTATTTACTCCAGAAGAGTTTTTAATTATATAGATGTAATATTATATATATATAATCATCTAATAAGACGGAGGAATAAATATTTAAGAACTCCTCCACTTCCATAATTCAAAATGACAGTACTAAAAATATGTTCGCTGCTTTTATATGATCTCTAAATTGTATTTTTAATTCAGTTTCTTATCAGACACAGACCAAAAATGATTCTTTTTATTCATCCATTTACAATGATGATAGCGGGACCATCTGGATGTGGGAAAACAACATTTGTGTGTAATTTAATTGAAAATATTGATAGATTGATTTCTCCGAAAATTGAATTAATAAAATGGTGTAACCCAGAAATTTCTGCTATTCCAAAAAATCTAACTTTTCCTTATATAGACTTTTATACTAGTATCCCAAAAGAATTTAGTGGTAATGAAAATAAACCTACGTTAATTGTTCAAATAAAGAGGTATGTGAGCTATTTACTAAAGGTTCACACCATATCGTAATTTATCTATTATATTGTTAACACAAAACGTTTTTCATCAGCGAAAATTTTCAAGAGATATTTCATTAAATTGTAAATATTTAGTGCTTTTCAAAAATCCTCGAGACAAATCGCAGATTTTTCCTCTTGCTAGGCAACTATATCCAGAAAATATAAAGGGTTCCTTGAAAGTATATAATGAGTCAACATCAAAACCTCATGGTTATATTGTATTGGATTTAACACAAGACATTAACGATTTATTTCGTATTAGAACTAATATTTTTTCCAAAGAATATTGTATAAGTTAACACACGAACTTCAATTAATTTTATAACACCATACAAATAATACAATGTCATAATACAATACAAAACGCATAACGTTATTTATTAAAATATCAAATTTCATTTAAAGCTTTTTTTATATTTTTATACAAAATTTATTTAATTTTCCCGTGGGAACCAATATAAAAACTTATTCTAATTGAAATTGTAATAATGCCTATTCGGCATTAATTTTAATATAAATATAACTGTAATTAGTTAGTAAGAACAGAATAAAATAGTTTCTCAACAAACTTACTTGTTTTTATTTACTTCTTGTGAATTAAGCCTTTTTCCTCGATATACCCAAGGTGAGGCTGCCTTGGGCACAAGAATGAAAAGTAAAGATAAAACAATAAATTAACTGGCACCCAACGTGGGGCCTCGTGCGAAAAAAAAGTAATTAAAATACGCGGTAAAAGTGCAAATTAATAAAATCCCGGTATAGGGAGATAAACTGGATCCAGTTTAATAATAAAAATCCCGGTAAAGGGAGATAAGGACAACAAGATCCAGAGAAAGCACATCGAAGCGGAGTTATAACAGATCCTCATATAAGGAATACTACCATTTCGTCACTGTGGCCCCAAACGAACCCATGCAAATGTAAGTCAAGATTGATTTTTTTATTTTTTTTTTCTCTTGAATAATTTTGGGAACAATTTTTGAGTCGGTAAACTCATAAAAATTTGTTTTAAAAAAAAAAAAAAAAAAAAAAAATTATTTTTTTTCGGTAACTCGATAATAATTAAAAAATAAAAAAAACAAAAAACAAAACTATAAGAAGTGGGTTTAACTTTTGTAACATTAAAATTATTAAAATTAAATTTTTTCTCTTAAATTATTATATTAAAATAAAATTTTTTCTATTAAAAAAAAAAAACAAAAAAACCCAAAAATGATAGAAAATATCGACGAAGAAACCGTCGATTTTTGCTGCCACTTCATTGACCTAAAAAGAAAGGAGTGGGAGGAAAAAAATTTAAAATTTAAAAAAAAAGAATTTAAAATTTCAATTAAAAAACTAAAAATTAATAAAAAAAATTAATAATTAAAAAAAAATAAATTTATTGGAAAAAATTTTGAAATTTCAAATTTTAAATTAAATAACAAGTTTTTTTTAATAAAACGAAACAAAATTATTCAAAATATTAAATTATATTAAAATTTTATATTGTAAGAATTTTTATAGTAATTGTAATACCAAAATATATTGTAATTCCGAATTTGTAATCTTGCCATTACTATTTAAAAAAAAAAAAAAAAATTTTTCTATTACCTTCTCTATAATGTCTATTAATATAAGAAAACTATAATAATAAGAAAACTTATAACGCAGGCGACAAGGTCTTTCTACGGACGAACAAACGTTTAGGAAACAAATTCTCTAAGATTTTTATAGAAAAAACAATAGAAAAAGATTTAGACACAACAGTTTTAATAGATGCGAAAAAGATTCATAAAAGCAACCTTCGCTAACTTTTCAGATTACTGTTCTTTTTGATCCGGCTCACCGTAGCCAGGATACTAGACTACACGTCAGCTCACTTTATCGCTATAACACAGGGAGAAGTAGTGATATACGATGACTTCTACTACATCATTCACACAACCAACCTTACAGAATTTCATGAAATTATAGACAAAAATAAATTCCGTTTTACAAAACAGAATAAACGAAATTACTGCAAACATTAATACACTACGACAATACAACGAGAACCATATTGAACGCTCTAAAAATAAAAAAGAACTCCTTTCACAATTTCTTATCAACCGAAATAATCACGTGATTAATCATTTAAACGCTATTTCCTTATCAATAGTACTGGCAAGAAGTGATATTATAAATCCACTTCTTTTAGATGATACTGAAATGAAAATCAATCTTGACAATATTCCAATAAGCATTAACAGCTTATTTACTGCTTATTTATAAGAACTTGATACACTATATTTTAAAAATACCACGGCTAACCAAACTTTGTAATTTCATGATAATGTACCCGGTGATTCGAAATGGAACTGTCATCAAACTGGAAACAATTAAGCGGCAAATTGCGGAAACTACTCACAACCACTTACAGAATGTAAAAATACGACTTCAATAACCTTATGTCAGCCAAGTTATTCAAAATGCGTCACACAATTATTGAACCACAATAAAGCTCTTTGCTCAATAGAAACTTCACACCACATACCACCTATTCAACATATCAAAGATGGTATGATACTTCTCAATAACGTACCTCAAACTAAAATAGTCGACGATCATCAAGTAATAATAAAAGGAACATTTTTACTGGAATTTAAGAACTCAATTCAAGTTAACGAAACAACATATAAGAACAACCAAGCAAAAATACCCAGCACATTTATAGAAACACATCCACCTAAAATACTTACAATATCACAGGTGAGCCATGAAACTAAACTATCTCTACCATATTTGCAGAAAATTAACATCGACAACACAAACCATATAAACCTGTTGTATGATGAACTAGCAAATCAGAGTATTTTTAAATGGGTGATCTTCTCATTGTTTATCTTCTTTACCGTCACTATTTTTATCTTGAAAATAGCTGCCAAAGTAAAATCCAGAAAACTGAAACTATCAGCCAAACACATAAAATCGAACACGTTAAACAATCAAACGAGGACGTTCAAATTTAACAAGGGGAGGAGTTAACACACGAACTTCAATTAATTTTATAACACCATACAAATAATACAATGTCATAATACAATACAAAACGCATAACGTTATTTATTAAAATATCAAATTTCATTTAAAGCTTTTTTTATATTTTTATACAAAATTTATTTAATTTTCCCGTGGGAACCAATATAAAAACTTATTCTAATTGAAATTGTAATAATGCCTATTCGGCATTAATTTTAATATAAATATAACTGTAATTAGTTAGTAAGAACAGAATAAAATAGTTTCTCAACAAACTTACTTGTTTTTATTTACTTCTTGTGAATTAAGCCTTTTTCCTCGATATACCCAAGGTGAGGCTGCCTTGGGCACAAGAATGAAAAGTAAAGATAAAACAATAAATTAACTTATATGTTTCTGTGATACGGGTGATTTGAATAACAACTATCAAAAGTATGAAACGATTGAAGAAAAACCAACATATATTACATGTACTAGGAAAGTGCAACAACAAGATATTTCGTAAAAATATTCTTAAATATTGTGATGATGATATTATAAAAACTATTGCTGAAATTGCAATCAATATATATAATGGTAATAATAAAATATCATCGGCACAAAAAGCAAAATTAAAAAAACATAAAAAACAATTAAGATTTCTAGCCTGTGCTAAGAAAAGTATAAAAGCCAAAAGAAAAATATTAGTTCAACATGGTGGGTTTTTACCAACTCTAATCGGAACTATATTATCTGGTGTAATAGGGAAATTACTCAGTAAGAAATAATGCAGCGAATGATTGTTATGTCACCAGAAATATTTTCAAAATTTAGTAAATTATTTCAAGATGATAAAAACTTGGATTTATTAGATCAAAAAATGAAAAAAATTTTATATGATAAAAACTTAAAACCATTGCAAAAATGGTACTTATATCGTCAAAATCTCCTCAAATATGGAATTAACAAAAGACACGCAAAAAAATTACCAGAAAAGGCTAATAATCCTACATTTGATACAGGAACTCAAACAAAATTCTTTTCTAAACGAAATGCATATACAGAAACTGAATTACCTAAATACAAATCAACATCAACACAGACTAATTTTGTACCATTAGTTACTGATGAAGTGTTTGAATATGATCCAAAAAAAGAGTATTCAGATATGGATATCGATTTAGATGATGAAAATTCATTTAGAAAATTAGCTCAAACTGAAATGTTGAAAGACGAAAAACTAGTACAAAGACCATCTCTAAGTTCTGATTATCGAATGTTTAAAACACCAAGTGGTGATGTAATTACCGTTGCTGTACCATCTCTTGAAAAAAAGAAGACACTAAGATCGGCCGGTAGTTCAATTTCCTCAACTATACTTTCACAGTTTCGTGAAACAAAAAAACGGAAATTAAAACCTTTACTAAGAAGTCCAAAACTAAGAACTTCATCAACACCGGAATGGACAACATATAAATAGTGCAACATTTTATGTCTTAAAAGAAGTTAACAATGATGGATAGTCAAGATGACTTCAATGTAACATTGTTTAGTAATGATAATTTAAAACTTTTTCCAGACAACACTTTAGCTTCATTCGAAAATAAATTGCCTATTCACTTTGATTTAAGAAACGGAAACTGGAAAGTAGGTCTTTCAGAAGTTTATCTGAACGATTTACTACAAACGGAAAAATTTAACAAGGAGAATTGTGCTCTTATTAATATTGGAGAGTATAATGTTTATGTAAAAAACATTGAAAAACCTCTTGAAAAAATTAAAGTAACCAAATTTATAGGTTACACATATTATTCATATGACGATTCGGAATTACATTTGGATGATTGGAAATTTAATTTTTTGCCAACACTTATTAAAAATATAACTCCTAATCCGGGATTTACTCGAAACCAAGTTTTCAAAGAATTTTATAATGAATTTTTGACATATATTTCTAATACTAAAAACTATGATAATATAACTTTTCAAAAAGTAGCAGATCAAAACAAAAAAGGTTTAATTTGAATATCACAGACTTTTGATGAAGACAGCTTCTTTATAAAAGTTAATCACAGTTATAATGTAAAAACATTGCTAAATGAATTATTTCGACAGAAACAAAATATAAAAAATTTCAAAACAAAATTACCTGAACTATTTAAATTAGCTATTGCTAATAATAAAGATGAAATTAATGGAATGGTGATGATATATTCAGATATAGTTCAATAATCTGTTTTTGGAAGTAGCAAAGTACGTGCATTAAGAGCTATCAACGTAGAAAATTGCAGAATACCTACAAATATTGAATTTGAAAATGGATTTATTAGATAAAAAAATGAAAAAAATTTTATATGATAAAAACTTAAAACCATTGCAAAAATGGTACTTATATCGTCAAAATCTCCTCAAATATGGAATTAACAAAAGACACGCAAAAAAATTGCCAGAAAAGGCTAATAATCCTACATTTGATACAGGCACTCAAACAAAATTCTTTTCTAAACGAAATGCATATACAGAAACTGAATTACCTAAATACAAATCAACATCAACACAGACTAATTTTGTACCATTAGTTACTGATGAAGTGTTTGAATATGATCCTAAAAAAGAGTATTCAGATATGGATATCGATTTAGATGATGAAAATTCATTTAGAAAATTAGCTCAAACTGAAAGGTTGAAAGACGAAAAACTAGTACAAAGACCATCTCTAAGTTCTGATTATCGAATGTTTAAAACACCAAGTGGTGATGTAATTACCGTTGCTGTACCATCTCTTGAAAAAAAGAAGACACTAAGATCGGCCGGTAGTTCATTTTCCTCAACTATACTTTCACAGTTTCGTGAAACAAAAAAACGGAAATTAAAACCTTTAGGTACTAAGAAGTCCAAAACTAAGAACTTCATCAACACCGGAATGGACAACATATAAATAGTGCAACATTTTATGTCTTAAAAGAAGTTAACAATGATGGATAGTCAAGATGACTTCTATGTTACATTATTTAGTAATGATAATTTAAAACTTTTTCCAGACAACACTTTAGCTTCATTCGAAAATAAATTGCCTACTTTGATTTAAGAAACGGAAACTGGAAAGTAGGTCTTTCAGAAATTTATCTGAACGATTTCCTACAAATGGTAAAATTTAACAAGGAGAATTGTGCTCTTATTAATATTGGAGAGTATAATGTTTATGTAAAAAACATTGAAAAACCTCTTGAAAAAATTAAAGTAACCAAATCTATAGGTTACACATATTATTCATATGACGATTCGGAATTACATTTGGATGATTGGAAATTTAATTTTTTGCCAACACTTATTAAAAATATAACTCCTAATCCGGGATTTAATCGAAACCAAGTTTTCAAAGAATTTTTTAATGAAGTTTTGACATATATCTCTAATACTAAAAATTATGATAATATAACTTTTCAAAAAGTAGCAGATCAAAACAAAAAAGGTTTAATTCGAATATCACAGACTTTTGATGAAGACAGCTTCTTTATAAAAATTAATCACAGTTATAATATAAAAACATTGCTAAATGAATTATTTCGACAAAAAAAAAATTTCAAAAATTTCAAAACAAAATTACCTGAACTATTTAAATTAGCTATTGCTAATAATAAAGATGAAATTAATGGAATGGTGATGATATATTCAGATATAGTTCAATAATCTGTTTTTGGAAGTAGCAAAGTACGTGCATTAAGAGCTATCAACGTAGAAAATTGCAGAATACCTACAAATATTGAATTTGAAAATGTCCAATACATACCTATAGAAAAAAATTGTTTTGAAACGATAGCGATTAAAATTTGCAACCAATACGGCGATGGAATAAATTTTGTTTCCAGTTACTATTAAACAAAAATTGTACTGCACTTTAAAAAGCAATGATTGATTAAAGACAATGTAAATACTACTACTCAAATATGATATCATATCAAACATGGAAAGAGCTTACGTGAGATATTATTCCTCTCAAGTAGGTGGAGGAATCAGCGATATTGGACCTCTATTACAATTTTATATAGATAGTATTGCTGGCGAAATTCATTTGTGTGATAGTTTCTTTTATGACAGTATTACTGGGCATGAACTTTTGAATATTATTAAGTCATTGGATAATTCAAATTCTGTTGGTTTTGACGGAATTTCTAATAAACTTATTAAAGGTATTGCTTTCAATGTTATCGATGTTTTAACTTATATTTTTAATTTCAGTGTATTGTCTGGTGTTTTTCCTAGTCTACTAAAATCTGCTGTCATAATTCCGCTTTTCAAAAAGGGTATTCAAACAGACGTTTACAATTATAGACCTATTTCTTTGTTATCAACATTATCAAAAATCTTTGAAAAAGCTATTAAACATAGAGTTCTAATTTACTTAAATAGGTTAAATTTCTTTTGCAATAAACAATTTGGGTTTAGGAGTGCCTGTTCTACCGAGGATGCCCTTCTGGCCTTTTGCTCTAATATCAATAAGGGTTTAGATAATAAAAAATTTTGCGCTGGGAATTTTATCGACGTTACTAAGGCGTTTGATATGGTAGATCACTCTATTCTTTTGCAGAAATTGTTTGCTGTAGGGTTTCGAGGCTTTATATTTAATTGGTTTGAGTCCTATTTAAGAGACAGGTCACAGCTTGTCAAAATAGGCAATAGTTATAGTAGTTCAAAAAATTTAAATTTGGTGGTACCACAAGGATCAGTGTTGGGCCCAATTCTATTCTTAATTTATATGAATTAAATTTTTTATCAAAAGTTTAAGGGAAATTTAACAGCCTTTGCTGATGATGTTGGTGTGTCATATTGTTGTGATAGTGCATTAAATTTAGTCTGTGATATAAATAATGATAATAGTTGCTAGCAACAAAACGAAACTAATGTTTTTTAACCTTAGCCAGCAGGATACTCCTGATATAGATTTTGTTTTTCATGCGACCAATTGTAATAAATTCACCCTAAATGGGCAGGGATTTACTTTCAATGATGCCATTTGCTGTAGATCTGGTTGTTTTAATACTGAAAAAGTTGAGAATTTTAGGTATCTTGGTATATTTATCGATAGAAATTTTAGTTGGTTACAACATACTATTACGCTTAAGTCATATTTACGCTGCACGCTAAGGAATTTTTATTAACTAAAAAAATTATGTTCGCTAAATGTACTTAAAATGTTTTACTATGGTATTTTTCATTCTAAGTTACAGTACGGCATGAGCTGTTGGGGTGGTACCTACAGAAATAAAATCAATCCGCTACTAATTTTGCAAAAATGCATTATTAGAAACATGTGTAACCGCAATAGATTTTCTAATAGTATGGAATCATTTAGGTATTTGAAAATTCTTCCTGCTAGACAGCTGTATTACTATAAAGTGTTAAAAATCTTTTTTACTAGAGCTGGATATCTAAACAGCAGATCCTCTAATGCTTATTCCTTGCGTTCTAATCAGAGATTTTTTGTTAACGTTCCAACTTTTCGTACTACAAGCTATCGTAACTTTTTTGACATTGTGGCTGTTCGTTTGTTTAATAGGCTTCCTGAATCAATACGATTACTTAGAAATATAAATGTGTTCGGTAAGAAAGTAAAAATTTGGCTTCTAAGTTTTGGGCACAACGAAATCGAGAGTTTGCTATCACCATTAACTTAAAAAATTATTTTTGTACATATTTAAATACTTAAACCGTTTTTTTTATATTAGTTATATTTTACATGTTATAGAGGATTTTTCATTTTTTCTTATTACTTTATATATATACCCCACAACAGGAAAAGAAAGTTTTACAAATTGTTGTGGCATTGAACACTACTTTTATTTTGAAGCATATAATGTCATTTTCTTATTCACTAGTTTTAAGTAATTTTGAATTAGTATGTTATTGAATTAATTTAATTTTAAATAATGAATATATAAAAATAATCAATTAAAAAATTAGAAAATAAGTATAAAAAATTTAAAAATTTTCATTTATTTATTATTTTTAAGTTAATGAATTTTAATTTAATACAACTAGTATGAATAAAGTTTATTTTAAATCTAATCTAATCTATTGAATTTGTTTTGCTTGGAAATGGAGATACATATCGAGATTTATCGTCAACCTACATCAAATTTAAAACTCAAATATTAAAAAAAGATGGATCAGTTTGGAGTGCAAATGATAAAGTACGAACCGGAGCTGATGCAAAAGCAGCCCCGCAGCCTAGTGTTGTAAATAATTTATTAAACTCTTTAATTAAACAATGTAATGTAACTCTAAATGGAAAAAACATCACTCCGTCAGACTCATTATACCATTATAAAGCATACTTAACTACTTTACTAAATTATGGTACAGATTCCAGTCAAACACATATGGAAGCATCTGGTTGGGAATTGGATAAAACAAATGTAAATGATTTTAACAATTCTGGTTCTAAATCAAGGCAAAAATTATACAATAATTCTACAATAGTAGAATTAATAGGAAAATTACATGTAGATTTTTTCGACACTTCCAAATTACTTTTAAATAACGTTAACATTCGAATTGCTTTGGCATTAGAAAAACAAGATTTTTTTCTATTTTTCAATGACTCAGACGAAAGCTATTTAAAAATTCTTGAAGCTACATTATACATGAAACATTTAACAATTAATCCTAGCATATTAATAGCACATAATACTGTTTTGGAAAAGGCTAACGCAAAATATGTTTATACGAGAAGTGAAATCAAAACATTTACAATTCCAGCTAACACATCCAACATATCATTGGATAATATATTTATAGGGCAAATACCAAAAGATCTTTTATTTTGCATGGTTAATAATGAAAATTTTAATGGTAAAAGATCAAAAAATCCATACCATTTCGATCATCAAAATCTCACACAATTTCAATTATATGTGAATGAAGTGCCTACACCAAACTCTGCAATTGAAACCAGTTTTACATCGAATAACCATTGCAATTCTCGTGCATATTTAACATTATTTAGCGGAACAAGTATACAACATTCTGATAAAGGCCATCAAATTTCAAAAGAACTATTTTCAAAAGGTTATACAATACTAGCTTTTGATTTATCACCAGATGGTTCTGGAACTGATACATGTCAAAGTTTATTAAACCAGGGAGTAGTAAAAATTGAAGCAAGACTCAGTTCTCCATTAACTTCAACATTAGCATGTATTGTGTTTGCAGAATTCGATGCCAGTATCGAAATTGATAAAAATCGCAACGTCTACGTAAACATATAAAAGGAAGCGTAGTGGAGCATCTCTATTCATTAGAAAATGGCATACGCTCTAGTAGATTTATCATTCTGTACGGACGATAACAATACAATATTTGTTAAAAACCTTGCTGTGGCTGGAATAAAAGAAAAATTTAAAACTATTGTAAAGAATTAAAGTATAAATTCCCAACCAAAGATTTAAAAAGAACAGACATCAAGAATTACTCTTTTGGACGTATGGACAATGAAAAAACAACTAATAATTTAATAAATTTGCTTGAAAAATTCGATATAGTGTTCACAAATGGTAAACTTAAAGTTGAATTTTTAAAGGCATACATAAGTGGAAATACTCAGCTAATTGATATTTCTCGTTTGCAAAAAAATTAATACACTTCAGATAACGAAAGCGCTGAAATGCAATAGTGTCACAAGTAAATTGTTTAAAGGTGTTTTTGCTCTTGATCAAATACCGAAAAATATTTCAAAACCTGGTATTTTAGTAATAAACACCGACACTTCTACCGAAAAATGAACACATTGGTTAGCAATTTTCGTGCCAGTTCAAGGCTGCGTAGAATATTTTGATTCATTTGGAAATCCATCATTCCACAATGAGATTGTGAAATTTCTACAAAATCAATCAAAATGTTTTGTTTTCAACAATAAGCGTTTACAAAGTGATCTTACATCTGTCTGTGGACAATATTGTTGTGTATATTTATGGATGCGATGTAAATGCAAGAGCATGAAAAATTTTATTAATTTATTCAACACAATGTCATCCTCACCCAAAAACGATAAAAAAATACAAATAATGTTTCGGAAAATTTTCAAAAAATGTATACGATAAAAACTATAAATACAAAACTTTAGCAGTTTAAAAAACATGGAGCCAACATCAAATGCTGAAGTATTTATCGAAAAACAAATAAACAACGATGTCAGCAACGATAACGACGAAGCACAACAAAAAAATCTTTTATTAAGCTATATTTACTATTTGGATAAAAAACAAACAATAAAAATACAAATTGGATTTAATGTTGAAAATTTAGCTGCAACAATAATTTTCCAACGTCATCGCAAAGTCATTAGCGAGATGAATTATTTGCAGTAGCATGCTTTTTATGTAGATTTTACAAACATTCAACCTAAATTAAATTCAAATAAATTTCCAGTACAGAACAAACTAAAAAACTAACATTGGAACTATATGAGTACACCCGCTTTTGCCTTATGTTGGACTTTATACAAGCAGTGATGTCATATAACAATGGAGCTGAATTAAATGTGCAAAGTATTTCGACAGATGTATTGAAAGGAATAACATTTTTCTTGTTTTATTTGACTTCCTGAAAAGTATTTTTATTTTTTTTATAATTTAAGAATTTTTTTTTTTGTGTAAGTTTTTTAGAACTTGAAAGTTCTTAATTTAAAATTAATTAAAAATTCTCAGGAAGAGAATTTTTTTTCGGTACGTGCGGTGTGTTTTTTTCTTTACTCCGTATTTTTTAATTTTTTTAAAAATATTTCTAGTGAAAAAGTGAAATAATTTAAAAACTTTAATAAATAATAACTTTATTCTAACAGAGACTGGAAAAATAAATTATATATTTAAATTTTAAATTAAATGAAAAAGAAATAAAAAATTTTTATTTTGTTTTGAGCATTTCATATTAAATCTTAATTTTATAAATCATATTTCTCTTGCGTACAGTTATTACTTATTGACTCTCATTGTCTTATGATTATGGAAGATCAATGCAAAAAATGTGGTGAAATATTCTCTCGCACTAAAAGAGATGAGAATATTTTATGTTATGCAGGCTGTGGAGATTTTTTCCATAGAAGTTGTGTTGTTTTGGCTGCATATGATATTGAACTAATTAGTAGAAATGAAAATATAATATTTATGTGTGGTGGTTGTAGAGATAAAACCAAATTATTAAGTGAAATGAAAAATGTATTAGAAGAACAAAAAAAAAAATTTAATTATTGTGTGAGAATGTAGGGAATATTATGTTAAATGATAAGCAAATAAAAAATCAAATAAACAAATTAAGTGACGTTAAAAATAAACCAACGTATGCAGATAAACTAAAACTACCAATAATAGTTAAACCTAAAATAGAAAACCAAAATAGTAAAATAACTAAATTAGCTTTAAAAAAAAATGTAGATGTTTTGCCTATTAAAATAAATAACATATATGAAAGAAAAAATGGCTCAATATCAATATGTTGTTCCAATGATGAGTCCGTTAAAAAAAATTGAAAGTGAAATAAAAACTAAAATGAGTGAGGATTATGAGGTGTATATTCCAAAAGTATATAATCCAAAAATATTGTTGAGTGGAATGGATGAAAAACTAAGTGAAGATTATATTATAAATGCGATTAAACAACAAAATAATATAGAATGTAAAAAAATAGAATGTCTAAAGATATATAATTCTTATAAAAATAAAAATGTTTATAACTCCGTAATTGAAGTAGATGATGATTCGTTTAGGAAAATAATGGACTTAAAAAAAATTAGAATTAGTTGGAATATGTGTATAGCATATGAAAAGATCAGTGTTTTAAGGTGTTTTAAATGCCTTGGGTTTAACCACACTGCTAAAAAATGTAAAGAAGATAAAGAAAGGTGTCATAATTGTGGTGAATGTGGACATAGTAAAGAAACTTGTGAAAAAACAATTGAAGAAATAAAGTGTGTAAACTGTTGTAAAATAAAAGAAAAATTAAATTTAACTGATGCTGAGTGTGACTCTTCTCACTTACCATTTAGTTCGGAGTGCAAAATTTACCAAAGAATGTTAAAACAACAAGCAAATAGCGTAAATTATTAGCAATTAAACATTATTCAGTGTGTATACCTCAATATTCAAGGATTAATAAATAATTTTGATGAGTTTGAAAATTTAATAAATAAAAGTAATATTGATTTTACATGCCTAACAGAAACCCATTTAGATGATGAAGAAACATTAATTGAAATAAATGATTTTAATATTTTAAGAGTCAATAGTGATTCTAGGCACACGGGAGGTGTTGCACTTTATGTAAGAAATTATTGGAAATTTGAAATAATAAAAGAATTAAATATTAATAATAAGATATGGATATTACTTGTAAAAGTGTGGTATGGAAATATAGTTTATAATTTGGCTGGAATATATAGATCACCAAAACAATTGAATATGGAGTCAGAATTTTTTATATATTTTAGAGATTTAATTGAAGAACTTAGTGAATTAAATAATGTAATAATAATGGGGGATATAAATATTAATTGGTTAGTGGATAATAGTTATAAAAATAAGATGCTTCAGATAATTCAGGACAGTTCATTTAAACAGATTGTCACGGAATATACAAGAATAACCAATCACACAAGAACGTTAATTGATTGGGTTATTACTAATGACTATGATAAAATAAACGTAAAAGTAGATAAAAATTATAAAATATCAGATCATGAAACTTTAAAAATCTTAACAAAAGTGAATGATACTATTAGTAAATTGAATAAAAAAATAAAAGTATTAAAATATGAAAAAAATAGGTTAAGAGAAAGAGTGATTTTTAATGATATTATGACTGTATACTTTACTGATTGCAATACCAAAGCTGAAACTTTTAGCAATAATTTACATAATATTACTAGTCATTTTATTAAAGAAATAAGTTTGAATAATAAAAAAAATGAATGCTTTTCAAGTGAGTTAGAATTATTAAAAAGACAAAAAATTAATTTATATGAAAAAGCAGTTTGGACAAATAATGTCAGTGACTGGGAAAAATATAGAGACATTAAAAATGTATATAAAAAAAAATTAAATGTAACAAAAAATAGTTATATATCAAATATAATAAAAAATGCTGGTGATCAAAGAGCAATGTAGAATAATATTAAAAAATATGTTCTTAACGTAATTTTGATGAAATTAATGAAGTGATTATTGATAATAACAAAATAGATAACCCGTTAATTATTGCTAATGAATTGAATAAATTTTTTATAAGTAGTATAAACAAGATAAACAATAGTATAGAAAAAATAGATTTTATAAACACAATACCTAATAATTCTATTAAATTTAAATTCAAAAAAATAACAATTAATGAATTAAAAAATGTTATTAAAAGTATAAAAAATAAAAAAGATAATTATTTAATAAGCCCATAATTATTATTAGATATATTCGACTTAATTGGGGAAAATTTTTTATCAATTATAAACAATTCGCTTGAAACAGGAATTTTCCCTGATATATGGAAAAAAACAGTGATAACACCGATTAAAAAAATAAAAAACACAAAAAAACCTGATGAATTTAGGCCAATAAATACTATACAAACTGAAGCCAAAATTATCGAAAAAATTGTATATCAACTGGAGAATTATTTTGAAATAAATAAGTTTATTTCAGAATTCCAATCAGGTTTCTGTAAAAATCACAGTTGTGAAGCTTTGATCAATCTGATAGTCACGGACTGGAAAATAGCACTGCATGAAAAAAAGATTATAGTTCCTAGTTTTATAGATTTAAAAAGAGCATTCGAAACAGTCAATCAAGAAATCCTACTTTTAAAGCTAAAACAATAAGGTGTATGTGATAAGGAGCTTAATTGGTTTTGCTCATATTTGTCGAATAGACAACAACAAACGAGAATTAAAGGAGTACTATCAGATTCGATTAATGTGCCCATAGGTGTACCCCAAGGATCTGTACTGGGTGTTTTATTGTTCCTCATTTATATTAATGATATTAAAAAATCACCAATGCGGTCAAAACTTGTATTATTTGCTGATGATGCACTGCTGTATACTGTAGGGGATGAATTCGAGGAATGCATGGTAAATATTAAACAATGATTTGGAGAGGTTAAATAGAAGGTGTAAAATGAATAGGCTAAAACTAAATAAAGACAAAACAAAATGTATGATTATAAATAGTGAACAAAATATAAAAATAAAAATAGAAAATGAAGAAATTGAAAATGTAAATGAAATTAAATACTTAGGAGTAATTATAAATAAAAATTTAGAATTTAAATCACATATAGATTATGTATGTAAAAAAATTTCAAAAACGTTATATTTTTTTTCAAAAATTAGAAATAAGTTATCGTTAGCGAGTGCAATTAATGTATATAATACTATTATTAAAAGTCATTTTGAATATTGTTCTTCTATACTATTTATGTCAAATGTTGAATATAAAAACAGATTACAGAGATTGCAAAATAGGGCAATGAGAATAATTTTAAAGTTTAATAGATTTACATCGGTAAATTTTATGTTGTCAACATTTAAATGGTTAAGTGTAAACCAAAGAATAATAATGAATGTTTTAATTATTATACATAAAATTAAACATCAAAAGTATCCTAGTTATTTAAGTGATAGGTTAGTATATGTCTGTGAGATACATAATTATAATTTAAGAAATGCCAATAATTTTAGGCTAAATTTATATAGGAGTGAAAGAACAAAAAATATGTTAGTGTACAAAGGAGTTAAATTATATAATGATTTTCCTAATGAGATAAAAAATGTAAATAATATTAATAAATTTAAGAAAAAGATAATGAATTATGTTAAAAATATGTTTATTTAAATTAAAAAATGAAAGAAAAAACTATTTACAGAAATTTGTAGTTTAAACTAACAATATTTTGTAATTGTAAATGGTTGAATTGCCAAATAAAATAAATAAATAAATAAAATAAATAAAAAAAAATAAACTGAAATTGGAGCAAGAAGATTTTTTATATTCCTATGAATTTACATATAGCTCAGTGTAATTATTCTAGACTATTTTATGAAATACCATTGTTTATGTCTCAAAAAATATATTGTGCAGCAATAAATAAAACAAATATTTTTTAAAGCCAATTATTGTTATCTTTTATTAAATGCATGTACAAGTTTATACAATTTTTTACAGCACATCTTTGCAACAAATTTGCTGTATTATGATGGTGGGGGCAAATGGTGATGTAATTTCTTAGTTTCTGTAGATATGGAATTTCGTTATCTAAATTGATAACTTGAAATAAAAGTGTATAAAAATAGCTTTTTTTAAGATTTTTTACATAAACAACATCAAATATAGTTGTTAAATGTTCCTTAAAGACATTTTTAACTTTTAAATACTCTATAAAGCCATCATTCCAATCCATGTTATTAATGTTCTTTTTGTTGTACTAATTTTGTTGTTTAATATCACTATTTAACTCTTCAAATGAGTAAGGTGCTTTAAATATAAAAAACACCGGTATTAGAGAACCATCAGCTATCAAAGAAAATTCTTTCAAAAAATATTGTTTGTTATTTCCAATAACAAATTGTAAATCAACTATAGCTTTTCTGCTACCACTGTTGTTGTTGTTGTTGCTATTCATTTTGTTCTTTATTATAATAAAAAAAACTAATAACCTAGCCTTTTATTTATAACTCTGATTTCATAAACAAAAATGGGGATACCTAGATATACTATAGAGCAGTAAATTTTAAAAACTATTAGCGGACCTTCACAGACCGTTTCGGACCTTCACAGACCGTTTCCGGACCTTCACAGACCGTTTGCGGACCTTCACAGACCGAAACTAGTCTTACCTCTGTAGAACCTGAACTTACATCTGTTCAATTTCCTAATGTCTACCTTGTAGAAAAAATAATAAGAAAAAAAGAAATCAGGTTTTGATTAGGTGGCTTGGCTATGATAAAAACCATGATTCATGGATAAATAAAAAAGATATTATTTAATGAATAATAATTTATTAACTTTTAGTAAAACATGATATGCTGTTATTTATTATTAAAAACAACTTTTTAAACCAAGTTTTATATTTTTTTTTTTTAACTTGAACTTGATCACGTTTTCAATTTGTATTTCATGATCACGCTATCCGTTCCGTATGTATTCTTTTCCCTAATTAAAAACTGTATGAATACATGCTTCAGTTCCTTTATAGGCATTTTTTAAACCTGAGTAGAGCATGAACTGTCAAAAAAAAGTTCGAGTTTTTTTTTTTAGCTCTGAGCACGATTTAGAATCGCTAAATTAATATACAGGGTGTCCCGGGAATAACGTGCCATAGAACAGCAAATGATAGGGGAGTTCAAAACAACCAAAAAATTGTATGGAAAGGGGGGTCTATCTCCAACTTTTAAAAAATCTTAAACTTTAATTTCTTCAACAATAAAATCTTTTGAAGAAATTTATTTAAGGGAAAAAAGTATTTTATTGAAACTTTATTTGGTTATAACTTTTATGATTTTTGAGATAAGAATAAAATTTGAGTTTCAAAATGTTCGTAGAGAAACAAATATTTTTTTTAAAAAAAAAAATGGTATGGTAATTGCTCAATTTTTTTAGCAATAGGGTTCAAAGCAATTTATGCCTAAAAATATGCTCATAATTTTAACATTTAAATCATTATAACTTCCAATTTCGAAGAGCAATATGCATTACTTTTTATGAATTAGAAAAGGAATTCAACAGGCTTTAATGTGCACGTTAATTTTTTTTTTTAGGTACTAGATTTTTGCTTTTATGGGTAAAAACAAAACATCAAAAAATTTAGTGAAAAAATATAATTTTTTTTAAAAATCGGATCTTTAAGGCCTTTTAATTCCCTATGGGGACCCCCCCTTCCTATACAATTTTTTGGTCGTTTTGAACTCCCCTATCATCTGCTGTTCTATGGCACGTTATTCCCGGGACACCCTGTATATATACAAAAATTAAGTATCCAGGTTAAAAAAAAATTCCCAAGTAAAATACAGTTAAATGATATTATAAGCTAACGAAATACAGGCATATGACACTATTCTACTGAACATATTTCAATATTCTTTACTACTGACAGCTACTCCCAACTGAACCAGGCTTTGAAAAAGAGTAGATAATAGAAGTAGGTAATTTTCAGCAGGTAACCTTAATTTAAATTTTCTCATAATGGATGGATTTTCATTTGATAAAGTTATGCTAAATCATATATTTTATTAGATAACTAATCAACACTTTCTTCTTCCATTTTAAAAAATATTATTTATATACATATATCAGCATTAAAACTTTATTTTCAATATTTAAATATATTAAAATTGATAAACTTCTCATATGACAGATAGTTTTAAATTGACAATTAATCGTACAATTATCTACTCCTGAAACAAAAATTAGTATTCCAATTACAAACTACCCCTATCTACTCTTCACCTACACTTTTTGCTAAAAGGAACGCATTCATTATAGGCGTTTTTTTTTTATATGTGCAGAGCATGAATTGTCAAAAAAAAAATTGGGTTTGTTTTAGCTCTGAGCGCTCAGAGCGTGTGATTCATGTTTTGTTTTAAATACATTTTGACGTTTGTTTGAGATTTTACTTGTAAAATAAAAGTCAAAATGTTTTAGTTTAAATTAATTTTTCGTGTTTTTTTATTAAATCTGAACGCTCTGGGCGTACTCTGTTCATGCTCTACCCAGAACGTGCTGATGTTGTTTAGAGCGTGCTCAGATCTTTGCTCTGATTTAAAAAAAAACGCATTATATAATATTCGTTCGTTATGTCGAAGTAAAACTAAAAAAAGTTTTTTATCATGAAAAAACATTATTCGATGTTTAAAATGTAAAATAAAATTTTTTAATTATGTATTAAAATTAAACATTAAAAAATATACGAAAAACCGAAAACAATATTTTTATTCTATTTATCAATTTTTAAAATTTAAAAATCCGAGGTACAGTACAACGCGTTAGGCGTATTTGGGTTGCTTTCATGTAAATATAGCGGACGCTTTCATGTAAATTTATTTACATAATTACTTATTTAAAAATTTTTTGACAGAAATTTTTCGCCGTACGCGTTGATTTAGGTTGAGCCCTAAGTTACAAAATATTTAAATTACAAAAAATTTTTTTAAGAGAGTTTATTTTATTGTTTTTGTTTCCGTATGTTTCTTTCTGAATTAATGAAGGTTATGAAACGTATTATAGGTATTTTCAATAATTGTTAATATATATTTTTTAAGAAACAAATATTTTAAAAAAATATGTTATTGAAATTTTCTATTTTTGTTTTAAAACATTATCTTAGCAACATAAGAAAAAACAATAAAAATATTTTTATTCGCTTTGTCAATTTTTAAAAATCCGTGTGCTTTTACGTAATTTCATGTTTCATGACAAAATTTTTTGTCAGAAATTATACACCATACGCGTTGATTTTGATTAGGCCCTAAGGAACAAAACATTTTAATTACAAATTATTTTTTTAAGAAAGATTTGTCGTTTTTAATTATTTGCAAACATATTTTATAACAACATTTGTTATACATCTCTCAAACGTAATGGCAACTACAGAATATATTTCAAAAGTCGGTTACTTTATTATTATAAAAAACTTAACGAAAAGCAACAACAATATACGAAGTAGCAAAATAATATTTTTTAGCAAAACAAAATACATACAGTAGAGCTCGCTTATAACGACCATGAAAAGACAGAAAATATGAGTCGTAATAAACGAATGTCGTTTTAAAAGAATGCTGTTAATTTTGAAAAATTAGTATAAGACTTAAACATTGTAGAATATGCTATTTTTTGAGCGGACGCTTCGAACTCTTTTGCTAGAATTTTATCTGATGTTGCAGCTTCAAGCTTATGTATAGTGCTTTTTCTTCTAATGAAATTTTATTTTGTATTTTTGATGCGTTATTATGATTTTTTTTATATTCAAAAATAAATACAAAAATACTAAATTATATAATACGTTTAAATAAAAAAAAAATATGAATGTAATAAAAAACTTACATTGTTAGGTAAAATTTAATTCATTGGCAAAAATTGTAAAGTTTATTATTATTAAAATTGAACCGAGTTCGTTATAAATGAAAACTACTGTAAAAACCAAATGTATTGCTTTCATTTCAAACTGGAATTTTACAGAGATAAAGAAAAAAAAAACAAAATAAAAATTTTAAAAAAATTTAAATCTTCTTGTTCATTGAACATTTGAACTAAACAAAAAAAAGAAAGACATAAGTCGGCGTCTATAACAAATAGTTTGATTGAGCTGCAAGTTACAACCGAAAAAGATTTACATTTACACAGAAAGTCGGCGCATAATATTAGAATCATAAGCCTCAACTTTTTAACCGTGTGACCGTTAAATTCAAATTTACGTTAAATTAGAGACCGGTTTTCACCTGAAAAAACGCAATATTCTAAAAAAAAAATTCATTGTATTATGAAAACAAAATAAACCTTTCTTTAGGTTGTTGTTTCATTAAAATTGGTCTTATAATTTACCCGGAAAAGGGATGTTTATATTTGTATGGGAAAAAATAAGCCGATAAAATATTATGATGTGATTAACTCTTTTACAGATGTCCATGGGTTCAGTATCAGGTTTATTATATCTCATTCTTAACAACAACTTAACTGCATTCCAATCTGAAGGTTCGGGATGTTTATAACTACATTATTTGCTTCTCCTTGTATTTTTTCGTAAAATATTGATTTGCACATTTGTTTCCTTTGAATTGGATCTGGTACAGTTGAAAGGTGATAGTCTGCACTTGATATTGAAGAATTCATGCTTATTTCGTTACGTCCTGTGAATGTGGACATGTAGCTGATTTCTTTCATAACATACCTTGTTTGATTGTAATTTCTATTTTGATCCTGGTTTAAACCGTTTCGGGCTCTTAAATTTTGAAAATCTGTTATTGCATTAGCCTTTGATGTTGTGCTTGGAGTGATTGTTGTTCAGGTGTTTCTACCACGTGTATATTTCGATTAACCTTGTATTTATTCATTAGATTGCTTCTTTGATTTAACTAGAAACTTGTATCTGCGAGCGAATTTTATTTTTAAGCACTTCGTTATCCACTTTTATTTTTATTAAAAATAAAGAATTTGTGTTTATTTATAACTAAGTTTTGTTTTTGAGAACAATTTTTTTTTTTTTAAAGCTCTTGGTTTTCCACTTTTATTATTATTATTATTCATTTGTTTTTTTTTTAATTAAAATTTAGTGTTTATTTTAAATTAAATTAAGTTTTGTTTCTGCGAATATAATTTATTCTTCGTTTTCCACTCTTCTTTAAATTTATTGTTTCTCAGTATTATTTTGAAGCTAAATGTTTGTTTAATTTCCGGTGTTAACACTATTGTTAAATTTAACCGATTATCGATTCGTTTTCACTGGATAATTCGTTTTAGAATTATCCTACCGATTGCGCCAATTTTGTTATTCGTTTATTATTTGATTAAAAATATATATTTATTTTTTTATTTTAATATTTAAATAAAGTTCTAATTTACAAACGTAGTTATATAGACTTAGTATCTTGACAGCTTGAACAATAATACTGGATTTTCCTTAATACAAACTATTTATAATTTTGTCTTACTACTAAAGAACCAATAAAAGATTAGCAAAATATCTAATGTTTATTACTAAATGACTAATAGAAAATTAATACATTAAATAATCTTATCTCTAATTACTTTCATTACTTTTCTAGGAAGAGATTATACTGTACTTTCACGTAATAATTAAAACCACTCAATCATTTAGAAAAATAATAATCTAACACTATTGCAGCCTTGTAAAAATAATAATCTAACACTACTCGTATTACTGACCTAATCGACCAAAAACAACACAATAATATTATAACAACAGTACTGACGTCAGTCTAATCGACACAAAACATTTTTCTAATCTCCATTCTCACATTTCGACTGGATATTTTTTACTTCAAATTGTTGTTATTTGAAGAGAAATATATAAAGTGAGACTACGTAAAATCTTCAGTCGATTGCATATGTTTTCCATACTATTTTTCCAAAGTTATTTCAAACTTTGCCATTAGTAATGTGTGTACTTTACAACTTCTTAAAGTTTCTTGGCGATAGGATGCAGTGCAGTAATGCATACAGGACAGACATACATTCGTTTTTATGTATATCTATAGATATGTAAATTGGCATATGGTTCCATAAATTAATTTATTAGTTTTTTGCCTGCAACAAACAAAGTTCTTTTTATTGCTACAAAATTATCTACTTCAAACTTCATTTCTTCTTTTCACTTCTTATCATAATTTTTTTTATATTCTTCTTGAGTTTTTTCACTTTGTTTTGTTGCCGTCTGTTTCACTTCAACACGATCATTATCAAACTGATTTTTGAATTCTTCTTTTAATAGATTATTTATACATTTGTCTTCTGGATTTTTGATTGAAATACCGAACATTGATTAAAAAGGCCACCTTGGTAGATTTGTGTACTGAGCTATTGATTGTATTTTGGACTTTGCCAACATATTTGTACCACGTATATTGTATATACCACGATTTGTCTGATGATACTTTTAATACTGATAATATTACTTTCTTTACTCTGATAGAATTACTCTCTTTACTCCCTCTACTTGTCCGTTGCCTCTAGGTACTCCCGTTGTTGTTGTTATGTGCTAGGTGTTTTCATTTTTGCAGTATTCTGAAAAAAATGTTGTGGTAAAAGCAGGACCTTATCATTTATGATCCGTTTAAGATTGCCTAAAACCTTTAGCTAGATAAATAATTTTTTTAGGACTTCTTCTGCAGATGCGGTCTTGGTAGGATGCACCCATACGAACTTCGAAAAACTATCTACAGTGACAAAAAGATACTTATATTGCTTACTTGTTGCATCCATAGGAAAAAATTGATCCATTTGTATTGTTTCTAACGGCTGATTCCCTTTATCTAAGCAATGCAGATATCCTTCAAGTTTTCCCTTTTTAAACGCGTATGACTATATAGTCAAAGGGTATAACAAATTTGCCATTACGTTTGTGACGCAGAGAAGGAGGGGGGGTAGATATAAACTCAAGGGTATGGATCGTATCAGAATCGAAAAATAAATCGATTTAGCGATGTATGTTCATCCGTCCGTCCGTCCGCACGATAACTCAAAAACTAAAGGAGCTAGGATCTTGAAATCTCCACAAATAAGTTTTTTTTGCAATAGCGGTCATCGCTATTTAAATTTACCATTTTGGTCCATGGGTTAGGGTAGCTGCCATCCAACTTCTTTCTTTATAAGAGTATTACTCTGTTACTCTGTATAGCTGCGTGTCTGAAATTTTGTCAAAAGTAGTTTAGTTTTATGTCCAATGTTTCTGCAAAATTTGGTTGGTCTGCTGCAGTGGGTTCGAGTAACTGCCATACAACTTCTTAATTTATGTGAGCATTACTCTATAGCTACTGAAGCTGGGTGTCAGAAATAATTAATGTATTTAATGTTTATAATAATAATGATATAATGATTATGTAACGGTCATTCCGGTATCTACACTCTACCTCGTTATTATATAAAATACATTTGATACAATTTATAATACACAGATTGTTGTCATTGTTTTTTCAGTCCCAAAGTGGCCAATTTAATGTTTGAAAGTGATTATTTCTCTTTCCATAGCTTTTGGCACGACTATTAGATGTTGCCCTTTTATATTTTTATATAGAATGCCTCCTTTTAATTTGTAGTTTTCATAATCTTTTGTTTTTAAAGTTTCGTTAATGGTATTTATATGAGGGTCTAAATTTTGGACTTTCTTTAGTCTAGTTGTTACCTTGGTGTCAATGACTAGAATCTGGTATGGATATCGGGTGAGAGCATATTAACGTGTCATTCTTGTATTATTGCGATGTTCAACTGAAAATGTGAAATCTTGCAAATATTAAATCCAACTGGAAACTGCTGGCTGTAAATCAAGTTTTGATATTGTTTGTTTGTAGGCTGAACAGTCTGTGACGAACTTGAATTCGATTCCTAACAAATAGTGTCGAAATTTTTTAATGGCCAAATAACTGCTTTTACTTCTGTGTAAGTTTTCCTTGCTTTCCGTTCTTTTCTTACTCCAATAGTAAATAGGGTGCAATTCATTATTTATTTTAACATTTCCTTTTAACTTTAAATTTTTTTTTGCGTTTTGTCTTGTAAAGTTAACACTCCTTTTAAAATCTTCGGTCTTACTACTTTTTACATTCTTGTTTATTTTTACTTTTGACGAGACAGTCATTTAATATTCACTAACCCAAAAAATTGTAATGCACCCACGTTTTGGTAAAACATGTGATTTTACAGTTTTTTTCTTTTAAACTTTTAATTTAAATAAAAAAAAATTGGTTGAGCCCCCAAATGTAAATTGGAATAATAAGATTTATTTTTAATATTATACCCCGGGTAGACTTGCTAGTATTATAAATAAAAATAGTTTTTTTTTTATTATATACGTAGATTTTATTTTCAAATTAAAATTTTATTAAAATATTTTGTGCGTCTGTTTAAAGTTTGGATGATGGTAACCTTAAAAATATATATCGATATATCTGTATAAGGTATGACTTATTAAAATCGGGCTTATAGTTTCGGTGATATCTAAAAATGAAAATTCGGGCTTACGAACTTATATTTATAGAACATCAACATTATGTAGGCATATTAAGAAAATTAAGGGGAGGTTTTTAGCACATTTTAAAAAAAATTTGTAAAAATGTGCCTTTATAGTTTTACTCTGTCCGTCCGTTCATCCGTCTGTCCCGTTTTTAACTACAACTAACTAACAAATATTAACTATTGGTATTGTTAAAACTTTTTCTGTAGCCCCACCCGTTACGGAGCTGCACCTCCCCAAAATTGAAAAAGCCCTACATAAAAGTCTTTTATATCTAAAAACGGTAAAACAAAGCTGCTTTTATAAACAGGGAAAAGAAATTTTAACTACCGATAGACATTGTAAAAAAATAATTTCATATAAGAACTTTCTGTAGCCCCACCAGTTACGGATCTACAGTAGTCCGAATTCGGAAATGTCTCATATTTTAATGGTTATAACAAGAGTTCTGTTGAGTGTTTTTATATCCTACACCTGTGAAATAAGAAAAGGGTATATTATGTGTATGATGTTTGTAACCACCTAAAAGAAGCGGGCTAGGTATGGAAAAGTATATATATTTGTGATCAGCGTAACCTCCTGAGTCGATATAGCCATGTCCGTCCGTCCGTACGTAGGCACGATAACTCAAAAACCAATGGACCTATCTTGATGAAATTTTAACTGTAGGGTACTAGGACTTAAAGTACGTCGGAAATTGCATATGCATAAAATTGGCACATGGGTTCGGATTCTGGACCTTTAAATCGTTCTAATGGCTAACGAACATATAAAAAAAATAAGGATAACTCAACAATCAATGGCGCTATCTTCATGAAATGTATGTTGTAAGTTACTAGTAATGAGAATATGGCGGGGATTGCGTGCGGTTGAGATCGAATCATGGGTTCAGATCCTGGAACTTTTTCATCGAATTTAGGCCAAACGAGCATGATTCTGAATCAAAAGAAGTTAGAACCTCCACATTTGGTATCAGAGTGTTTTTTCCTTTTCCCTTAGTATCCTCGGAAATTGGAGCTAATTGCGGTATTGGATCGGGGACCATCCACGTAGTTCCGAAATCCTTAAAGCATATATTCGAAAATAATAAAGATAGTAACTTCAAGCAAATGTAGAAGCTTCAAATTTTGTACAGGGGTATTCTTTACTATTTCCTACGTGTTTCCATAATTTATGATCAATTAGAGTGGTGGTTCAGATACCTCTCTTAGATCTCCCGGGGTTTTTTTTTTTTTGTTTTTTTTTTGTATTTATATAACATATAACAAAAATAAAATTCAATTTGTTTCTTCGCCTAAAAAGGCATTGTAGAAGTATATATATATAAAAATTTTAATTAAATTAAAAACTGAAAAAATAAACAAAATACACTACAAAAACAATAAAATAAAAAAAAAATATATAATAACAAATGTGACAAAATGGTTAATCAATGTTGCACTGAGTAACAAAATGATTTATACCAAAAGCATAGGAGTACTATGTATTGGATCCAGTAATGGAAATTATTATACAAGATGTGTTGGGATATCAGATGATGTATTCGAAAATATAAAAACTGGTCGGCTACTGTGGAGATGCCAACATTGTCCATCAGTAAATGATTCGGTAATTATAACTGAAGAAGATAACAATCCAGATGAAGAAGTCAACGCTAATAATAATAATAGTTTGTCTTCCATAAATACTATCTCTAAAGGTAATTTAGCAAAATATACAAAAACTCTATTAGATGATGTCATATCGGAAATTCACAAAAGCTAAAACCATTTAGCACTTCAAATGGAAGAAATTTTAAACCAAAATAATGAATTAAAGAAAGAAAACCAAAAGCTACAGGAACGTCTGAGTAATTCGGAAAAATAAACAAACACCTTGGAAAACAGAATAAATAGTTTGGAGTACAATATTGATGTAACGCATCAAAATAATTTGAAAAATAATATTGCACTAGCCGGTTTATCTTAAATGCATGTAAGTCCAATAGCTGCAGTAATGGCAATAGCAGCAAAAATAAATGCAAATCTTGAAAAAAATTATATTTTGGAACTTGTGACGATTAACCAAAAAAAAATTAATGAAAATACTCCTCAGAGCAAGTTATACATAGTAAAACTAAAATCAGATATTCCAAAAAAAGAACTATTGAAAAAAAAAAGCTTTTCAAGAATCTTTTTGCAGCAGATTTAGGTACAGGTTATGGTAAAAACAATGAAATATTTTTTCGTCACCACGTTACATCGCTACAGTCCAATCTGTATCACGAAGCTAAAAAGATCCAACTTACACATCAATTACAATTTCTCTGGGTCAATGATGGCACCATTTTTTTACGGAAAAGCCAATCAAGCAAAGTGTACAAAATTTTATCGAAAAATAATATCAGCCATATACACATTTTCAAAAACGTGTGGTAAGAATAAAAAACTTTTTTTTCATTTACAACTTTTTTTTATTTTTTTTTTCTTAAATCTTAAAAAGACTTTTTTTACTTTTCATAATATGTTATATTCATTAATATTTATTATTACATTTTTTTTCAACTATTTACACTAATTATTTTTTTTTATATATATTACACTAACCTAAAAAACAATTAAAAAAAAAACACACTTATATATTTTACATTTTTTTGTGCTTATACATAATTTCTTATACTTAATTAAATTTCTAATTTTTCTAATAATATTTCTTTTTTTATATATTTTACTAAATTATAATTTAGTTATATTTTATTTTATTCTACTTATTTCTAATTTTTTCAATAACAGAAGAAAACACAACCTAGAACTAATAATTACTTTAAACATACTAACTACAAAAATGGAAAAACTGTCAAATTTTGTAAGTACACAAAAAACAAGTAAAGAAAAAAACCAAGGGTTTTTAAAAAGCACATTTTCAAAATTATATACGGTTTCTTACTGAATATTTCTTCATTTATTTTTATAAAAATATATATAAAAATAAATGATAATATTAATTTAGTTATTTCATTAATTTATTAATTATGTGGCTAATAGGGAAATACTTAGAATATAGCCCCAATGCACTCAAGGAAACCTGTTAATAAGTGCGGAAAATAATGTTGCGGCTTCAATGTCAACGTTTAATTTTGGAAAAACATACACTGGTAATTACTGTTTAATAAAAACATAAAAGTTTTAATTTTGATGACCTACTAGCCCTTCAATGGAGAAGGTTCCCAAATTTTTGCTTAGCAAACTTATGATGGATCTGCCCACCCCCCTCCTGTCCTCACCCTTCAATTTTTTTCGGGGAAATCAATTGTGAACTCCACCAAAATTTGGAATTTTACCTAAAATTATATTATCTAAGCAAAAATAGTAAAAACTAAGAGACAATTTATTCAATTTAAAGAAACCCTTTCAAATTTAAGAAAAACATATGTTGAAACATAATGCTGCAGCTGTAAATTTTGTATATTTGTAAAAAAAAAATTTGAACAGGTTTTCAAGTTGCAGATGTTTAAAAATAGCAAAATTTAAATTTTCGAGCCCTTATGACTCCTAAACAGGGGAGGTGACAAAAAAATTTTGCTAACTGACTCCTACTAATTTCTAAAGGTCTAACCTTTAAAAGACCCTAGCTTGAACCGTTTAGAAGATATGTGGGGCCAAAAATTTTTCAAAAATTGAGTTTTGCATAATAGTAAATTTTAGTACCGTATGACAACCCTATACATTTTAACTTTAGAACTCTTGTTTTACTAATTTAAATATAGGGCTTTTTTAAATGTTTTGGGGGCTGTAACTTCGGCACCTTTCAATATTAAGAAAAACCTTTGGCACATGTTGAAATATAATTGTAGATCTTTCAATTTACCATATTACTGAAAAAAAATTTTCACAGGTATTCAAGTTACAGGTGTTTGAAAATACCAAAATTTTAATTTTCGAGCTCTTATAGCTCCTAAACAGGGGGCTTGACTAAAAAATTTTATTAACCGACTCCTACTAATTCAAGACCCTAGCTTGTACCGTTTAGAAGATATGTGTGGCCACAAATTTTGCAAAAATTGAGTTTAACATAATTGTAAATTTTAGTACCGTATGGCAACCCTAAACATTTGCTCTTAATTATTATTAGCTTATAAGACCAGCTATCTTTTTCCGTTTCCAGATTGAAAATATACCCAACAGAACTCTTGTTATAACAATTTAAAAATAGGGATTTTTCCAACTTTGGGGGGCTGTAGCACCGTAACTGGTGGGGCTTCAGAAAAAAATTCTTCTACGAAATTATTTTTTTCGTAATATCTAGCCGTGGGTAAAATTTCTTATTCAAACGTGCTAAAAACACTCTATCTATTGCACTCATAAATCATTTATTTTTAAATTTCAAATATTTTTTTCTCACTTACTTTTCATACCTGCATTAATAAATGGAAGAGATAGAGATGGATAAAAATCACAACATTATTAATTTGAATAATGATGTTAAAGTGCAATATTACACAGACGTGGACAAATTATCAGATATTTCTTACATCAAAAATTTTAATATTATATACTTAAATTAAGCTACTTAAACATAATCTAAATATATTTGCTATATATAGGCCCCACGGTACGAATTATGATACATTTATAGGAAAATTAGAAAATCGAGATCAATTATTATTGGTGATATTAATTTAAATTTATTAAGGAATGACACAAATATTAAAGCCTATATTAATCTGATACATAGTAACGGATTTATTATTCTTAATAAAGTTTTACCGAAATATGCTATAAAAATAAGTAATACCACAAGGTCAATAATAGATCATTTCATTTCAGACATATTAGAATTAAAATACAATTTCCATGTTTCAGACACTGCATTATCTGATCACGAAATCCTAAAATTCAAAAAAAAATACCCAAATAATACTCGTATCGATAATTTGTATTAACATTATAGACCAAAAGTATCCAATTTAATTTTGAACGCAAAAAAGACTTATTGTTCAACGAAATTCTGATTCAAAAATTTTCTCAACAGGGCTTTAATTCTGAACACATCAATTTCATTAAATCATATTTACAAAATTGTAAACAGAAAGTTCGAATAAATAATAGCTTTAGTAATCTAAACAATGTGATAAAAGAGGTCCCCCAAAGCTCAATCTTAAATCCCGACCTCTTTAAACTTTACATTAATAATATATGTAAACTCAGCTTGTAGGGATCTTAGCAATTGTACGCAGATGATGCTGTACTGAAATATGCTGTAGGTAGTGAAAACGAATTAAAAAGAGTAATTGATATGGACCTTTGTACAATTAACATATGGTTAGAAAGCATAAACTTTCACTTAACTTAAGTAAAACTAAAATAATACTATTTGACTAGCCTTCTGCTACTAAAGCAATTACTGATATGTGTCTGTTTAAAAAAGAAATAGTACAATATATTCTATCTTCAAATAATCATTCATAGTTTCTAATGTTTATTAGTCTACTTTAGCGTTTTTCTTTTTGTTATTGAGCGTAATTGTAACATATGGAAATAGTCAAGAAATCATAAAAATGACAAAAAAAAAAAAAGGTTTAAATTTTTATTTTATTTATATTTGAAAATAATGAGCCTTCTCTACTTGCTAAGCACTACAAACCATGAAGATTCTGGGCCAGATGTAATATCTGCTTCCACTCCTCTCGGTTTTGCAGATCTCTTCCAATTGGTGATGTGAAGTTTTTTTAAATCTGCCGATGTTTCATCTCCCCAACGGAGGTTCGGTCTCCCTCGGCGTCGCTTCTCTTGGGGTCTGGCTTCAAATATCCTCTTAACTGGAGCATTAGTTGACATTCGCTCGATGTAACCAAGCCAATGAAGGCGTCTGATTTTGACTTTCGTGGCTACATCAAAGTAATTATACAGTTCGTAGAGTTCGGCATTATATCTTCTCCGCCAGACCGCACCATCGTTTACTGGACCATATATTCTACGTAGAATTTTTCTTTCTAAAATACCTAGTGCTAGCTCTCTTGCTTTTGGCAGCGTCCACGATTTTGAACCGTACAGCAGAACTGGGAGTATGAGCGTTTTGTACTGTTGCACTTTAGTATTCCGCGATAGAAGTTTTGAATCATGCTGTTTTGACAAACCGAAGTAGCAACGGCTTGCCATGGTTATTCTACATCTTATTTCTACGTTTATATCGTTTTCGATGTTAATATTGGTCCAAAGGTAGACAAACTCTTTAACTACCTCAAAGTTATATGCACCGACAGTGATATTTCATCCAACAGGATGTTGATTGGATTCCGAATTTGTCGATGGCATATATTTTGTTTTATTCTCGTTTACACGAAGACCCACTTTGTTTGCCTCTTTTTCAATTTGAATGAAGGCTTCAGTGACTGAACGTCATGTTCTTCCTACAATATCAACGTCGTCAGCAAAACCTAGTAGCTGAACTGATTTATAAAAAATTGTTCCTACCATATTAACACCACAACGATGTAATATGTACTCCAGCACAAGATTGAAAAAGTTACAGGACAGTGCATCACCTTGTCTGAATCCAGAGTATGTTTGGAATTCATCAGACATATTACTTCCAACCGCTACCATGCATTTTGTGTTTTCCAAAGTCTTTTTAGACAATCGTATGATTTTGGCCGGTACACTGAATTCGGACATGGCGTCATATAATGTATTTCGGAATATACTGTCATAGGTGGCTTTAAAATCGAGAAAGAGTTGTTGAGTATCGATTTAGTATTCCCGAGTCTTCTCCAGTATTTGGCGTAGTGCAAACATCTGGTCGGTGGTAGATTTACCAGGTTGGAAGCCGCACTGATAGTTACCTATCACAGCGTCGCAATGGGGCTTCAGTCTTGCATAGAGTATGTTGGAAAATATTTTATAGGCGATATTTAACAACGAGATTCCTCTATAATTTTCACATAGTGAAGCATCTCCTTTTTTAAAAATTGGACAAATAACACTCACACTCCACTCATTAGGCATACTTTCCTCGAGCCAGATTCTTTTAATCATTTGGTGCATGCCTCCCCCCGGAGGATTGGGGCTTAGAAACATCCGCAGTAAGGAATGCTTGGGGTACGAGTCCTCTAAAATCCAGAAGCGACCGATCCAAAATGGACGGCTCTCTGGTCTGCGTCGGTTCCCCAAAGGGGCGGCAGTTAAAATACCTGGTAGTAGGTATAAAATACAAAATATAATAATATAAAATAATGAACATAAATAAAGATAAAAATATGGTATATCTACCAAAATGTCGGCAGAGACCACGGCCGCCGGCGAGGGCTTGGCTAATTCCACAAAGGAATTAGTTAATTCGCCAGTGATTAAAAATGTATTTACGTTCAACGCAACCGACCCTTTTAAAAAGGGCGGTTTAGTGGGAAGATAACCACCCGCAGTTGAAAATAAAACCAGTGACAAAGCGGGAATCCAGGCTAATGTCACTAGAAATATTACTGGTTCGAATTTAATAAAAATTATGTCTAACGATGACGGTCAGAATAAACCCCTAGACGTGGGTATTACAGTAGAGAAACAGTTTCATTTAATAATAACTGAACTAGAGAAGATGTGTAGCGACTTAATGAGTCAGATTCACACTCTAACCGAAGAAAATAAAATGCTAAAGAAAAAGCAATTAACTAAAAGTGCAGTAGAATACTGTACAGATGAAGAACAACTAACTCGGGAAACCGAGTGGATTGTAAAACGTACAGGGAAAAAAAGAAAAGCGGAGCACTCACCAGAAATACACAAAGAAAATAGTGTAGAAAAATTAAAGGTGATTAAACCAAAAATTTCAATTGATAAACCCATCATTACAAGAAAAAATAAACCTCCTCCGGTTATCTTAAGTAATGTTGTAGAATACCCCAAAGTTAATAAAATACTGAAAGATGTACAAATTAACTATAAAATAAATATGATGAATAACCATCAACTGAAGATTAATGTTGAAAAAGAAGGGGAATACAGAGAACTAACAAAGATTATAAATGAAGCTAATTTAGAATGGCATACTTATGAAAACAAGTTGACCAGGCCCATTAAAGTTATGGCTAAGAACTTGCATCCTTCATGCGATCCTGAAGATATAAAGCAAGAGCTTAAATGTAAGGGTTTTAAAATCATTAAAGTTGTAAACAAAAGAAAAAAAATTAAAAAGAATGAGGAAGAAACTATAGTTAAACTACCTCTTTTTATGTTAACATTTGAAAATACTGAGGACATCGATAAGATTTATAAAATAGAGTTTATTCAGCATATGAGAGTGAAAATTGAAGCTCTGAAAAAAACAAATCTGATTCCTCAGTGTAAAAAATGTCAAAGATATGGTCACACACAAAAATTTTGCCAGCGTCTAGCTAAATGTGTAAAATGTGCAGGGTCACATCTATCAACGAATTGTGACAAAGACAAAAAGGTTACGCCGAAGTGTGCTAACTGCCTTGAGGCACACCCTGCAAACAAATACGGGTGCGTAGTTGCAAAAGAATTACAAAAGAGAAAAAAAAAAGTAATCCAAAACATACCAAAGAAGGTGCGTCGAATTCACCTAACCCTAAATCTAAAAGCTCAAATCCTAGCGGGTCATCGACGGTTTATCGTATGCCCAAGTATCACAAAATAGAGCAAAAGAACCTGTTAGTGCAACAAAACAGAACAATCTAGCATTAGAAAAATCAGCTGAAAAAATAATAAAACGCACTAACGTTAGGAATATAACTCATAGTACAAATAGCATTCATAAACCTAACACTAAAGCTGATAATAACATTTTAATGCAGATGATGCAAAATTTGTTAAATTCAATGAATGATATCTCTAAAAAAATAACTAATTTAGAAAACAATTCTAGCAAGAGCTATAGTGGTACTCCGAGAAAATTTCTAAATAATGGCCCAAAATAAAATTAGTATTGCTACATGGAACGCAAACGGCGTACTAAATAAAAAACTAGCATTAGAGCTATTTCTAAAAACTAAAAACATTGATGTGTGTCTCCTATCAGAAACTCATATGACAAGACAGTCAAAACTAAAAATAATAGGTTTCACATGTTATAATGCGACACACCCTAGTAATAAACCGCGAGGAGGTAGTGCAATTTTGGTGAAAAACTCTTTACTACATCACGAAGAGTGTATAATAGAAACTGATGAATTTCAACTTTCAGTAATACGTGTTAAGTCCCTTAAACAGGTTTTAAACATTGGGACTTTATATTGCCCTCCTAATTACAATTTAAGGAAAATGATCCTTAAAGACCTCTTGAACCGACTTGGGGATAGGTTCATCCTAGGAGGTGACTACAATACCAAACATATCGATTGGGGTTCAAGACTTACCTCAACAAGAGGAAGAGAGCTAAGGAAAGCTATTAGAGAGTTGGGTTGCTATTTTCATTCTACAGGCGAACCAACTTATTGGCCTACTGATACAAAAAAAAACTCCTGATCTACTTGATTTCTTCATAACAAAAAAAATATCTCCTAATTTTATTAGCCTAGAAAATAATGAGGATTTAGACTAATTTACTAAACCTGCATGAAAAAATTGTTAAGAAACAAAATAAGCCTACACTTGTTAATAAATCCACAAAATGGTTCAACTTTAAACAAGAGATAGAAAATAATATAAATTTAAGGGTTAAAATAACCACTGAAGATGAAATAGATTTAGCAATTGAAAATCTTAATAAAATTGTCCAAAATGCTGCATGGAATAATACAAAAGAATGTAAATACATGACAGCAGGACCTAATTGTCCTAGAGATATATTAAATGCGATTAAACTAAAGAGAAGAGCCAGACGAAGATGGCATGAAACACGTGACCCAGCTGATAAAACTGTGTTGAATAGAATAACGCAGAGTCTTAAAAGAAGAATTCTTGAAATAAGAAACAAATCATATGCAAAATATGTTGAGAATTTATCAGCTAAAAAAGAAAGAAATTACTCTTTGTGGAAAGCAACAAAGAGTTTGAAAAAACCTGTAGTGCCAGTCCCACCAATTCGGAAAATGGATGGTAAATGGGCAAAAAATAATAAAGAAAAAGCCGAAACATTCGCAGATCACCTGGAAGAAATTTTTCGGCCCAATGAAATAGAGTCAGACCTCTACATTGAAAATGATTTCAGAAGAGAAGAAAATGACATTGAACTAATTACTCCTATAGAAATGATTGAAGAAATTAAAGCTCTGAAGTCAACAAAAGCACCAGGTTTCGATCTAATTACTGCAGACATTCTAAAACACCTCCCTAAAAAAGGGATAACAATGTTAACATATATAATGAATGCTATGTTAAGGTTAAATTATGTACCTAACGTTTGGAAGGTGGCAGAAATAATTATGATACTTAAGCCAGGAAAGTCTCCAAACGAAACAAAGTCTTATAGACCTATCTCTCTGTTACCAGTTATGTCAAAACTCTTTGAGAAACTGTTAATAAAAAGGTTGAAACCTATAATAGAAAATAGAAAACTAATTCCAAACTATCAATTTGGTTTTAGAGAAAAACACTCTACTGTTGACCAAGTATTGACCAAGTGACCATAGAATTACTGATATAATTGAGAAAGCTCTAGAAGAAAAACAAATATGCTCTACAATATTTCTAGATGTAGCACAAACATTTGTTAAAGTTTGGCACGAAGGCTTAATTTATAAGTTGCAGCAACTATTACCTAAAAAATATGTAGATATACTCTCATCATACTTAACTGATAGACTCTTTAGAATTAAACAGGATGAGGAGTACTCTATACTGAGAGGAATTAAAGCGGGTGTGCCTCAAGGAAATATCTTGGGTCCAATATTATACTTGCTGTATACTAGTGACTTGCCCCAATTTCAAGAAATAACTGTAGCGACTTTTGCTGACGATACTGCAATAATGGCAGTAGGATCAAATGTCGGCGAGGCTACAAATAAACTACAAAAAGCAAGTGATAAATTATATCTTTGGACCAAAAGATGGAAAATTAAACTAAATGAGCTGAAATCAGTGCAAGTAAATTTTACAAATAAACCTATTCAAAATCCCCCAGCCGTACAATTAAATGGGGTAGATATTCCTCATGAAAACAAGGCAAAATACCTAGGAATGACATTAGATGTCAAGCTAAAATGGAAAGAACATGTCAAAAAGAAAAGAATAGAATTAGAACAAAAATATAGAGAAATGTATTGGCTCCTAGGTCGAAAATCTAAATTGCTAATAGAGTACAAAATTCTGTTATATAACCAAACAATTAAGCCTATCTGGTTGTACGGCGTACAACTTTGGGGGTGTGCCAAACGAACACATATTCAGAGAATTCAAGCATTTCAAAGCAAAGTGCTACGTAACATGGTGAGTGCTCCCTGGTACGTACGAAATTCCGACTTACATAGGGATTTAGAAATTCCTATTGTTAGCGATGAAATAAAAAAATATGCCATAAAACATAAGACCCACTTAGAAGGTCACATAAACATAGAAGCGTCAAAACTTCTACTATTTTCAAATGTCAATAGAAGGCTTAAAAGAACTAGGCCCCTCCAACTAGCGACAAATTCAGATCACCTTAACGGAGGTCTGTAATTCCAGTAGATCATAAAAAGTTAGCGCAAAATTAATGGTTAGTCTCTAAGACTAGTTTTAATATTTTAAAACAGGGCGGGTGTTTTTAGTGTGTTAAAGTCACACATAACTGTGGTTGCGCTCAGTATCTTTCGACGATTTCCACCATCCTTACCCCAAGACAAAAAAAAAAGTTGTTGCATGCACTCTACTAATTTTTCACCTCCAGCTTTAAATAACTCCGCTGGCAAGCCATCAAGCCGGCAGCTTTGTTATTTTTTAGTCTCTTGATGGCTAACTCGACTTCAGCTAAATTGGGTGGATCTGGGTCGGTTTCGTTGGTTGGAGTGTTGAAGAGCCTATTCTCAATTGCACAGTGGTTTTTCTGTAAAAGCTTCGTACATCGCTTCTGCTTCGACTTGATTCAACCTGAATTTTTTTTCCTTTTCAAACATTCGTTATTTTCTTCTAAGGACTTTCTTTTCTTTAGAGCTTTTGTCTTTATACTCTTCCAGTGCTGCTCTTGTTTTTCGCTGCAGTGCTTTCCTATAAGCCTCGTTTTTCTTCTCCGTTAGTGCCTTTATACTCTTCCAGTGCTGCTCTTGTTTTTCGCTGCAGTGCTTTCCTATAAGCCTCGTTTTTCTTCTCCGTTAGGGCAGAGTCGACGTTAGTTCCTCGGTATGTTCGCACATCTAAAACACTTGTCGCATGTCTTGAATCAATAACACGATGTTCTATTTGATTCCTTGTGCGCCCATCCGGAGATAACCAGGTTGCCTTGTGAATGTTCTTGTGTGAGAAATTTGTGCTACTTATGACCATATTTTGAGCTGCCGCAAAATCAATGATACGGTATCCATTATCAGTTGTTTGTTCATGAAGGCTATGGTCACCTACAGTTTTGCCAAAAATTCCTTAATTCTCGATTTTTTCATTAAAGTCGCAAAGTACGATTTTAGCGTCGTACTTAGGACACGATGAGTAGGTCTTTTCTAGGTCTTCATAAAATTCATCCTTTGCTACATCTTCCGCATCATCGGTGGGAGCATGCGTACATATTACGGATATATTGTAAAATTTTCCTTCCAAACGGATTTTAGCTAAGCGTTCATTGACAGGTGTAAAATCAATAATGTTTCGTCTTAGCTTACCTCCAACTATAAATCCGCAAGCTAATATGTGGTGTTTTCCATGGCAGATATAATAAATATCGCTTTTTCTTTTTATACCCTACACCTATAGAATAGGTAAAAGGGTATACTAAATTTGGTATGGTGTTTGTAACCACCTAAAGGAAGCGAGCTAGATATGGAAAAGTATATATATTTGTGATCAGCGTGACCTCCTGAGTCGATATAGCCATGTCCGTCCGTCCGTCCGTAGGTACGATAACTCAAAAAATAATGGAGCTATCTTGATGAAATTTTAACTGTAGGCTACTAGCACTGAAAGTACGGCGGGGATTGCATATGGGCGAAATCGGCCCATGTGTTCGGATTCTGGATCTTTTAATCGATCGACCGTTAAATTCAAAATTACGGTAAATTAAAGACAGGTTTTCACCTGAAAAAACGCAATATTCTTAAAAAAAATATCATTGTCCTATGAAAACCTTTCTTTTGGTTGTTGTTTCATTAAAATTGGTCAAATAATTTACCCAGAAAAGGGCTGTTTATATTTGTATGAGAAAAATAAGCCGATTAAATATTATGATTAAAACTTAGATTAAATTTGAACTACTTACCGAAATCGTTGAAAAAATTTAAAATTATAGCTTTTAATTTGAAGGTTATGATCACTAAAAAACATGATAAATGTCTATTCAAATATTTTTTGAGAGTGTCAAAATGGCGGTGATTTTTAATACTAAAAAAATCATTGAATATATTTTGCTGTAAATATATTAAAAATTTCTAGTTGAATGCTGAAATTTTGATATGTTACAAAAAAATATAACATTTGGACAATTATTTCATAGGTAAAACTCTAAAAGAAAATTGATGAAAATTTTGATTTTACCTAAAAAAAAAACTTAAACATAAGTACAAAAAATTTTTTAAGAAACGTCATTTGGAAGAGCTTTTTCTCACACATTTTAACAATGTGTACTAATACATTCAAATATTTTCGATGTCCAGGCCTTCTGATAGAATTAATGTAGGTTTTGGGTAGCTACAAATCTTTTTTTTTATATGAATAAAAAATTACAAAAAATTTTCCGCTTTTGAAATATGAGCTGACTGAACATTCTACGACGATAACTATCTTCGAATGAACTAAATTTGACACGTGATATACACATTCATAAGAACATAAATTGGTTACTACACTTAAAACTACACTCTTGTGGGCCTGAGCAATATTCACTTACGTTATTCATAATGGAAAATTAGGTGAATGCAACGTCGCATTGCACATCGTCTGGCTTGGCGGAATAGTTTACATTATTGCTAAATGCTGATTGCTGACATAATGTAATATATTTATTTTTTTTACGTATTATGTACATTTTTTTAATTAACATATTTTTATATTTATATATTACTAGCAGATTTACCCGGCGAAAAAAGCAAGTTTCAGCCAATTTTTTGAAGTACTACTTTGGTTAAAAAGAAAGCCTAAAAAAATATTTGTGGAGTTCCGTTAACCCATTGTGGCCCAACAGTTTTTATAGGTTTTTATAGGTTTTTTCGTTACTTTGCAATAAATTAGAAATGGTTTAATCGATTTACTTCAAATTTTGTATATGTGTTCCTCTTTCAGAGTTCACTCTATTAACAGACTTGGAATTAACCCATATTGGTCCGACGATTGTTCAAAAAAAAATTTGTAAGTAAATTACGTCCAATTTTTGAAAGTAGATAAAACTTTTTTGATTAGGGGAATGTTTAAAAAAATTTTTTGTCAAGTTCTTTTAATCGATTGAGAAACAAAAACTTTGAAAACAGTTTGAAATCTATAAAAATCGTTTTAATAAAATGTCTTTATTACATTTTAAAATTAACATGTATACCATGTGTAATTTTTGTGTTATCTTTTTAATAACAGCAACTTAAATTAAAACTCCATTAAGAGGCGGGGCAACGTGCATTGCGTAATAGCTAGTTTACATATAATACTATAGGTCAAAAGGTTATACTAAATTTGCCTTTATTTCATTACACTATGTCAATAGTAATTTACTTAATTGCCAACATTTGATTAAAATATAGTCGATAGTTTAGAAAAGGTTTAAAAATCTCCTTTTCAACTTATATTTTGTTTTGTACTAACCTGAAAGTTCTACTACGCTCATCCTCGTTTTTTAAAGATTTTATGAGAGAAATGTGGCTTCTTTTTTGAAAAAAAGTGTTTTAAATTACTATGTATTTAAGCATAATTTCAGTGTAAAATTTAAATTGCAATTTTACACTGAAATCTATTTTTAAAAAACAATAACTGCAAAGTAGATAAAAAACAAAGACTTACGAAAAAATGTAGAAAAGGAAAATGTTACGTTATTTTAATTTAAAGATATATTTAGTAATAGTAAGTAATACTTAGTATTACTAAGTAAGTTTTTGGAATAAAGGCTAACTTGTGTTAATACCAAAAATTTTAAAATTTCATTGAATTTTTGTGCAAAATGCTTAAACAGGTCAAAACTAAATTAACCCTGTGAGTTTTCATAATTAAAATGCTGGTATAAAACTTTCAATAAAATTCTTTTAATCGTTTAAACAAATAAAATTTATAGAAAACTTCATGGCGTCGCCGGGGAAAACGGGTTAATCGAACTTAACTAAAACTTTTTACAGCCTCTCTTTTAGACTGCAAAATCAACCTGTAAAATCGGAAACACCTGGACACAAATCGGAAACACAAATTTTTTTGGAAGCCCGCTAGGCCGAAATAGGTTAATTTATGCGAACTAAAGTTATACAACTAATTACGGTTGCTAAGAGGAACATTTGTGCAAAATTTCAAGTCAATCGGTCAAACCGTTTTGACTCGACATTTAAAACATTGAAAAAGCTTCATTCAACAAACAAACAAATTTTCTCCTTTATATATTACCAATTAATCGAAAACTTCAATATAATTAATTACAATTTGCCTGCAGACTGGGCATAAAATCTTAGCATTTTCACTTTTAGATTCAAAGCATTCTCGAGCAGTATGCGTCGCAAATTTTCATAGTATATTACACAAGTGATCATCAGGGTCGTACTACTGGATATTGTTGATGATGTTGGGGAAAGAGCATCGTTTTGTGCTTCATTATTGTTATCGTCAAAATCACTCTCGGTGCAGCTAATTTTTTTTTTCCGTTGCAAATTCACTTCTGAATGTAAGCGTGTACCAATTTTTTTTTTTTTTGTTTTAACGAATGGTGGCAATGATGTTGTTATACTCCTCTTCTTTAGATGCGGTGTGTACTAAATTTACTATTGTTCTTATATTTGTCCAATTCTTTATATTTCTTAACCAGGACATTTGTTTTTTTCATACGCCTCGTTTACCTTCGATTCTTCCTTTTATGATTTATTGCAGAAGCTCGTATTTTTGGCCCCGAATAACATGCCCAAAATACGCGGTTTCTCATTTTTTGACAGATAATAGTAGTTCTCTATGTTTTCGTAGTCTATAAAGAATATCGGAATTTGAAATTTTATCTGTCCATGGTATTTTTAACATTCGCCTGTATGTCCACATTTCAAAGGCTTCGATTTTGTTCATACGATTCAGCCTCATACAGCAAAACGGACAATACGTAGCACCTCATATAACGCCATCTTAGATTGATGTTAATATCTCGGTTGGTAAGCACCTTTTGGTTTATGAAAAAGACTCCTGCAACTTGTCACTCGTTCAAAATTTAAATACCAATTAATTTTACTTATCTCTAATTTTACTTTTAAATATAATTTTAACTATTCTAATTTCTAATATTTTTAATATATTTTTTAAGTTTAATTTTAAATATCTACACTTTGACAATTTTTAATTTCCGTGGGTAAAGAGTTTAATTTTACTACATTTTAAACTTTTATGAAGCTAGAACATCCAGCTTTAGGTATTTCAATATTTTTTCTGTATCTAGTAAGATAAGTATGTACATTCTCCCTATTAGTTAGAATTAATTTTGATTTAAAATTACTTTTAGTATATTAAAAATGTATTTACATTTATCAAAATAAATTAGTTGGTTTATATCAAGTACATTAGTTGCTTTGTAGTACTAGTGCTAGTTTTAGTATTTATATTAATAATATATAATTTCGAATTTACGTGAAATTTTGCGCAGTGACTCCAGCTGCTTATATTATATCTAATTTTTGATAAAATATGACCATTGTAAAAAGCTGCATGATTCAGAATGCCACCAGTTCTTTAAATAGTCATACATATAGGTATAATTTGTTTCTTAATTTTTTTAATGTGTTTGCCGCATATTAAATTTTCATCTATTATCATTCCTAAACATTTAACGCTATCCACTCTTTGAATTATCTTATTTTTTATCTTCAGAGTAATATCATCATATTTTTTTTCTGGGTTTTGAGTAATTATTTTTTTTAGCATTTATTCTTAGATCATTATACTCTAACCAATTACATAATGTTTCTAGGTCCTTATTTAGTACACCTTCCAACTCTTTCATTGTTTTAGCTTTTGCAATTAGATTGGTATCATCTTCATAAACATTGTAATTTGGCATATTATATTTTGGTATGTTCATTATATATAGTAAGTACAAAAGCGGCCCATGAAGAGACCTTTGTGGTACACCTGTTTTTATTAATTGTTCATCGCTCAAAAATTAGGTTAATTTTAACGCATTGGGTCCTATTTGTTAAATAATTTTTTAATAAAAGATTACTATTTCCTCTTATTCCCTTGTTCTCTAAAAAATTAAATAATCTGGAATAATTTACCATGTAAAATGTTTTTGTTAAATCAATAAATACCGAACCTACACATAATCCATCATCTAATGCATCATAGATTTTTTCTAAGGTTGCTGTTGCTGTAATGACTCTGTCCCACTATTTTGTAAGAAACCATATTGCTTGGTATCAAAGCCAATTGTTTGTGTAATAAAATTTCTAATTCTAATATTAATAGTTATTTCATATATTTTTGATGTAGAATTTAAAATTGAGATTGGCCTAAAATTATGATAATCTTCTTTTAACCCAGATTTATGCATTGGAATTTTAAAGGCTTTTTTAAGTTGATCTGGAAATATTCCTTCTGTAAAACATTTATTGATCATTATCTCTAAAGATTGTTCAATAACATTAGCCAATTCCTGTGAGTCTTTTACGGTTATTTTATCTAATCCTGGAGTTGCATTTTTATTTAATTTCATGATAATTTGATAGATTTCAGCTTCTGTAACTGGAGTAAGAAATAACGATTTACTATTATATATTTTATAAGCAGCATTATTAACTGTGCAAGAATTCCGACTGTCAGTTAGAATACATTTACTTATATCATTAAAAAATTTATTAATAGTTTCTGCCGTTTCATTTTCAATAATTTCTTTCTCGCCATTTTTCTTTAAAACGTAAGTAATAGTTTCAGGTTTTTGGTCATTATAATTTTTTATAATATTATTTAAGAATTTTCATAGTTTTCTAGAGTCATTGCCAGCTTTTTCAATACTTTTAATAATATGTTTATTTTCAGCTTCTTAATTAATTTTTCTACTTTCTTTTTGAATAGCATATATTTTAATCTTTTTATACCCTACACCTATAAAATAGGTAAAGGAGTATATTAACTTTAGTATGGTGTTTGTAACCACCTAAACGAAGTGAACTAGATGCCATCGGTTCGGGTTCTGAATCTTTTAATAAAAAATATATATTTGTGATCAGCATAACCCCCTTAGTCGATATAGCCATATCCGTCCGTCCATCCGTAGGCACGATAACTCAAAAAATAATGAAGCTATCTTGATGAAATTTTAACTGTAGGTTACTAGGACTGAAAGTACGGCGGCGATTGCACATGGGCGAAATCTGCTCATGGGTTAGGATTTGCGACCTTTTAATCGGTCCAAGGGCTAACGAACATATATAAAAAATCACGATAACTCAATAACTAATGACGCTAATTTCATCAAATTTGTGTCTGTAGGTTACTAGTAATGAAACAACGGCGGGGATTGCGTACGGTCGAGATTAGACCATGGGTTCAGAACCTATAACTTTTTGATCGAATTTAGGCCAAACGAGCATAATTCCGAAGCCAATGAAGATAGAACCTCCAAATTTAGTATCAGGTTGGCCCTTCCTATTTTCTTAGTGTCCTTGAAATTTTGGCCCCATTGGAATAGGGGGTCTGGGTACAGCCACATATTTCCAGAGGCCTTAAAGCATATCTTTAAAAATTAAAAATTTAAAATTAATCATAAGCCTCAACTTTTTAACCGTGTGACCGTTAAATTCAAATTTACGTTAAATTAGAGACCGGTTTTCACCTGAAAAAACGCAATATTCTAAAAAAAAAATTCATTGTATTATGAAAACAAAAAAAACCTTTCTTTTGGTTGTTGTTTCATTAAAATTGGTCTTATAATTTACCCGGAAAAGGGATGTTTATATTTGTATGGGAAAAAATAAGCCGATAAAATATTATGATGTGATTAACTCTTTTACAGATGTCCATGGGTTCCGTATCAGGTTTATTATATCTCATTCTTAACAACAACTTAACTGCATTCCAATCTGAAGGTTCGGGATGTTTATAACTACATTATTTGCTTCTCCTTGTATTTTTTCGTAAAATATTGATTTGCACATTTGTTTCCTTTGAATTGGATCTGGTACAGTTGAAAGGTGATAGTCTGCACTTGATATTGAAGAATTCATGCTTATTTCGTTACGTCCTGTGAATGTGGACATGTAGCTGATTTCTTTCATAACATACCTTGTTTGATTGTAATTTCTATTTTGATCCTGGTTTAAACCGTTTCGGGCTCTTAAATTTTGAAAATCTGTTATTGCATTAGCCTTTGATGTTGTGCTTGGAGTGATTGTTGTTCAGGTGTTTCTACCACGTGTATATTTCGATTAACCTTGTATGTATTCATTAGATTGCTTCTTTGATTTAACTAGAAACTTGTTTCTGCGAGCGAATTTTATTTTTAAGCTCTTCGTTATCCACTTTTATTTTTATTAAAAATAAAGAATTTGTGTTTATTTATAACTAAGTTTTGTTTTTGAGAACAATTTTTTTTTTTTTAAAGCTCTTGGTTTTCCACTTTTATTATTATTATTATTCATTTGTTTTTTTTTTAATTAAAATTTAGTGTTTATTTTAAATTAAATTAAGTTTTGTTTCTGCGAATATAATTTATTCTTCGTTTTCCACTCTTCTTTAAATTTATTGTTTCTCAGTATTATTTTGAAGCTAAATGTTTGTTTAATTTCCGGTGTTAACACTATTGTTAAATTTAACCGATTATCGATTCGTTTTCACTGGATAATTCGTTTTAGAATTATCCTACCGATTGCGCCAATTTTGTTATTCGTTTATTATTTGATTAAAAATATATATTTATTTTTTTATTTTAATATTTAAATAAAGTTCTAATTTACAAACGTAGTTATATAGACTTAGTATCTTGACAGCTTGAACAATAATACTGGATTTTCCTTAATACAAACTATTTATAATTTTGTCTTACTACTAAAGAACCAATAAAAGATTAGCAAAATATCTAATGTTTATTACTAAATGACTAATAGAAAATTAATACATTAAATAATCTTATCTCTAATTACTTTCATTACTTTTCTAGGAAGAGATTATACTGTACTTTCACGTAATAATTAAAACCACTCAATCATTTAGAAAAATAATAATCTAACACTATTGCAGCCTTGTAAAAATAATAATCTAACACTACTCGTATTACTGACCTAATCGACCAAAAACAACACAATAATATTATAACAACAGTACTGACGTCAGTCTAATCGACACAAAACATTTTTCTAATCTCCATTCTCACATTTCGACTGGATATTTTTTACTTCAAATTGTTGTTATTTGAAGAGAAATATATAAAGTGAGACTACGTAAAATCTTCAGTCGATTGCATATGTTTTCCATACTATTTTTCCAAAGTTATTTCAAACTTTGCCATTAGTAATGTGTGTACTTTACAACTTCTTAAAGTTTCTTGGCGATAGGATGCAGTGCAGTAATGCATACAGGACAGACATACATTCGTTTTTATGTATATCTATAGATATGTAAATTGGCATATGGTTCCATAAATTAATTTATTAGTTTTTTGCCTGCAACAAACAAAGTTCTTTTTATTGCTACAAAATTATCTACTTCAAACTTCATTTCTTCTTTTCACTTCTTATCATAATTTTTTTTATATTCTTCTTGAGTTTTTTCACTTTGTTTTGTTGCCGTCTGTTTCACTTCAACACGATCATTATCAAACTGATTTTTGAATTCTTCTTTTAATAGATTATTTATACATTTGTCTTCTGGATTTTTGATTGAAATACCGAACATTGATTAAAAAGGCCACCTTGGTAGATTTGTGTACTGAGCTATTGATTGTATTTTGGACTTTGCCAACATATTTGTACCACGTATATTGTATATACCACGATTTGTCTGATGATACTTTTAATACTGATAATATTACTTTCTTTACTCTGATAGAATTACTCTCTTTACTCCCTCTACTTGTCCGTTGCCTCTAGGTACTCCCGTTGTTGTTGTTATGTGCTAGGTGTTTTCATTTTTGCAGTATTCTGAAAAAAATGTTGTGGTAAAAGCAGGACCTTATCATTTATGATCCGTTTAAGATTGCCTAAAACCTTTAGCTAGATAAATAATTTTTTTAGGACTTCTTCTGCAGATGCGGTCTTGGTAGGATGCACCCATACGAACTTCGAAAAACTATCTACAGTGACAAAAAGATACTTATATTGCTTACTTGTTGCATCCATAGGAAAAAATTGATCCATTTGTATTGTTTCTAACGGCTGATTCCCTTTATCTAAGCAATGCAGATATCCTTCAAGTTTTCCCTTTTTAAACGCGTATGACTATATAGTCAAAGGGTATAACAAATTTGCCATTACGTTTGTGACGCAGAGAAGGAGGGGGGGGTAGATATAAACTCAAGGGTATGGATCGTATCAGAATCGAAAAATAAATCGATTTAGCGATGTATGTTCATCCGTCCGTCCGTCCGCACGATAACTCAAAAACTAAAGGAGCTAGGATCTTGAAATCTCCACAAATAAGTTTTTTTTGCAATAGCGGTCATCGCTATTTAAATTTACCATTTTGGTCCATGGGTTAGGGTAGCTGCCATCCAACTTCTTTCTTTATAAGAGTATTACTCTGTTACTCTGTATAGCTGCGTGTCTGAAATTTTGTCAAAAGTAGTTTAGTTTTATGTCCAATGTTTCTGCAAAATTTGGTTGGTCTGCTGCAGTGGGTTCGAGTAACTGCCATACAACTTCTTAATTTATGTGAGCATTACTCTATAGCTACTGAAGCTGGGTGTCAGAAATAATTAATGTATTTAATGTTTATAATAATAATGATATAATGATTATGTAACGGTCATTCCGGTATCTTCACTCTACCTCGTTATTATATAAAATACATTTGATACAATTTATAATACACAGATTGTTGTCATTGTTTTTTCAGTCCCAAAGTGGCCAATTTAATGTTTGAAAGTGATTATTTCTCTTTCCATAGCTTTTGGCACGACTATTAGATGTTGCCCTTTTATATTTTTATATAGAATGTCTCCTTTTAATTTGTAGTTTTCATAATCTTTTGTTTTTAAAGTTTCGTTAATGGTATTTATATGAGGGTCTAAATTTTGGACTTTCTTTAGTCTAGTTGTTACCTTGGTGTCAATGACTAGAATCTGGTATGGATATCGGGTGAGAGCATATTAACGTGTCATTCTTGTATTATTGCGATGTTCAACTGAAAATGTGAAATCTTGCAAATATTAAATCCAACTGGAAACTGCTGGCTGTAAATCAAGTTTTGATATTGTTTGTTTGTAGGCTGAACAGTCTGTGACGAACTTGAATTCGATTCCTAATAAATAGTGTCGAAATTTTTTAATGGCCAAATAACTGCTTTTACTTCTGTGTAAGTTTTCCTTGCTTTCCGTTCTTTTCTTACTCCAATAGTAAATAGGGTGCAATTCATTATTTATTTTAACATTTCCTTTTAACTTTAAATTTTTTTTTGCGTTTTGTCTTGTAAAGTTAACACTCCTTTTAAAATCTTCGGTCTTACTACTTTTTACATTCTTGTTTATTTTTACTTTTGACGAGACAGTCATTTAATATTCACTAACCCAAAAAATTGTAATGCACCCACGTTTTGGTAAAACATGTGATTTTACAGTTTTTTTCTTTTAAACTTTTAATTTAAATAAAAAAAAATTGGTTGAGCCCCCAAATGTAAATTGGAATAATAAGATTTATTTTTAATATTATACCCCGGGTAGACTTGCTAGTATTATAAATAAAAATAGTTTTTTTTTTATTATATACGTAGATTTTATTTTCAAATTAAAATTTTATTAAAATATTTTGTGCGTCTGTTTAAAGTTTGGATGATGGTAACCTTAAAAATATATATCGATATATCTGTATAAGGTATGACTTATTAAAATCGGGCTTATAGTTTCGGTGATATCTAAAAATGAAAATTCGGGCTTACGAACTTATATTTATAGAACATCAACATTATGTAGGCATATTAAGAAAATTAAGGGGAGGTTTTTAGCACATTTTAAAAAAAATTTGTAAAAATGTGCCTTTATAGTTTTACTCTGTCCGTCCGTTCATCCGTCTGTCCCGTTTTTAACTACAACTAACTAACAAATATTAACTATTGGTATTGTTAAAACTTTTTCTGTAGCCCCACCCGTTACGGAGCTGCACCTCCCCAAAATTGAAAAAGCCCTACATAAAAGTCTTTTATATCTAAAAACGGTAAAACAAAGCTGCTTTTATAAGCCTTACAAATTTTTAAAAAGCGAATGCATTAAGTTACCATACGGTACTAAAATTAACCGTTATTCAAAACTAACGAACTATGAAATTTGTAAAAGTTAGATCATCAGGGGTCGAAAATTAAATTATTGCTTTTTAAACACCTGTAACTTGAATACCTGTTAAAATTTTTTTTTATTAATATTTAAAATTTAAAGCTCTAAACGGAAAGTTTCAACAAGTGTAAAAGATTTTTCTTAATTTTAACTTTCTTCGTCCGGCCGTCTGCGCGTATGTTTACAAAAACTTTTAGACAGTTTGAAACAGGGAAAAGAAATTTTAACTACCGATAGACATTGTAAAAAAATAATTTCATATAAGAACTTTCTGTAGCCCTACCAGTTACGGATCTACAGTAGTCCGAATTCGGAAATGTCTCATATTTTAATGGTTATAACAAGAGTTCTGTTGAGTGTTTTTATATCCAACACCTGTGAAATAAGAAAAGGGTATATTATGTGTATGGTGTTTGTAACCACCTAAAAGAAGCGGGCTAGGTATGGAAAAGTATATATATTTGTGATCAGCGTAACCTCCTGAGTCGATATAGCCATGTCCGTCCGTCCGTACGTAGGCACGATAACTCAAAAACCAATGGACCTATCTTGATGAAATTTTAACTGTAGGGTACTAGGACTTAAAGTACGTCGGAAATTGCATATGCATAAAATTGGCACATGGGTTCGGATTCTGGACCTTTAAATCGTTCTAATGGCTAACGAACATATAAAAAAAATAAGGATAACTCAACAATCAATGGCGCTATCTTCATGAAATGTATGTTGTAAGTTACTAGTAATGAGAATATGGCGGGGATTGCGTGCGGTTGAGATCGGATCATGGGTTCAGATCCTGGAACTTTTTCATCGAATTTAGGCCAAACGAGCATGATTCTGAATCAAAAGAAGTTAGAACCTCCACATTTGGTATCAGAGTGTTTTTTCCTTTTCCCTTAGTATCCTCGGAAATTGGAGCCAATTGCGGTATTGGATCGGGGACCATCCACGTAGTTCCGAAATCCTTAAAGCATATATTCGAAAATAATAAAGATAGTAACTTCAAGCAAATGTAGAAGCTTCAAATTTTGTACAGGGGTATTCTTTACTATTTCCTACGTGTTTCCATAATTTATGATCAATTAGAGTGGTGGTTCAGATACCTCTCTTAGATCTCCCGGGGTTTTTTTTTTTTTGTTTTTTTTTTGTATTTATATAACATATAACAAAAATAAAATTCAATTTGTTTCTTCGCCTAAAAAGGCATTGTAGAAGTATATATATATAAAAATTTTAATTAAATTAAAAACTGAAAAAATAAACAAAATACACTACAAAAACAATAAAATAAAAAAAAAATATATAATAACAAATGTGACAAAATGGTTAATCAATGTTGCACTGAGTAACAAAATGATTTATACCAAAAGCATAGGAGTACTATGTATTGGATCCAGTAATGGAACTTATTATACAAGATGTGTTGGGATATCAGATGATGTATTCGAAAATATAAAAACTGGTCGGCTACTGTGGAGATGCCAACATTGTCCATCAGTAAATGATTCGGTAATTATAACTGAAGAAGATAACAATCCAGATGAAGAAGTCAACGCTAATAATAATAATAGTTTGTCTTCCATAAATACTATCTCTAAAGGTAATTTAGCAAAATATACAAAAACTCTATTAGGTGATGTCATATCGGAAATTCACAAAAGCTAAAACCATTTAGCACTTCAAATGGAAGAAATTTTAAACCAAAATAATGAATTAAAGAAAGAAAACCAAAAGCTACAGGAACGTCTGAGTAATTCGGAAAAATAAACAAACACCTTGGAAAACAGAATAAATAGTTTGGAGTACAATATTGATGTAACGCATCAAAATAATTTGAAAAATAATATTGCACTAGCCGGTTTATCTTAAATGCCTGTAAGTCCAATAGCTGCAGTAATGGCAATAGCAGCAAAAATAAATGCAAATCTTGAAAAAAATTATATTTTGGAACTTGTGACGATTAACCAAAAAAAAATTAATGAAAATACTCCTCAGAGCAAGTTATACATAGTAAAACTAAAATCAGATATTCCAAAAAAAGAACTATTGAAAAAAAAAGCTTTTCAAGAATCTTTTTGCAGCAGATTTAGGTACAGGTTATGGTAAAAACAATGAAATATTTTTTCGTCACCACGTTACATCGCTACAGTCCAATCTGTATCACGAAGCTAAAAAGATCCAACTTACACATCAATTACAATTTCTCTGGGTCAATGATGGCACCATTTTTTTACGGAAAAGCCAATCAAGCAAAGTGTACAAAATTTTATCGAAAAATAATATCAGCCATATACACATTTTCAAAAACGTGTGGTAAGAATAAAAAACTTTTTTTTCATTTACAACTTTTTTTTATTTTTTTTTCTTAAATCTTAAAAAGACTTTTTTTACTTTTCATAATATGTTATATTCATTAATATTTATTATTACATTTTTTTTCAACTATTTACACTAATTATTTTTTTTTATATATATTACACTAACCTAAAAAACAATTAAAAAAAAAACACACTTATATATTTTACATTTTTTTGTGCTTATACATAATTTCTTATACTTAATTAAATTTCTAATTTTTCTAATAATATTTCTTTTTTTATATATTTTACTAAATTATAATTTAGTTATATTTTATTTTATTCTACTTATTTCTAATTTTTTCAATAACAGAAGAAAACACAACCTAGAACTAATAATTACTTTAAACATACTAACTACAAAAATGGAAAAACTGTCAAATTTTGTAAGTACACAAAAAACAAGTAAAGAAAAAAACCAAGGGTTTTTAAAAAGCACATTTTCAAAATTATATACGGTTTCTTACTGAATATTTCTTCATTTATTTTTATAAAAATATATATAAAAATAAATGATAATATTAATTTAGTTATTTCATTAATTTATTAATTATGTGGCTAATAGGGAAATACTAAGAATATAGCCCCAATGCACTCAAGGAAACCTGTTAATAAGTGCGGAAAATAATGTTGCGGCTTCAATGTCAACGTTTAATTTTGGAAAAACATACACTGGTAATTACTGTTTAATAAAAACATAAAAGTTTTAATTTTGATGACCTACTAGCCCTTCAATGGAGAAGGTTCCCAAATTTTTGCTTAGCAAACTTATGATGGATCTGCCCACCCCCCTCCTGTCCTCACCCTTCAATTTTTTTCGGGGAAATCAATTGTGAACTCCACCAAAATTTGGAATTTTACCTAAAATTATATTATCTAAGCAAAAATAGTAAAAACTAAGAGACAATTTATTCAATTTAAAGAAACCCTTTCAAATTTAAGAAAAACATATGTTGAAACATAATGCTGCAGCTGTAAATTTTGTATATTTGTAAAAAAAAAATTTGAACAGGTTTTCAAGTTGCAGATGTTTAAAAATAGCAAAATTTAAATTTTCGAGCCCTTATGACTCCTAAACAGGGGAGGTGACAAAAAAATTTTGCTAACTGACTCCTACTAATTTCTAAAGGTCTAACCTTTAAAAGACCCTAGCTTGAACCGTTTAGAAGATATGTGGGGCCAAAAATTTTTCAAAAATTGAGTTTTGCATAATAGTAAATTTTAGTACCGTATGACAACCCTATACATTTTAACTTTAGAACTCTTGTTTTACTAATTTAAATATAGGGCTTTTTTAAATGTTTTGGGGGCTGTAACTTCGGCACCTTTCAATATTAAGAAAAACCTTTGGCACATGTTGAAATATAATTGTAGATCTTTCAATTTACCATATTACTGAAAAAAAATTTTCACAGGTATTCAAGTTACAGGTGTTTGAAAATACCAAAATTTTAATTTTCGAGCTCTTATAGCTCCTAAACAGGGGGCTTGACTAAAAAATTTTATTAACCGACTCCTACTAATTCAAGACCCTAGCTTGTACCGTTTAGAAGATATGTGTGGCCACAAATTTTGCAAAAATTGAGTTTAACATAATTGTAAATTTTAGTACCGTATGGCAACCCTAAACATTTGCTCTTAATTATTATTAGCTTATAAGACCAGCTATCTTTTTCCGTTTCCAGATTGAAAATATACCCAACAGAACTCTTGTTATAACAATTTAAAAATAGGGATTTTTCCAACTTTGGGGGGCTGTAGCACCGTAACTGGTGGGGCTTCAGAAAAAAATTCTTCTACGAAATTATTTTTTTCGTAATATCTAGCCGTGGGTAAAATTTCTTATTCAAACGTGCTAAAAACACTCTATCTATTGCACTCATAAATCATTTATTTTTAAATTTCAAATATTTTTTTCTCACTTACTTTTCATACCTGCATTAATAAATGGAAGAGATAGAGATGGATAAAAATCACAACATTATTAATTTGAATAATGATGTTAAAGTGCAATATTACACAGACGTGGACAAATTATCAGATATTTCTTACATCAAAAATTTTAATATTATATACTTAAATTAAGCTACTTAAACATAATCTAAATATATTTGCTATATATAGGCCCCACGGTACGAATTATGATACATTTATAGGAAAATTAGAAAATCGAGATCAATTATTATTGGTGATATTAATTTAAATTTATTAAGGAATGACACAAATATTAAAGCCTATATTAATCTGATACATAGTAACGGATTTATTATTCTTAATAAAGTTTTACCGAAATATGCTATAAAAATAAGTAATACCACAAGGTCAATAATAGATCATTTCATTTCAGACATATTAGAATTAAAATACAATTTCCATGTTTCAGACACTGCATTATCTGATCACGAAATCCTAAAATTCAAAAAAAAATACCCAAATAATACTCGTATCGATAATTTGTATTAACATTATAGACCAAAAGTATCCAATTTAATTTTGAACGCAAAAAAGACTTATTGTTCAACGAAATTCTGATTCAAAAATTTTCTCAACAGGGCTTTAATTCTGAACACATCAATTTCATTAAATCATATTTACAAAATTGTAAACAGAAAGTTCGAATAAATAATAGCTTTAGTAATCTAAACAATGTGATAAAAGAGGTCCCCCAAAGCTCAATCTTAAATCCCGACCTCTTTAAACTTTACATTAATAATATATGTAAACTCAGCTTGTAGGGATCTTAGCAATTGTACGCAGATGATGCTGTACTGAAATATGCTGTAGGTAGTGAAAACGAATTAAAAAGAGTAATAGATATGGACCTTTGTACAATTAACATATGGTTAGAAAGCATAAACTTTCACTTAACTTAAGTAAAACTAAAATAATACTATTTGACTAGCCTTCTGCTACTAAAGCAATTACTGATATGTGTCTGTTTAAAAAAGAAATAGTACAATATATTCTATCTTCAAATAATCATTCATAGTTTCTAATGTTTATTAGTCTACTTTAGCGTTTTTCTTTTTGTTATTGAGCGTAATTGTAACATATGGAAATAGTCAAGAAATCATAAAAATGACAAAAAAAAAAAAAGTTTAAATTTTTATTTTATTTATATTTGAAAATAATGAGCCTTCTCTACTTGCTAAGCACTACAAACCATGAAGGTTCTGGGCCAGATGTAATATCTGCTTCCACTTCTCTCGGTTTTGCAGATCTCTTCCAATTGGTGATGTGAAGTTTTTTTAAATCTGCCGATGTTTCATCTCCCCAACGGAGGTTCGGTCTCCCTCGGCGTCGCTTCTCTTGGGGTCTGGCTTCAAATATCCTCTTAACTGGAGCATTAGTTGACATTCGCTCGATGTAACCAAGCCAATGAAGGCATCTTCTCCGCCAGACCGCACCATCGTTTACTGGACCATATATTCTACGTAGAATTTTTCTTTCTAAAATACCTAGTGCTAGCTCTCTTGCTTTTGGCAGCGTTCACGATTTTGAACCGTACAGCAGAACTGGGAGTATGAGCGTTTTGTACTGTTGCACTTTAGTATTCCGCGATAGAAGTTTTGAATCATGCTGTTTTGACAAACCGAAGTAGCAACGGCTTGCCATGGTTATTCTACATCTTATTTCTACGTTTATATCGTTTTCAATGTTAATATTGGTCCAAAGGTAGACAAACTCTTTAACTACCTCAAAGTTATATGCACCGACAGTGATATTTCATCCAACAGGATGTTGATTGGATTTCGAATTTGTCGATGGCATATATTTTGTTTTATTCTCGTTTACACGAAGACCCACTTTGTTTGCCTCTTTTTCAATTTGAATGAAGGCTTCAGTGACTGAACGTCATGTTCTTCCTACAATATCAACGTCGTCAGCAAAACCTAGTAGCTGAACTGATTTATAAAAAATTGTTCCTACCATATTAACACCACAACGATGTAATATGTACTCCAGCACAAGATTGAAAAAGTTACAGGACAGTGCATCACCTTGTCTGAATCCAGAGTATGTTTGGAATTCATCAGACATATTACTTCCAACCGCTACCATGCATTTTGTGTTTTCCAAAGTTTTTTTGAACAATCGTATGATTTTGGCCGGTACACTGAATTCGGACATGGCGTCATATAATGTATTTCGGAATATACTGTCATAGGCGGCTTCAAAATCGAGAAAGAGGTGTTGAGTATCGATTTAGTATTCCCGAGTCTTCTCCAGTATTTGGCGTAGTGCAAACATCTGGTCGGTGGTAGATTTACCAGGTCGGAAGCCGCACTGATAGTTACCTATCACAGCGTCGCAGTGGGGCTTCAGTCTTGCATACAGTATGTTGGAAAATATTTTATAGGCGATATTTAACAACGAGATTCCTCTATAATTTTCACATAGTGAAGCATCTCCTTTTTTAAAAATTGGACAAATAACACTCACACTCCACTCATTAGGCATACTTTCCTCGAGCCAGATTCTTTTAATCATTTGGTACATGCCTCCCCCCGGAGGATTGGGGCTTAGAAACATCCGCAGTAAGGAATGCTTGGGGTACGAGTCCTCTAAAATCCAGAAGCGACCGATCCAAAATGGACGGCTCTCTGGTCTGCGTCGGTTCCCCAAAGGGGCGGCAGTTAAAATACCTGGTAGTAGGTATAAAATACAAAATATAATAATATAAAATAATGAACATAAATAAAGATAAAAATATGGTATATCTACCAAAATGTCGGCAGAGACCACGGCTGCCGGCGAGGGCTTGGCTAATTCCACAAAGGAATTAGTTAATTCGCCAGTGATTAAAAATGTATTTACGTTCAACGCAACCGACCCTTTTAAAAAGGGCGGTTTAGTGGGAAGATAACCACCCGCAGTTGAAAATAAAACCAGTGACAAAGCGGGAATCCAGGCTAATGTCACTAGAAATATTACTGGTTCGTATTTAATAAAAATTATGTCTAACGATGACGGTCAGAATAAACCCCTAGACGTGGGTATTACAGTAGAGAAACAGTTTCATTTAATAATAACTGAACTAGAGAAGATGTGTAGCGACTTAATGAGTCAGATTCACACTCTAACCGAAGAAAATAAAATGCTAAAGAAAAAGCAATTAACTAAAAGTGCAGTAGAATACTGTACAGATGAAGAACAACTAACTCGGGAAACCGAGTGGATTGTAAAACGTACAGGGAAAAAAAGAAAAGCGGAGCACTCACCAAAAATACACAAAGAAAATAGTGTAGAAAAATTAAAGGTGATTAAACCAAAAATTTCAATTGATAAACCCATCATTACAAGAAAAAATAAACCTCCTCCGGTTATCTTAAGTAATGTTGTAGAATACCCCAAAGTTAATAAAATATTCGGCGTCGCTTCTCTTGGGGTCTGGTTTCAAATATCCTCTGCGATTTAGTATTCGTATTCCCGAGTCTTCTCCAGTATTTGGCGTAGTGCAAACATCTGATCGGTGGTAGATTTACCAGGTCGGAAGCCGCACTGATAGTTACCTATCACAGCGTCGCAATGGGGCTTCAGTCTTGCATACAGTATGTTGGAAAATATTTTATAGGCGATATTTAACAACGAGATTCCTCTATAATTTTCACATAGTGAAGCATCTCCTTTTTTAAAAATTGGACAAATAACACTCACACTCCACTCATTAGGCATACTTTCCTCGAGCCAGATTCTTTTAATCATTTGGTGCATGCCTCCCCCCGGAGGATTGGGGCTTAGAAACATCCGCAGTAAGGAATGCTTGGGGTACGAGTCCTCTAAAATCCAGAAGCGACCGATCCAAAATGGACGGCTCTCTGGTCTGCGTCGGTTCCCCAAAGGGGCGGCAGTTAAAATACCTGGTAGTAGGTATAAAATACAAAATATAATAATATAAAATAATGAACATAAATAAAGATAAAAATATGGTATATCTACCAAAATGTCGGCAGAGACCACGGCTGCCGGCGAGGGCTTGGCTAATTCCACAAAGGAATTAGTTAATTCGCCAGTGATTAAAAATGTATTTACGTTCAACGCAACCGACCCTTTTAAAAAGGGCGGTTTAGTGGGAAGATAACCACCCGCAGTTGAAAATAAAACCAGTGACAAAGCGGGAATCCAGGCTAATGTCACTAGAAATATTACTGGTTCGTATTTAATAAAAATTATGTCTAACGATGACGGTCAGAATAAACCCCTAGACGTGGGTATTACAGTAGAGAAACAGTTTCATTTAATAATAACTGAACTAGAGAAGATGTGTAGCGACTTAATGAGTCAGATTCACACTCTAACCGAAGAAAATAAAATGCTAAAGAAAAAGCAATTAACTAAAAGTGCAGTAGAATACTGTACAGATGAAGAACAACTAACTCGGGAAACCGAGTGGATTGTAAAACGTACAGGGAAAAAAAGAAAAGCGGAGCACTCACCAAAAATACACAAAGAAAATAGTGTAGAAAAATTAAAGGTGATTAAACCAAAAATTTCAATTGATAAACCCATCATTACAAGAAAAAATAAACCTCCTCCGGTTATCTTAAGTAATGTTGTAGAATACCCCAAAGTTAATAAAATATTCGGCGTCGCTTCTCTTGGGGTCTGGTTTCAAATATCCTCTGCGATTTAGTATTCGTATTCCCGAGTCTTCTCCAGTATTTGGCGTAGTGCAAACATCTGATCGGTGGTAGATTTACCAGGTCGGAAGCCGCACTGATAGTTACCTATCACAGCGTCGCAATGGGGCTTCAGTCTTGCATACAGTATGTTGGAAAATATTTTATAGGCGATATTTAACAACGAGATTCCTCTATAATTTTCACATAGTGAAGCATCTCCTTTTTTAAAAATTGGACAAATAACACTCACACTCCACTCATTAGGCATACTTTCCTCGAGCCAGATTCTTTTAATCATTTGGTGCATGCCTCCCCCCGGAGGATTGGGGCTTAGAAACATCCGCAGTAAGGAATGCTTGGGGTACGAGTCCTCTAAAATCCAGAAGCGACCGATCCAAAATGGACGGCTCTCTGGTCTGCGTCGGTTCCCCAAAGGGGCGGCAGTTAAAATACCTGGTAGTAGGTATAAAATACAAAATATAATAATATAAAATAATGAACATAAATAAAGATAAAAATATGGTATATCTACCAAAATGTCGGCAGAGACCACGGCTGCCGGCGAGGGCTTGGCTAATTCCACAAAGGAATTAGTTAATTCGCCAGTGATTAAAAATGTATTTACGTTCAACGCAACCGACCCTTTTAAAAAGGGCGGTTTAGTGGGAAGATAACCACCCGCAGTTGAAAATAAAACCAGTGACAAAGCGGGAATCCAGGCTAATGTCACTAGAAATATTACTGGTTCGAATTTAATAAAAATTATGTCTAACGATGATGGTCAGAATAAACCCCTAGACGTGGGTATTACAGTAGAGAAACAGTTTCATTTAATAATAACTGAACTAGAGAAGATGTGTAGCGACTTAATGAGTCAGATTCACACTCTAACCGAAGAAAATAAAATGCTAAAGAAAAAGCAATTAACTAAAAGTGCAGTAGAATACTGTACAGATGAAGAACAACTAACTCGGGAAACCGAGTGGATTGTAAAACGTACAGGGAAAAAAAGAAAAGCGGAGCACTCACCAGAAATACACAAAGAAAATAGTGTAGAAAAATTAAAGGTGATTAAACCAAAAATTTCAATTGATAAACCCATCATTACAAGAAAAAATAAACCTCCTCCGGTTATCTTAAGTAATGTTGTAGAATACCCCAAAGTTAATAAAATACTGAAAGATGTACAAATTAACTATAAAATAAATATGATGAATAACCATCAACTGAAGATTAATGTTGAAAAAGAAGGGGAATACAGAGAACTAACAAAGATTATAAATGAAGCTAATTTAGAATGGCATACTTATGAAAACAAGTTGAGCAGGCCCATTAAAGTTATGGCTAAGAACTTGCATCCTTCATTCGATCCTGAAGATATAAAGCAAGAGCTTAAATGTAAGGGTTTTAAAATCATTTGATATCAAATTGATAGTAAATAAATACACAACTAATTAAATACTTAATCACATAATATATAATTAAACACATAATAAATAAAATAAGAAAATATTATTAAAAATGGATAATCAATGTCCTATTTGCGGAAAAGTTTTAGCGCGTAAATCAAAGGCTGTAAAATGCAAAATTTGCAAAAAAAATTTTCATACTAAATGTGCCACCATCACTGATGCTACGTATAAACTGGTGAAATCTGGAAGCGTTAATTGGAAATGCTCTAGCTGCCCAGCAGAGTTAAATGAAGCGGTGCTCAGTGGCGATGAAGATTCTACTATAGAATCTGAAGATGATGACACAAACAATGCAAACGTAATAGGTCAATTATCATCTTTTGATTTAAATAATTGTACTATGGATAAAATGGCACTGGTTCTGAAAACATTAGTATCTGTAATAATGGAGTTCCATAAGTCACAAAATCACTTTAGTTCACAAATGGATGATATTTTAAAACAAAACAAAACTTTCTATCAAGAAAATCAAAATATGAAAAAAAAAATTGAATTAGCTGAGAAAAAAACGAAGCATTTGGAAAGGAAGGTTAATCACCTGGAATCCCTACTTGATGAAATAACTCAAAAAAAATATTGTAACAATATTGTATTAGCTGGGTTACCACCCAATGTTGAAGATTGCACAAGCGTGGTAATACAAATCGCAGGAAAAATCGGTGCAAACATCACTAATGCGGATATAAAAAAAGTTGTACCACTACAACAACAAGCGAAAACTGAAAATTTATCAAAACCCTTATATGTTGTAGAGCTCAATTCAAGTTCCGCTAAAAAAGAGCTAATGCAAAAAAAAAAACAATTTAAAAACTTATTTACTGACGAATTAAATTTAATCAAAAAAAGCAATAAATGTGAAATCTTTTTTCGCCACCACTTATCACCATTGCAAGCTAAACTCTACAAGGAAGCCAAAACAATTAAAACCAACCAAAATATGGAGTTTCTGTGGGTCAATGATGGAATCATATGCTTACGCCAAAAAAAGAATTCCAAGGTATATAAAATCAGAAATTTTAATGACATTAATTTTGTCGAAAATGTTTTTAATATCACTAATTAATTTAATGAAAACACTTTTTTTTTATGATTATTTAAATCATTATAATTTTCTTTATTTCTCTTTTACAAAAATATTCACAATATTTCAAATTCTTAAGCATTTCAATATACAATTTTTTAATACAACAAAAATATTCACAATATTTCAATTTCTTAAGCATCTCAATATACAATTTTCTAATAGAAAATTAAATATGAAATTAATAAAAAACATAAAAATATTATCTACTCTCTCGCACTTAATGCAAATAGAAGAAGATATACTACTACCATTTACTTATATAAAATTTTACTTTTTTAAACTTATTTTTATATTCATAAAGATTATTCTAAATTTAATTTTATATATAAATTTAAAAATTATTATTATTCAAACTTTACATTTTAACACTAATATAAATTTTAAAAACACTTTACATTCAAATTTTTACATTAAAACACTTTTTTATTTATATTTAACTTCAAAAACACGCGTATCATCCGGCGCCATAATTAAAACTAATTTCTTTATAATTATTTTTTTTCAAATTAAAATTCTCTCTGTTTCCAAAAAATCATGTTTCAATTACTCAAAAATTATCTATGTTTCTAATAATTCCAAAATTAATAAAAATCATAAAAAAATATATTTTCTCTTTCCGTCATAATGCAAGTAGATGATATAATAAATTTTAATCATATTAAAGAAAACATTAATGTAAATTACTTTACAGGTAGAAAACCTTGATTTCAGCTCAAAACATAAAAATAATTTTAATATAGTTTATCTTAATATGCAAAGTTTACGAAATAAACTTAGCAGTTTGGAAATTCTGATTAATTCATATCAGTGTGAAATTCATTGCATTGTCTTAACAGAAATATGGTTAAGAGAAAATGAAAACAAGTTCTTTAATTTGCCCGGTTATAAATCTTACTTTTCTAACAGAGAAAAATCATATGGAGGAGCAGCTATTTTCATTATGGAAAACATGGCTAGTGATTTATCCTTTAAAGAAGAATTTAACAATTCAAGTTTCTTAGTAGTCAAATTAATCAAACAAGGTCTTAATATTATATCAATTTACAGAGCTCCCTCAACACGCGTAGATGATTTTATTTCTAAATTAGACGAATATACTAGTAGGTTTAAAAACTCTCTATTATTTGGTGATATAAATGTAGATTTATTAAAAGATAATAGCAATGTTAAAAATTATGAAAACACTTTACTTAGCAATGGTTTTGTTATTTACAATAAAATATCACCTGAATATGTAACTAGAATAGGAAAAGATAAAACAGAGAAAACGGTAAAAACAATAATTGATCACTTTGTTACGGATTTAATTAACAATCACTACTCGTTCTACATTCTAAATAATACGCTATCTGACCACAAACAACTTTTTTTGAGTGTGGACCAAAAACCTGAGAAAGATAAATTTTTGAGGTTTAAAACGATTTTAAATTATAGTGCTATAGAAAAAGACGAACTCTGGTGTAGTCTAAGTTCTTCAATGAACTTTAATGATATAGTAAAAAATCTTAACCGTTTAATTACTAAGAATACGGAAAAAAAAGCTGTAAAAAATAAAAAAAAAAAGCATGATTGGATAACAGATGAAATAATTGAAAAAATAAAAACTCGCGATTCTTATTATAAATTCAAAAAAAAATATAGCAATAATCCTCGTGTAGAACAATTATATAAGGAATCAAAAAAGGAAGTTCAACCTTTAATCTCTCAGGCCAAAATGAAATACTGTTCACAAGAAATAGCAAAACATTACGACAATAGTAAAAAATTATGGGATCTGTACAAGAGAGTTATGTTTAATAAAAATGTTTCAAATTGTAACTCTAACATTAAATTAATAGAGTATAAAAATCAAATATTTAATAATGATAGAGACATCGCGGAATGTATGAATGCGTTTTTCATTAATGTTACTGATGAACTCAATTGCCCGTCCGATCCTATTGATTACGAATACTTAAACAATTTCACGCGTACTTTCGTTTCTGAATTTTACTTAGCACCAACAAATGCAACAGAAATCAAAATAGTTATCGACAATTTGAAACCCTCAGCAGCGACTGGCTATGACAATATATCAACAAAATTCATTAAAAAATTTTCTGACAAATTAATACCAGTCCTAGTCAAGTTTATAAATATTTCTTTCGAAACGTTCACCTTCCCGGAATCATTAAAAACCGCAGTTGTAACGCCAATTTTTAAAAACAATAATGTAACTAATCCAAGCAATTATAGACCAATATCGGTCCTTAGTGCGTTCTCAAAAATTTTTGAAATTATTGTAAAACATCGCCTAAATACTGTTATGATAAATAATGATTTTTTAAATAAAGAACAATACGGCTTCGAGAAATACTCAAACACAACTGCAGCTTGCCTAAGTCTAACAGATTTTATTTCTAAGAACTCTGACGAAGGTAATTATGTCGCCTGTGTTTTTCTTGATTTTCAAAAGGCCTTTGACTGCGTAGATAACGAGATCCTCTTATTTAAACTTAGAAAAATGAATTTCAACCCAAACCAAATAGCTTTTTTCAAATCCTATTTATTCAACAGACAACAAAAAGTGCAAATAAACAATAGCTTAAGTCAACCAAAACCTACTAACAAAGGAGTTCCACAGGGATCAATTCTCGGCCCAGATCTATTTAAAATCTATATTAATGACTTATGTTATTTGAACTTAAAGGGTCATATACAGCTTTATGCAGACGACGCGGTTTTAAAATATTGCTCAAAAGATGAGGATGAATTGAGAAATAATATTAAACATGATTTTAAATTAGTTGTAGAATGGTTAAGGAAACATCGTCTGTTAGTAAATATAAAAAAAAGTAAAATAATGTTATTTGAAAACAAACAATTTTCAAATATTAACTTTAGTTTCAACAATGAAATTATTGAAACCGTTCAACATTTTAATTATTTAGGTTTAATAATAGATAACAAATTAAAATGGTGCAACCATATAGACAACATAATAAAGAAGATTATACCCTTTGTTTTTATTTTGAGGCGAATGCGTAAATATTTCAACTACGATACGTTATATATTATTTATTTCTCCTACATACTATCAAATATTACTTACTTAAACCCAATCTGGAGCAATGCTCAACAATCTTCGCTAAATAAATTAGTCATAATTCATAAAAAAGTAATTAAAATTATACATAATTATCCAGTTAGGTACCCAACTAATTTACTATACAATGATAAGTATTTTAGCTTTTCGTCAATATGCAAATACGAGTTATATATAACAGCGTTCAAAATTGTGAACAATCACATTAAGCATAATTTCATATTACCTGCATAAAAGTGCATTATAAACCTGCATAAAAGTGTTGATGTTCATTCACATAACACAAGAAATAAATCGAATTTTTATCTTAGTCTCTTCAGAACGAATCATCAAAAAAATAATTGTTTGTATAACTGTTTGAAATTGTATAATGATTTGCCAAACGAGTTGAAAAATGTAGATAGTGTAGGAAAATTTAAAAGAGAAGTAAAGAAATTCATCTTTACTAATAGTTGAATCTTTGATTTTTTGTTTTTTTTTTTATAATATACTTTTGAAATAATAATATTATTATGCTTTTTATTAAACGTAAGTTAATTGCTAACACGATGTTAATCTTTACGATATTTTTAATTAATTATAATTGTTTTTAATAATAAATATATAAACATAAATGCTAATAAATAAATTTAAAATAGACACTTATTTTTAAAAATAAATCATAAAGCCACACAGCTACGGCTACGGCTTGTAAACTTAATTATAATTCATAATTATGTTATAAGTATGTATTTAAAATATTTGAATTAATAAAGAAAAAAAAAAAAAAAAAAAAAAAGTTGTAAACAAAAGAAAAAAAATTAAAAAGAATGAGGAAGAAACTATAGTTAAACTACCTCTTTTTATGTTAACATTTGAAAATACTGAGGACATTGATAAGATTTATAAAATAGAGTTTATTCAGCATATGAGAGTGAAAATTGAAGCTCTGAAAAAAACAAATCTGATTCCTCAGTGTAAAAAATGTCAAAGATATGGTCACACACAAAAATTTTGCCAGCGTCTAGCTAAATGTGTAAAATGTGCAGGGTCACATCTATCAACGAATTGTGACAAAGACAAAAAGGTTACGCCGAAGTGTGCTAACTGCCTTGAGGCACACCCTGCAAACAAATGGGGGTGCGTAGTTGCAAAAGAATTACAAAAGAGAAAAAAAAAAGTAATCCAAAACATACCAAAGAAGGTGCGTCGAATTCACCTAACCCTAAATCTAAAAGCTCAAATCCTAGCGGGTCATCGACGGTTTATCGTATGCCCAAGTATCACAAAATAGAGCAAAAGAACCTGTTAGTGCAACAAAACAGAACAATGTAAAATTAGAAAAATCAGCTGAAAAATTAATAAAACGCACTAACGTTAGGAATATAACTCATAGTACAAATAGCATTCATAAACCTAACACTAAAGCTGATAATAACATTTTAATGCAGATGATGCAAAATTTGTTAAATTCAATGAATGATATCTCTAAAAGAATAACTAATTTAGAAAACAATTCTAGCAAGAGCTATAGTGGTACTCCGAGAAAATTTCTAAATAATGGCCCAAAATAAAATTAGTATTGCTACATGGAACGCAAACGGCGTACTAAATAAAAAACTAGCATTAGAGCTATTTCTAAAAACTAAAAACATTGATGTGTGTCTCCTATCAGAAACTCATATGACAAGACAGTCAAAACTAAAAATAATAGGTTTCACATGTTATAATGCGACACACCCTAGTAATAAACCGCGAGGAGGTAGTGCAATTTTGGTGAAAAACTCTTTACTACATCACGAAGAGTGTATAATAGAAACTGATGAATTTCAACTTTCAGTAATACGTGTTAAGTCCCTTAAACAGGTTTTAAACATTGGGACTTTATATTGCCCTCCTAATTACAATTTAAGGAAAATGATCCTTAAAGACCTCTTGAACCGACTTGGGGATAGGTTCATCCTAGGAGGTGACTACAATACCAAACATATCGATTGGGGTTCAAGACTTACCTCAACAAGAGGAAGAGAGCTAAGGAAAGCTATTAGAAAGTTGGGTTGCTATTTTCATTCTACAGGCGAACCAACTTATTGGCCTACTGATACAAAAAAAAACTCCTGATCTACTTGATTTCTTCATAACAAAAAAAATATCTCCTAATTTTATTAGCCTAGAAAATAATGAGGATTTAGACTCAGACCATTCGGCTGTCGTACTAAACCTGCATGAAAAAATTGTTAAGAAACAAAATAAGCCTACACTTGTTAATAAATCAACAAAATGGTTCAACTTTAAACAAGAGATAGAAAATAATATAAATTTAAGGGTTAAAATAACCACTGAAGATGAAATAGATTTAGCAATTGAAAATCTTAATAAAATTGTCCAAAATGCTGCATGGAATAATACAAAAGAATGTAAATACATGACAGCAGGACCTAATTGTCCTAGAGATATATTAAATGCGATTAAACTAAAGAGAAGAGCCAGACGAAGATGGCATGAAACACGTGACCCAGCTGATAAAACTGTGTTGAATAGAATAACGCAGAATCTTAAAAGAAGAATTCTTGAAATAAGAAACAAATCATATGCAAAATATGTTGAGAATTTATCAGCTAAAAAAGAAAGAAATTACTCTTTGTGGAAAGCAACAAAGAGTTTGAAAAAACCTGTAGTGCCAGTCCCACCAATTCGGAAAATGGATGGTAAATGGGCAAAAAATAATAAAGAAAAAGCCGAAACATTCGCAGATCACCTGGAAGAAATTTTTCGGCCCAATGAAATAGAGTCAGACCTCTACATTGAAAATGATTTCAGAAGAGAAGAAAATGACATTGAACTAATTACTCATATAGAAATGATTGAAGAAATTAAAGCTCTGATGTCAAAAAAAAGCACCAGGTTTCGATCTAATTACTGCAGACATTCTAAAACACCTCCCTAAAAAAGGGATAACAATGTTAACATATATAATCAATGCTATGTTAAGGTTAAATTATGTACCTAACGTTTGGAAGGTGGCAGAAATAATTATGATACTTAAGCCAGGAAAGTCTCCAAACGAAACAAAGTCTTATAGACCTATCTCTCTGTTACCAATTATGTCAAAACTCTTTGAGAAACTGTTAATAAAAAGGTTGAAACCTATAATAGAAAATAGAAAACTAATTCCAAACTATCAATTTGGTTTTAGAGAAAAACACTCTACTGTTAACCAAGTATTGACCAAGTGACCATAGAATTACTGATATAATTGAGAAAGCTCTAGAAGAAAAACAAATATGCTCTACAATATTTCTAGATGTAGCACAAACATTTGTTAAAGTTTGGCACGAAGGCTTAATTTATAAGTTGCAGCAACTATTACCTAAAAAATATGTAGATATACTCTCATTATACTTAACTGATAGACTCTTTAGAATTAAACAGGATGAGGAGTACTCTATACTGAGAGAAATTAAAGCGGGTGTGCCTCAAGGAAATATCTTGGGTCCAATATTATACTTGCTGTATACTAGTGACTTGCCCCAATTTCAAGAAATAACTGTAGCGACTTTTGCTGACGATACTGCAATAATGGCAGTAGGATCAAATGTCGGCGAGGCTACAAATAAACTACAAAAAGCAAGTGATAAATTATATCTTTGGACCAAAAGATGGAAAATTAAACTAAATGAACTGAAATCAGTGCAAGTAAATTTTACAAATAAACCTATTCAAAATCCCCCAGCCGTACAATTAAATGGGGTAGATATTCCTCATGAAAACAAGGCAAAATACCTAGGAATGACATTAGATGTCAAAAAGAAAGAACATGTCAAAAAGAAAGAACATGTCAAAAAGAAAAGAATAGAATTAGAACAAAAATATAGAGAAATGTATTGGCTCCTAGGTCGAAAATCTAAATTGCCAATAGAGTACAAAATTCTGTTATATAACCAAAAAATTAAGCCTATCTGGTTGTACGGCGTACAACTTTGGGGGTGTGCCAAACGAACACATATTCAGAGAATTCAAGCATTTCAAAGCAAAGTGCTACGTAACATGGTGAGTGCTCCCTGGTACGTACGAAATTCCGACTTACATAGGGATTTAGAAATTCCTATTGTTAGCGATGAAATAAAAAAATATGCCATAAAACATAAGACCCACTTAGAAGGTCACATAAACATAGAAGCGTCAAAACTTCTACTATTTTCAAATGTCAATAGAAGGCTTAAAAGAACTAGGCCCCTCCAACTAGCGATAAATTCAGATCACCTTAACGGAAGTCTGTAATTCCAGTAGATCATAAAAAGTTAGCGCAAAATTAATGGTTAGTCTCTAAGACTAGTTTTAATATTTTAAAACAGGGCGGGTGTTTTTAGTGTGTTAAAGTCACACATAACTGTGGTTGCGCTCAGTATCTTTCGACGATTTCCACCATCCTTACCCCAAGACAAAAAAAAAAGTTGTTGCATGCACTCTACTAATTTTTCACCTCCAGCTTTAAATAACTCCGCTGGCAAGCCATCAAAGCCGGCAGCTTTGTTATTTTTTAGTCTCTTGATGGCTAACTCGACTTCAGCTAAATTGGGTGGATCTGGGTCGGTTTCGTTGGTTGGAGTGTTGAAGAGCCTATTCTCAATTGCACAGTGGTTTTTCTGTAAAAGCTTCGTACATCGCTTCTGCTTCGACTTGATTCAACCTGAATTTTTTTTCCTTTTCAAACATTCGTTATTTTCTTCTAAGGACTTTCTTTTCTTTAGAGCTTTTGTCTTTATACTCTTCCAGTGCTGCTCTTGTTTTTCGCTGCAGTGCTTTCCTATAAGCCTCGTTTTTCTTCTCCGTTAGTGCCCGACATTCGTCATCATACCATGGGTTCTTAACTGTTGTTTCAAAACCTATGATTTGCGAAGCCGCTTGCTACATTGTGTCTGCCCAGTGTTTCCATTTCTCATTAACAGAGGGATGATAAAGAGGTTCGGCTGTGAGTATATTTTCGATACAATCTGCATATGCACTGGCAGTCTCCGGTGCTTCGAGGGCCTTAATGTTAAATTTCCTTTTTAATATTAGCTATTCGAGCTCTGAATCCACTACGCACCCACTAGGAAATGATCAGAGTCGACGTTAGTTCCTCGGTATGTTCGCACATCTAAAACACTTGTCGCATGTCTTGAATCAATAACACGATGTTCTATTTGATTCCTTGTGCGCCCATCCGGAGATAACCAGGTTGCCTTGTGAATGTTCTTGTGTGAGAAATTTGTGCTACTTATGAACATATTTTGAGCTGCCGCAAAATCAATGATACGGTATCCATTATCAGTTGTTTGTTCATGAAGGCTATGGTCACCTACAGTTTTGCCAAAAATTCCTTAATTCTCAATTTTTTCATTAAAGTCGCAAAGTACGATTTTAGCGTCGTCCTTAGGACACGATGAGTAGGTCTTTTCTAGGTCTTCATAAAATTCATCCTTTGCTACATCTTCCGCATCATCGGTGGGAGCATGCGTACATATTACGGATATATTGTAAAATTTTCCTTCCAAACGGATTTTAGCTAAGCGTTCATTGAAAGGTGTAAAATCAATAATGTTTCGTCTTAGCTTACCTCCAACTATAAATCCGCAAGCTAATATGTGGTGTTTTCCATGGCAGATATAATAAATATCGCTTTTTCTTTTTATACCCTACACCTATAGAATAGGTAAAAGGGTATACTAAATTTGGTATGGTGTTTGTAACCACCTAAAGGAAGCGAGCTAGATATGGAAAAGTATATATATTTGTGATCAGCGTGACCTCCTGAGTCGATATAGCCATGTCCGTCCGTCTGTCCGTAGGTACGATAACTCAAAAAATAATGGAGCTATCTTGATGAAATTTTAACTGTAGGCTACTAGCACTGAAAGTACGGCGGGGATTGCATATGGGCGAAATCGGCCCATGTGTTCGGATTCTGGATCTTTTAATCGATCGACCGTTAAATTCAAAATTACGGTAAATTAAAGACAGGTTTTCACCTGAAAAAACGCAATATTCTTAAAAAAAATATCATTGTCCTATGAAAACCTTTCTTTTGGTTGTTGTTTCATTAAAATTGGTCAAATAATTTACCCAGAAAAGGGCTGTTTATATTTGTATGAGAAAAATAAGCCGATTAAATATTATGATTAAAACTTAGATTAAATTTGAACTACTTACCGAAATCGTTGAAAAAATTTAAAATTATAGCTTTTAATTTGAAGGTTATGATCACTAAAAAACATGATAAATGTCTATTCAAATATTTTTTGAGAGTGTCAAAATGGCGGTGATTTTTAATACTAAAAAAATCATTGAATATATTTTGCTGTAAATATATTAAAAATTTCTAGTTGAAAGCTGAAATTTTGATATGTTACAAAAAAATATAACATTTGGACAATTATTTCATAGGTAAAACTCTAAAAGAAAATTGATGAAAATTTTGATTCTACCTAAAAAAAAAACTTAAACATAAGTACAAAAAATTTTTTAAGAAACGTCATTTGGAAGAGCTTTTTCTCACACATTTGAACAATGTGTACTAATACATTCAAATATTTTCGATGTCCAGGCCTTCTGAAAGAATTAGTGTAGGTTTTGGGTAGCTACAAATCTTTTTTTTTATATGAATAAAAAATTACAAAAAATTTTCCGCTTTTGAAATATGAGCTGACTGAACATTCTACGACGATAACTATCTTCGAATGAACTAAATTTGACACGTGATATACACATTCATAAGAACATAAATTGGTTACTACACTTAAAACTACACTCTTGTGGGCCTGAGCAATATTCACTTACGTTATTCATAATGGAAAATTAGGTGAATGCAACGTCGCATTGCACATCGTCTGGCTTGGCGGAATAGTTTACATTATTGCTAAATGCTGATTGCTGACATAATGTAATATATTTATTTTTTTTACGTATTATGTACATTTTTTTAATTAACATATTTTTATATTTATATATTACTAGCAGATTTACCCGGCGAAAAAAGCAAGTTTCAGCCAATTTTTTGAAGTACTACTTTGGTTAAAAAGAAAGCCTGAAAAAATATTTGTGGAGTTCCGTTAACCCATTGTGGCCCAACAGTTTTTATAGGTTTTTATAGGTTTTTTCGTTACTTTGCAATAAATTAGAAATGGTTTAATCGATTTACTTCAAATTTTGTATATGTGTTCCTCTTTCAGAGTTCACTCTATTAACAGACTTGGAATTAACCCATACTGGTCCGACGATTGTTCAAAAAAAAATTTGTAAGTAAATTACGTCCAATTTTTGAAAGTAGATAAAACTTTTTTGATTAGGGGAATGTTTAAAAAAATTTTTTGTCAAGTTCTTTTAATCGATTGAGAAACAAAAACTTTGAAAACAGTTTGAAATCTATAAAAATCGTTTTAATAAAATGTCTTTATTACATTTTAAAATTAACATGTATACCATGTGTAATTTTTGTGTTATCTTTTTAATAACAGCAACTTAAATTAAAACTCCATTAAGAGGCGGGGCAACGTGCATTGCGTAATAGCTAGTTTACATATAATACTATAGGTCAAAAGGTTATACTAAATTTGCCTTTATTTCATTACACTATGTCAATAGTAATTTACTTAATTGCCAACATTTGATTAAAATATAGTCGATAGTTTAGAAAAGGTTTAAAAATCTCCTTTTCAACTTATATTTTGTTTTGTACTAACCTGAAAGTTCTACTACGCTCATCCACGTTTTTTAAAGATTTTATGAGAGAAATGTGGCTTCTTTTTTGAAAAAAAGTGTTTTAAATTACTATGTATTTAAGCATAATTTCAGTGTAAAATTTAAATTGCAATTTTACACTGAAATCTATTTTTAAAAAACAACAACTGCAAAGTAGATAAAAAACAAAGACTTACGAAAAAATGTAGAAAAGGAAAATGTTACGTTATTTTAATTTAAAGATATATTTAGTAATAGTAAGTAATACTTAGTATTACTAAGTAAGTTTTTGGAATAAAGGCTAACTTGTGTTAATACCAAAAATTTTAAAATTTCATTGAATTTTTGTGCAAAATGCTTAAACAGGTCAAAACTAAATTAACCCTGTGGGTTTTCATAATTAAAATGCTGGTATAAAACTTTCAATAAAATTCTTTTAATCGTTTAAACAAATAAAATTTATAGAAAACTTCATGGCGTCGCCGGGGAAAACGGGTTAATCGAACTTAACTAAAACTTTTTACAGCCTCTCTTTTAGACTGCAAAATCAACCTGTAAAATCGGAAACACCTGGACACAAATCGGAAACACAAATTTTTTTGGAAGCCCGCTAGGCCGAAATAAGTTAATTTATGCGAACTAAAGTTATACAACTAATTCCGGTTGCTAAGAGGAACATTTGTGAAAAATTTCAAGTCAATCGGTCAAACCGTTTTGACTCGACATTTAAAACATTGAAAAAGCTTCATTCAACAAACAAACAAATTTTCTCCTTTATATATTACCAATTAATCGAAAACTTCAATATAATTAATTACAATTTGCCTGCAGACTGGGCATAAAATCGACGAATTTTCTTAGCATTTTCACTTTTAGATTCAAAGCATTCTCGAGCAGTATGCGTCGCAAATTTTCATAGTATATTACACAAGTGATCATCAGGGTCGTACTACTGGATATTGTTGATGATGTTGGGGAAAAAGCATCGTTTTGTGCTTCATTATTGTTATCGTCAAAATCACTCTCGGTGCAGCTAATTTTTTTTTTTCCGTTGCAAATTCACTTCTGAATGTAAGCGTGTACCAATTTTTGTTTTTTTTGTTTTAACGAATGGTGGCAATGATGTTGTTATACTCCTCTTCTTTAGATGCGGTGTGTACTAAATTTACTATTGTTCTTATATTTGTCCAATTCTTTATATTTCTTAACCAGGACATTTGTTTTTTTCATACGCCTCGTTTACCTTCGATTCTTCCTTTTATGATTTATTGCAGAAGCTCGTATTTTTGGCCCCGAATAACATGCCCAAAATACGCGGTTTCTCATTTTTTGACAGATAATAGTAGTTCTCTATGTTTTCTTAGTCTATAAAGAATATCGGAATTTGAAATTTTATCTGTCCATGGTATTTTTAACATTCGCCTGTATGTCCACATTTCAAAGGCTTCGATTTTGTTCATACGATTCAGCCTCATACAGCAAAACGGACAATACGTAGCACCTCATATAACGCCATCTTAGATTGATGTTAATATCTCGGTTGGTAAGCACCTTTTGGTTTATGAAAAAGACTCCTGCAACTTGTCACTCGTTCAAAATTTAAATACCAATTAATTTTACTTATCTCTAATTTTACTTTTAAATATAATTTTAACTATTCTAATTTCTAATATTTTTAATATATTTTTTAAGTTTAATTTTAAATATCTACACTTTGACAATTTTTAATTTCCGTGGGTAAAGAGTTTAATTTCACTACATTTTAAGCTTTTATGAAGCTAGAACATCCAGCTTTAGGTATTTCAATATTTTTTCTGTATCTAGTAAGATAATTATGTACATTCTCCCTATTAGTTAGAATTAATTTTGATTTAAAATTACTTTTAGTATATTAAAAATGTATTTACATTTATCAAAATAAATTAGTTGGTTTATATCAAGTACATTAGTTGCTTTGTAGTACTAGTGCTAGTTTTAGTATTTATATTAATAATATATAATTTCGAATTTACGTGAAATTTTGCGCAGTGACTCCAGCTGCTTATATTATATCTAATTTTTGATAAAATATGACCATTGTAAAAAGCTGCATGATTCAGAATGCCACCAGTTCTTTAAATAGTCATACATATAGGTATAATTTGTTTCTTAATTTTTTTAATGTGTTTGCCGCATATTAAATTTTCATCTATTATCATTCCTAAACATTTAACGCTATCCACTCTTTGAATTATCTTATTTTTTATCTTCAGAGTAATATCATCATATTTTTTTTCTGGATTTTGAGTAATTATTTTTTTTAGCATTTATTCTTAGATCATTATACTCTAACCAATTACATAATGTTTCTAGGTCCTTATTTAGTACACCTTCCAACTCTTTCATTGTTTTAGCTTTTGCAATTAGATTGGTATCATCTGCATAAACATTGTAATTTGGCATATTATATTTTGGTATGTTCATTATATATAGTAAGTACAAAAGCGGCCCATGAAGAGACCTTTGTGGTACACCTGTTTTTATTAATTGTTCATCGCTCAAAAATTAGGTTAATTTTAACGCATTGGGTCCTATTTGTTAAATAATTTTTTAATAAAAGATTACTATTTCCTCTTATTCCCTTGTTCTCTAAAAAATTAAATAATCTGGAATAATTTACCATGTAAAATGTTTTTGTTAAATCAATAAATACCGAACCTACACATAATCCATCATCTAATGCATCATAGATTTTTTCTAAGGTTGCTGTTGCTGTAATGACTCTGTCCCACTATTTTGTAAGAAACCATATTGCTTGGTATCAAAGCCAATTGTTTGTGTAATAAAATTTCTAATTCTAATATTAATAGTTATTTCATATATTTTTGATGTAGAATTTAAAATTGAGATTGGCCTAAAATTATGATAATCTTCTTTTAACCCAGATTTATGCATTGGAATTTTAAAGGCTTTTTTAAGTTGATCTGGAAATATTCCTTCTGTAAAACATTTATTGATCATTATCTCTAAAGATTGTTCAATAACATTAGCCAATTCCTGTGAGTCTTTTACGGTTATTTTATCTAATCCTGGAGTTGCATTTTTATTTAATTTCATGATAATTTGATAGATTTCAGCTTCTGTAACTGGAGTAAGAAATAACGATTTACTATTATATATTTTATAAGCAGCATTATTAACTGTGCAAGAATTCCGACTGTCAGTTAGAATACATTTACTTATATCATTAAAAAATTTATTAATAGTTTCTGCCGTTTCATTTTCAATAATTTCTTTCTCGCCATTTTTCTTTAAAACGTAAGTAATAGTTTCAGGTTTTTGGTCATTATAATTTTTTATAATATTATTTAAGAATTTTCATAGTTTTCTAGAGTCATTGCCAGCTTTTTCAATACTTTTAATAATATGTTTATTTTCAGCTTCTTAATTAATTTTTCTACTTTCTTTTTGAATAGCATATATTTTAATCTTTTTATACCCTACACCTATAAAATAGGTAAAGGAGTATATTAACTTTAGTATGGTGTTTGTAACCACCTAAACGAAGTGAACTAGATGCCATCGGTTCGGGTTCTGAATCTTTTAATAAAAAATATATATTTGTGATCAGCATAACCCCCTTAGTCGATATAGCCATATCCGTCCGTCCATCCGTAGGCACGATAACTCAAAAAATAATGAAGCTATCTTGATGAAATTTTAACTGTAGGTTACTAGGACTGAAAGTACGGCGGCGATTGCACATGGGCGAAATCTGCTCATGGGTTTTGATTTGCTTTTAATCGGTCCAAGGGCTAACGAACATATATAAAAAATCACGATAACTCAATAACTAATGACGCTAATTTCATCAAATTTGTGTCTGTAGGTTACTAGTAATGAAACAACGGCGGGGATTGCGTACGGTCGAGATTAGACCATGGGTTCAGAACCTATAACTTTTTGATCGAATTTAGGCCAAACGAGCATAATTCCGAAGCCAATGAAGATAGAACCTCCAAATTTAGTATCAGGTTGGCCCTTCCTATTTTCTTAGTGTCCTTGACATTTTGGCCCCATTGGAATAGGGGGTCTGGGTACAGCCACATATTTCCAGAGGCCTTAAAGCATATCTTTAAAATTAATAAAGATAGCAACTTGAAAAAATGTGGAGTTTCAAATTTGGCCCAAGAGTGTTCTTTACTATTTCTTGCGTGTCCTCCTTATTTGGGATCAACTATGGTTCAGTACCCCTCTTAGACCTCCCAAGGTTTAAAAACTTATAATCGAAATTACTAAAAATATTAACTTAGAATTAAGATAGAACGTTCCAATTGTGTACAAAAGTTAACTAGTATTTAAAGTACAGCGCGGACTGCAGGTGGGCGAAAACAGTTCATGGGTTCGGGTTCTGAACCTTTTACTCAATCTAAAGGCTCACGAACATATATAAAAAATCACGATAACTCAACAATTAATTCCGCTATCTTCATGAAATTTGTGCTGTAGGGTATTGGTAATAAAACTACGGCGGTGATTGCGTACAGTGACGATTGGATAATGTGTTCGGAACTCAGAACGTTTTGAATTTAGACAAAACGAGCATGATTCCGAAACCAATGAAGTTAGTACCTCCAAATTTGGTATCAGGGCGTCTCTTTCTATTTCTTCAGTGTCCTTGAAATCTGGAACCAATTGAAGTAGCGGGTGGGACCAGCCGCACAGTTCCGAAGACCGTAAAGCATATTTTAGAAATTAATAAAGACAGTAACTTCAAACAAATGTAGAAGATTCAAATTTGGCACATGGGTGGTCTTTACTATTTCCTCCACGTCCCCCTAATTTTGGATCAATCGGAATTATGGTTCAGTAACCCTCTTAGACACCCCAAGGGTTAAAAGCTTAATATCGAAATTAATACAAATAGTAACTAAAATTAAGATTGAACGTTCCAATTGTGTGCAAGGGTTAACTAGTACTGAAAGTATGCCGGTATAATTCTTCCATGGTTTCCGCTTCTGGAACCTTTGTTCAAGAGCTAACAAACAAATATCTTAAAAATACCATCACTCAAAAAATAATGCCGCTATTTTGATGAAATTTAAACCTCAGGTTACTAGTAATGAAAGTACCATGGGAATTGGATCTGGTAGAGTTCGGACAATGAGTTCAGATTCTAAACTATTCTGATCGATTTGAGGCCAAATGTGCCCCCGAAATTTAGACCTAATTGTAGTGGTGGTTCAGAAGCCTTCTAAGAAATCCCAAAATTAAAAAGCTTGTCTTCGAAATTCATGAAGATAAAAAACTTAAAATTTGATACACTAGGGTTCTTTCCTATTTCCGTTTTTATTTAACACTTTTACATGTTTTATGTTTATTCAAAATTTTTCACTTTTGTAATTGAATTGAAATATATATATTTTCATTTATTTCAATTTTTTTTGTTTTTTAATATTTTTAAATAGATAAATTAATAAGAATTTGTAATATTTTTGAATAGATAAAGTAATTAGAAAATGTTTTTAGTATTATAAAGTTATTTTGGTTAGCTATGTCTTACGATCAAACTAATAACAGCTTTAATTGTTTTAAAATGACTTATAGATATCTCATTAAATTTAAACCAAATAGGTGTAGGGTATTTCGAAGTCGGTCGCACCGACTGACTGTTTCTTTACTTGTTTCAATATTGTTTGGATCTTTTGTGTATGCGTTATATACGGACTTTCTGGTTTTTAGTTTTTTAAATATAATGGGTGCAATCCATATTGGATTTGCACAATTGTGTTGAACATTTAGTTTCAATTCAGTACACAATTCTTTTAGTTTTTACGATTTTACGCATTTGAATGTAGTCTGTTTTATTTATAGTATAATTATGCATAGGTGTTTTTTTAACATTAATTGTTTTGATTGATGTTACGGCTGTTTGGTGGTCAGATAAACTGTTATCTTTTATTGTGAAAGAAACATGATATTTTTCATTGAAGTTTGTTATTATATGATCTATTAGAGTTTTAGATTGAGCTGTATTTCTTGTACTTTGCCTCTTATTAAGTATATAATATCCAGAAGTAGCTATTATATCTTTAAAACTTATTAGTAAGTTAGTATTATCAAACAAATTTAAGATAGTATCAGCAAAAAATATGTGGTTTGAAATATGCTTTATTTTAGTTTCTAAGTATTATATAAATAAATTGCTGTTTTCCGCTGGAGCTTTATAGAAAGTTCCAATTTATACTCTTGGTTGAGAGTTTAGGATTTCAATTACCATATAATTATATCTTTCATCCATAAATACTACATTTAAGGGTATGTTATCCTTTACAAAAATTTCTGTACCTTCTCCCCTTTTTTCTTTTCTGCAGTTACAAACCGTTTAAAAAATTGGGAATATTATGTATATCAATTTCGTTGTCGAAATTAATATACATAATATTCTATATTATTACATAACATTATGATCATACAAAAAGCAAATGCATGGTAATCATGAGCAAAGCACATGATTACAATACACTTGCAAATCGTAACATAAATCCCATTCCTTAACATACATTAAATCATACATTTAAACTAATAAAGTAACTTAAATAGAAAAAGCGTAACTGTACTTTTGTTAACGCTAAATAAAAAATTCTTCCCATAGAATAATTAAATAAAAAGCATAATCATTTTTTTTTCAATTACTTCTAAGCGTGTAATTTGATTCTCAAATATTTCTAAACTTTGCAAGGCATGGCATTGCAACGTTTAATTTAAAATAAAAATAAGTCATTGTAGTGTGAACTTTTGAGAAGAGAAGTTGTTATCTAAAAAATTATAAATTGTCAACAAGGAAAAAATAAATTTTGAAAAGTTAATTATTAAAAATTTTTTTATTTATTAATAGTTCACAATTAAATTTAATTGTGAGTTATTAAATATAACTAATAATACGATATACATTCTATATACATAACTTTATAAACATAATATAAAATACATACCTCTGTAAGTACTACTATATCAATATCCTTGAGTTCTGTGATTAAAACTTCTAATTCTAAAATTTTATTTCTTATGCTACAGATATTGAAGTATAAAATATTTAGACTCCTCATTTGTCTTCTTATATTTGGGTGATTGATCATTATCGAATGCTTATCATATAATTTTTCCAGTTTTCTCTTATCTTTTGAAGATACTCTCGATATTTATTATCAATGTGGTTTCTATACGCTTGTAAATCCTTTAAAACATCCTCATGATAGACTCCGATATTTTCATGATATTTATAATATATTTTACGTAGTTCTTTATAATCTGTTGGTAATCCTTCTTCATCGATTAGTACTTTGATATTTGTTTGTGTCATAACCATTATAACAAATATCAGCTTGATCATAGAAATATGATAAATATATTCTTACGTTGCTATATATTCTGTTATCTCTTAATCTGGATAGTACATATACGTTATCACCACTTTGAATTGCTCTTTTTGTAAGTTTTACAATTGGAGGCACCATAGGGTCAAGCAAACTTGTATTGGTATCTTTAGAAATATTCGAATTAATCTGTTCCTTATTTTCGGTTTTTGGATTTAGTGTTTCCCCTTTGTTCCAGTTAGGGTATAAAAAATTGTATCTGTTTTACTTTTAACACTAAGGGTATTTTTATTATTATTTCTGTTATAACTAGTTCAATATAACTAGTGACTTTATCATTACTGGAAATTTTTTTATTATGATCAATATCATTTTTAGTGCCTTTACTTGACCAGAATTTTAGAAGATAATTAAGTATGCTACTATTTTTTTTTCCTTATTAGACTTACATTTATTTATACTAACATTATTATTATTGCTACCTATTTCATTCTTATTTACAATTACTTTACCCTCAATATCTCTTTCATTATTATTGAATTTATTTATACTAACATTATTATTGATCTGATTATTTTCAACATTATTATCGTTGGTATTATAATTATATTTTCATTAATACCTATTTCATTCTTATTTGCTATTGCTACGCCTTCAATAATTCTTTCATTATTATTATTACTATTATTATTATCATAAATATCAACAACAATTTCTGGAATACCCTTTGCACAATTATTTAATATATTTTCATCCTCTTCCCATTTCTTTAATTGCTAGTACCCAAATTTTTGCTTTCTTTCGTTTAATTTTTTTTGATATACAGAATCTACTAAATGTTTAATGTTTTACAATTTAGTCCTAGCTTGAAGTTTTCATTATTTTTCTTGTAATTTGTGCATTCATTAATTTCTTCCTGATGTTTACAATCGCTTGTTTTCCCAACCAATACAAAGTTTTCCAGCAGATAATATTTTCGGGAAAGAATTTGCATATCTTTGTTGTATTTATTAGCCGAATTTAATTTTATTATTATACCCTACACCTATAGAATAGGTAAAGGGGTATATTAACTTTGGTATGGTGTTTGTAACCACCTAAAGGAAGCGAGCTAGATATGGAAAAGTATATATATTTGTGATCAGCGTGACCGCCTTAGTCGATATAGCCATGTCCGTCCGTCCGTCCGTCCGTCCGTCCGTCCGTAGGCACGATAACTCAAAAAATAATGGAGCTATCTTGATGAAATTTTAACTGTAGGTTACTAGGACTGAAAGTACGGCGGGGATTGCATATGGGCGAAATTGGCCCATGGGTTCGGATTCTGGACCTTTTAATCGGTTTCAGGGCTAACGAACAAATATAAAAAATCACGATAACTCAACAACTAATGACGCTATCTTCATCAAATTTGTGCTGTAGGTTACTAGTAATGAAACTACTTCGGGAATTGCGTAAGGTCGGGATTGGACCATGGGTTCGGAACCTAGAACTTTTTGATCGAATTTAGGCCAAACGAGCATAATTCCGAAACCAATGAAGATAGAACCTCCAAATTTAGTATCAGGGTGTCCCTTCCTATTTCCTAAGTGTCTTGTGAATTTGGGTCCCATTGGAGTAGTGGGCCGGGGACCAGCCACACATTTCCGAAGACCTTAAAGCATATCTTTAAAATTAATAAAGATAACAACTTGAAAAAATGTAGAAGCTTCCAATTTGCCACAAGGGTGTTCTTTACTATCTCTTGCGTGTTCCCCTAATTTGGGATCAATTGGAGTGGTGGTTCTGTACCCCTCTCAGACCTCCCAAGTTTTAAAGGCTTATAATCGAAATTACTAAAAATAGTTACTTAAAATTAGGATAAACCGTTCAAATTGTGTACAAGGGTTAACTAGTACTATAAGTACAGCGCGGACTATATAAGGGCGAAATCAGCCCAACGGTTCGGATTCCGGACCTTTTAATCGATGTCAGGGCTAAGGAACATATATAAAAAATCACGATAACTAAACAACTAATGAGGCTATCTTCATGAAATTTGTGCTGTAGGTTATTGGCAGCGAAACTACGGCGGGGATTACGTATGGTGAGGATTGGACAATGGGTTCGGAACTTAGAACTTTTTGATCGAATTTAGGCCAAACGAGCATAATTCCGAAACCAATGAAGATAGAACCTCCAAATTTGGTATCAGGGTGTCCCTTCCTATTTCGTAAGTGTCTTTGAAATTTGGGCCCCATTGGAGTAGTGGATCGGGGACCAGCCACTCAGTTCTTAGGCCCTTAAAGCATATTTTCGAAATTAAAAAAGATAGTAACTTGAAACAAATGTAGAAGCTTCCAATTTGCCACAAGGGTGTTCTTTACTATTTCTTGCGTACCCCCCTAATTTGGGATCAATTGGAGTGGTGGTTCAGAACCTCTCTTAGATCCCCCAATGTGTAAAAGCTTATCATCGAAATTAATAAAACTAGTAACTTAAAATTAAGATAGAGCGTTCCAATTGTGTACAAGGGTTAACTAGTATTGAAAGTATGACGGGACTGCATATGGGCGAAATCGTACCATAATTTCGGGTCCTGGAACCCTTGAAAAGTTCAAGGACTAACAAACATATATCTTACAAACACCATAACTCAAAAAATAATGCCGGTATTTTGATGAAATTTAACAGTAGGTTACTAGTAATGAAAGTACCATGGGAATTGGTTGTGGTCGAGTTTAATTTCGAAGCCAAAGAATATATTTCCTATGTCCTATGTGTCTCCGAAATCTAGACTTAATTGTAGTGGTTCAGCTATGTTCAAAGGTACTTTCTGCATTTATGTAAAATTTATTTTTATATTTAAATGAATTATATGAAAAGGTGTAAATTTTTAATTGTATTTTAGAAATATATTTATTGCATATTTTGCGTTTATAAGCTTTTCTATTAGGTATATAAACTAACCATTTAAAATAATTGCAATTTTTAAAAATTTGGATTATTAAATATATTATGCTTTGATTATCTTTTTATCACAAAATTTAATAATTAGAATTTTTTCATTTTGTAATTGAATTGGAATAAATATATTTTCATTTATTTCAAGTTTGTTTGTTTTTTAATATTTTTAAATAGATAAATTAGTAAGAATTTGTAGTATTTTTTAATAGATAGGGTAATTAGAAAATGTTTTTAGTATTATACAGTTAATTTGGTTAGCTATGTCTTACGATCAAATTAATAACAGCTTCTATGGTGTTAAAATGACTTATGGACATGTCCTTAAATTTGAACCAAATAGGTGTAGGGTATTTCTAAGTCGGTTGCACCGACTGACTGTTTCTTTACTTGTTTTTAACTCACTTTGTTCCAAAAAACTATTTTGTTTCATAAGCTTTTATTTATTAAGTTTATTGTTCGTATGTACAATTTCAAATTTAAGTTTTATTTCCACAGGAATTTTGATAACATAATTCTCCTTCATTTTATTTTTTCACGATTTTCATTTGAATCTGTTTCAATTAAAATAGTACCATTACTTCTACTTTCAACATTTTTTATTTTTAAACTTTTTGGATCCACCTTATTAGTATTTAAGTCTGCTTTTGTAATTCCTGTTTTTTGCTTATTTTTTGGTTTTATTAATAACGGCAAATTTTTTTTCATTACTGGCAGTGCATCAACCCTATTTTTGTTGGCACTTGCACTTTATTTCTACATTAAGTTTTATTTCATTTTCATTTAAGCTTTTTATTTGATTACAAAGTTCATTGCTTTTTAATAAAGAATTAGTTATCACTGTATTTAGTTTTTCACTATCCATTTTGAACACATCAGTTATTTTTGAAACTTTTTCGGATTCTTTTTGTTGTTCACTTTTTATGCTTTCTGTACGCTCCATATATCTATTTTCAATAGCTTTCAGTAACTGAATTACTTCATTTTCATTTTTTTTATAGCACTTTCAAATTCTGTTTTATATTCCTTCAAATATTTATTGTTATTTTAAACAGCACAATCAATGTTTTGTAATACCATATCTACATTTTGTATATATAAAATACAATCACCACAATTGGTGGCGCAGTGAAAAAATTTTCCGCACACTCCGACACATCCAATACCGGTTTCACCTCTTATATTAGTACGGCATTTATGACAATTCGTCATTGTTCGTATAGATGTACAAACAATTATTTAACACCGATTTATTATTATTATTAGTTTTATATTTAAATCAGAGCTTCAAACCGAAACCGAACCGTAAACCGTAAACCGAAAAAAACCGGAATTTATAACCAAACCGTAACCGTAACCGAACCCAAATATTCCAAAAACAAAAAACCGTAACCTAAACTGGAACGAAATTTCATTTCGTTTCTTTTTTGTTCTTTTTCGTTTCTCTTACCAGCTACACAAGTAAGCGTTGAAAGAAACTTTTCTACTTTAAAAATAATTTTAACGGATAAAAGAACAAGTTTAAAAGCCAAGATTTTGGAGAGCATCCTGATGTGCAAACTGAATTCTTAAGATACTATAATATACCTTTTCTATTTTCATAATTTTGGTCTTTTGCAATAAAAATAAAATATTTTTTTATTTTGTTTTGTAACAATGAATATTTTTATTTTAAGTTTGAATAAAAAATTTATATTTTGTATTTGTATTACATATGTGTGCAATTAACGGACAAGCATAAAAAATAAACTGTGCTACTAAAAAAATCTTTGCACCAAAAAAAAACCGGTTTTGAACCGAAAAAAAAATTGAACCGTAACCGGAACGAAATTAAAATTTTCAAAACCGAAACGTAACCCAAAACGATAAAGGTTTAAGAACGAAACCAAAAACCGGAACAAAATAAATTGCGGTTCGAAGCTCTGATTTAAATATAAATTTTCTTCCGAAATTTAAAATTACGTTCGATCAGTTTCGGTTCAAAATGAGAACTTTAAAAAATAATTAACTTAATAAGTCATCTGGGCTCACCGCTCCATTGTTTTTAAATGATTCAATGGCTTAACGAATTTCACCTCTCGTAATAGGTGGTCCTGAAAGCTGAATTGACGGATTGTTTTCTATGATTTCCGCTCTAGTAGCATCTGAAAACAAGTCGTGAATATATTTTTCCCAGGTCTTTCTTTTCTCTTATGGCTCATGATTCGTCCCTCATTATTTTTTAGCATAGATACTGGTTTTTTTCTGGTATACTCCTTATGCTTCTTTTAATTTTTTATGCATGTTGAACGTATCATTTTGCCGCTGCAAACTTTCTATTTCTTCGCATTCTTGTTGCAGCCATTTAATTTTCGCTTCTCTGATTTTAGCACCTATTAATTTATTCAATCTCTTGTATTCTTGCGGGTTCTTATTTCTGTGCGGTCTCCCTTGTTCCATTAACATTATTATCTCTTCTGTCATTCAATTCTGTTTTGGTGTATTTTTTCTAGCTTTTTCTAGTTTTCTTTTGATACATTTTTTAGGATCATTTTTGTTTGATTTCATAAAGCTTGTGTGTCGCTATCAGTCTCTATGTTCTGTAGTTGCGCATTTATTTCTGTTGTAATCGCAGCTATGATGTTTACGTTTTTAAATTTCTCCAGATCTAATCTATTTTGTTGCAATTATTTGGGGGCTTGTTGCTAGTTTAGATTTCATTTTAGCAAGTAAAGGATTCTGCTCAGTTGAAACAACTGCTCCAGGATAAGTAGATGCACGCTTGACTGATGTGCTAAATCTTCTGTTAATTAATATGAAATCAATTTGATTTCGTACAATGTATTCTGCTGAATCTTAAGGGGATGTCCAGGTGACTATAAGTCTTCGTGGAGGTAATTTGTAGTAAGTTTTCTTTACTTTAAAATTTTCTTCTTGACAGAATTGGACTAATCGATCACCTCTACTACTTCTTACACATAATTCGAAATTTCCGGAAATATTTTCTTCTTTGTTGCGGTAAATTTTTGCGTTAAAATCTCCCGCAATTACATTCATCTCGTGTAGTTTGGTTTATTTAAACTTTTGTTCATTTCTGCATAAAAATTCTCTATTTCTTGTATACTTGTATATTTAATGTTAATGGTTTTGCGTTAATTTCCAACATCATCATTCTATCTGACTGTGGTATAAAACTGGTTACACAACTCGCTAAGTGCTGCGGAACTATTATTCCTATAACATTTAATATTTTATTATTCCTACTCTGAGTATCGGTTTCATTTGCTGAATAATACATTTTTGCCTTATAATTTGCATATACGCCGGATCCCTTCCACCATGTTTCAGATATTCCCAAGAAATCGATGTTTAATCTTTTCATTTCGTTGACTGTGTTGGCTAATCTTCCTGCTTCAAATATGCTTCTAACATTCCATGTTGCAATAGAAATGTCTTACTTCGTTTTATTTTTGGTTTTACCGGGAGTCTCCGGGGAATCTTAGCACCATAGTATTGTCGGAGACTGAAGGCCTTGTTTCTGTTTCATTGTACATCATTGGTACTTTCTAGGGACTAAATACTTTAGTGGTTTCCTGATGCCTTCTAAAAGGCTTAAAGTTTTTATTCTTTTGGTTACTGCCGTGCTTCTGGGATCAAACGCAGACCAGGGAGCCGCCCATTCTGGGTCAGACGCTTCTGAATTTTTGTAGCAGTTTAAAGGTTTGCATGAAGAAGTCTAGATAGCTATGCTATCAGGCCTTGGGTAAATTCCCTTAATTTTAATCCCTGTACGGTCTATCAATTGGTCTTTTATACTATTTACCAGGGGGGATCACGTTAAGGTTGATAGATCCGATTTTCACTCCCCATAATATTTATATCGAAAATTTTGTTATTTCTATTGGTTAGCTGTTTTAAGAATGATTGGTAATTTTATTACTATAATATTTGATCGTTACTGTGGCAATTAAGTTATCTTTACTCTTGATTTTCCTTTTGGGTGGACGAAAAATCTCAAGGGTTCCATCTTAAGAACTATTAATTTGTTACACTAATTCTAAAGAATCAAATAAAACACGAAAGGGGAGGAAGGGACACGGCATGAAATGAACGGCCTCTGGCACACGTACTGCGCGAAATTATGAGTTTATGGGTTGTTAAAAAAAAACTCCGAAATTTTAAATTTAAATTAAAATTTTATTTTCTTAACTTTATTCTTTGAATGTGGTCTTAAGACTAATTTTATATTTTGTTCAATTTTTATGTGTCACAATTTCTTTTTTTTCTGTTACAAAAACAATTTGTTTATCTTAACAATAAATATAATTTATTAATTTAAAATATCTTTCGAAACAAAATTCAGTATCGAATTACAAAAGAAAGTTACTTAATTTACTTATTACAAAATTAATATATTAGCTACCAAATGTTCGTACTGAATTTTGTACAAATGATTTCACCATATGTTTGGTTTCATATTACTATTAAATTATTTCGAATGCAATTACACATTTAAATTTAGTTCAAGTGCAATTGACCATCATTGTGCTGAGTTTTGTATTTGATACTTATTTTTTTTATTGTATCGTTTAAATAAAAATTAAAAGTGGTCCAAATGCAAATTCAAATTCTCTGATTTTTTGCTAAAATTAATCCTATTTTTAAAACAATTATTTCTGAAACATTATTAAAAATTTTTAAACAGTTTCCTTTGAAAATGCAGTTTTTCGATTTTAATAAATCTCTTATATCTTTTTTATTTTCATAATTAAAATTTTTATTATATTTTACAATTTTTTGTTGTTCAAACATTAGTTCATTATTTAACCTATCACCTATTGGAATTAACAAAGTTGTTACTACACTGATTGTTTCATTAGGTATTTTAATTACAAAAACAATGTTCTCTTTACTATCAATTAACGTAGCTAATTTAATATTTTGTAATTTATTATAATCAATATCATATTCTAAAATTTCTTCATTTATTAGTATATACTATGTATTATTCCTAGTCTGGCTGATGCTGATTGTCTTGAATGTGTTCAATGTTATCTTGTATAATTTTAATTTTTAGTGCAAAATCTGTGTAAAGTAGGTATTTATAATATATTGTTGTATATTGAGTATTTATGTCGTTATATTTTTCATTAATTAAGAATCTGTCGCTTTCAATACTTTGTTTAAGCTTAATAAAAGTGTTATTAAAATTGTTATTAATTGTTATTTGGTTGTTTAAATTTATGGCATTATGATTATTTTGGTCAATTATTTTTAGATGATCTTCAATTTCTGATCGAACAGAATCGTCCATTGTACCATACAGCTATTTTTAAACAGTACCAACAAAATTTACTAAAACGTTTGTGTCTGTGTGGAATCAAAGTTTTAATTTCATTTTTCGCGACATTAACTTGATGAGTTAAAATGAGTTTGTTTTGTATATCTGATAAATTTATATTATCTTCTAATTTGTTTAATATCTCTGAAATTTCTTTGGGCTTAATGATATATAGTATGTATATTTTTTTAACAATTCTACATCCTCCAGTTTGATTTCTTTATATCTGATAAGTCTGATTCGGTTTTTTCAAATGTGAGATGGGCCTGGGTTGGCATTGGTATTGTTAATAGGATCCGGAAGATTGTCAATATTAATTTTACCTGAAAATTTACAATTTATTTTAATATTTGATGGACTCATATTATCTAACTTAGATTTTATGAATTTAGGTTGTTCCTTATGTCTAACACTCTTATAGTTTTTTATGTAACCTTCAGTTCTGTTTTCGGTGTAGTTTCTCTTTTTAAATTAAGTTTGTTTATACATCCAGATTTTTCTGTCAGCAATAAATTGAAATTCGTCGTCAACCTTAGTCGTGTTTCGGATTCATTAAATTTTTTTTTCTGTGAAATTTTTTTCAAATTTATTCAAAATTGTATTACCAACTTTTTAAATTTTCTTACTTTTTACACTTCACTTAAGTTTCTAAAATTTTTCTTTAATATTCTATTTTATTTCAATTTAGTGATTTTATTTTAAAATTTGTGGTGGTCCTAATAATTGGTTTTTTCTTTTTTGTGAATTTGTTTGGACCACATTGGCGCATTTCCAATGTTGGCATTTCTTGGATAAGCATTATTATTTAAACTTATTTAATTTACTAATTTTTTAACTAGAATAATTTTACTTAACACTAAATTTTTTTTTATTTTTATTATAACTTTTGCAAATTTTTATTTTTCCTTCCCTTTTATTAATTATTTAAAATAAATTTTTTTTTTAATTTTTCTTTATACCCGTATGACTATATAGTCAAACGGTATAATAAATTTGCCATTACGTTTGTGACGCAGAGAAGGATGGATAGGATGGGGGGTAGATATAGACTCAAGTGTATGGATCGGTTCAGAATCGAAAAATAAATCGATTTAGCTATGTATGTCCGTCTGTCTGTCCGTCCGTCCGTCCGTCTGTCCGTCCGTCTGTCCGTCCGCACGATAACTCAAAAACTAAAGGAGCTAGGATCTTGAAATTTTCGCAAATTCGTTTTTTTGCAATAGCCGTCATCGCTATTTAAATCCAGCCATTTTGGTCCATGGGTTCGGGTAGCTGCCATACAACTTCTTTTTTTATATGAGCATTACTCTGTACCTATTACAGCTGCGTGTCTGAAATTTTGCCAAAAGTAGTTTAGTTTTATGGCCAAAGTTTCTGCAAAATTTGGTTGGTCTAGTGGAGTGGGTTCGAGTAGCTGCCATACAACTTCTTATTTTATATGAGTATTCCACTACACTTAATAAAGCCAAAAGTAATTAACCGGATGATATAATGTATATGTTACGGTCATACGGGCAGGCCCGGCTCAACAGTGGAAGCAGAAGATGCACGGCATCGGGGCGCCACTCTAAAAGGGCGCTAAAATCGAAAAGTGTTTTTCCACTTAGTTTTTTTTTTGTATATTTTTTTTTAAAAAATCTAATTTCAAATCCAATTTTTTTTTGAAAAAAAATTTTCTTCGCCCAAATTAAAAATAACACCAAAAAAAAATCTATTCGTAGTAGGTTCTTTTTTTGAAAATAATTTTTTTTCGCTTAATAGCTTTTTGTTTTTTTAAAATGACACACATTTTCCAACTAATTTTTTTTCCGTTCTTGTTATTTTCCATTCATGTTTGTACATGTTAATTATATCGTTGCAATATTTTCAGTAAGAAAAAATAGTATTTTAAATAGTGTTCATTACATTAAAAAAAATATAATTTGTTTTGTGAAATATTTAATTTTAATGAGACATTAAAGTGTAAGAAGAAAGTGTAATTTGTTGGATAATACCATTTTTGTGTTGTGAGTATAGTGATTTTTATCAATTTTATATATTTTAAGTTATCAAAATTTTGCAGCACATTAACCAATCATTTTAAAAATGGAAAAAAAGAAATTATCTGGTGCAGAATACCGGAAAAGAAAAGCGGCGAGAGAAATTCAAGAAAAGAAGTTAAAACGTCAATTGACCAAATTTAAAAAAAAAAACGATAACAGCTCTATAAATATAAATAGTACTAGCAATGAACCGCAAGATCTACATTCACTCATACCAGAAAAAATTTACTGATTCACATTCTTTAGCATTACCAGATCAACACAATGAACATGAAAACATTTCAACTACTGAATATAATTTATCTTCACCACAGCAAACAGAAAATACAGTGCAAGTAAGCGAAACAGTAAGTGAAGATTTAAGTTCATTTAGATCAAATGATCCAGCCACTTGGCCCGAAATTATTAATGACAAAATTCGAAAAGTTATTATTGAACAGGGTGCGATGATACAGATAAAAAATAAATTATATCCACGAGACGATTCTGGTCGTAGTTTTAGTAATAACTATTATTATCGTAAGGTAGCAAATAATGATACTGTTTCACGAACATGGCTCAAATATTCATCTTCTAAAAACTGCGTATTTTGCTCTTGTTGCAAATTATTTGCAGGTGAAAAAAGTCATTTAACAACAGATGGTTTCTCAAATTGGCAAAATTTATCAAAGACGCTAAGTTTCCATGAAGTAAGTAGATCACATTTAACATCGTTTATAAAATGGGTTCAACTAAAAAAACAGTTGGAAAAACATACCACAATAGATAGTGAACTTTAAAAGGTATATGAAAGGGAGAAACGACATTGGCGTAGTGTCTTAGAAAGAATTATTGAAATAATAAAATATCTCGCTAAACAAAATTTAGCTCTTCGCGGCTCGTCAGATATAATTTTTCAGAAAAATAATGGTAATTTTTTAAAATTAGTTGAACTATTTTCTAAGTTTGATATTGTAATGGAAAACCATCTCGCGAAAATTCAGAACACACAAAAAGACACCGTCCATTATTTGGGGAAAAATATCCAAAATGAAATAATATCTTTAATTTCAAAAAAATGTGTTAATGCTATTGTCCAGAGGGTAAGTAATGCCAAATATTTTTCGATAATATTGGATTGTACTCCCGATATAAGCCACACTGAACAAATGACTATAATTATCAGATTTGTCCATAAAAATTAAAGCAACCAAATTACAGTAGAAGAACATTTCTTAGGTTTCGTAGAAATAAATGATTCTACCGGCGAAGGTTTATTCAGATGCATAGTTGAAAAACTAAAAGAATTAAATATAAATATAAAACATTTACGTGGACAGGGATATGATAATGGTGCTAATATGCGCGGTAAGCATAGCGGTGTTCAAAGACGCGTTTTGAATGAGAATCCACGAGCATTCTTTGTTCCTTGTGCGGCTCACACTTTGAATTTAGTGGTCAGTGATGCGGCGAAAGTTAATACAGAAACTATAATTTTTTTTGGCATTATACAAGAACTATATAATTTTTTTAGTGCTTCAACAAAACGTTGGGATGTGTTAAAACAATTTAGTAAAATTACGCTCAAACCTTTATCGGATACTCGGTGGGAATCAAGAATTGATGCACTTAGCCCATTAAGAAACAATATTGGAGATTATTTAGATGCTTTACTTGCCATATATGATAATGAAAATAATGACAATAATACAAAATCTGAAGCTAAATCTTTAGCAATGAAGCTTTACTACGAATTTATTTGTTCGCTAATAATATGGTACGAGATTTTAAGCAGAATTAATGTTGTGAGCAAAATGTTCCAATCTTCAAGTACCAACCTAAATGAATCAACAAAATGTTTAAATAATTTAATAACTTTTTTTAAAGAATTCCGCTTAGATGACAATTTTAATAATATAATAAAAAAAGCTATAACTTTGGCAGAAGATGTAGATATTTCTCCTCAATTTAAAGAAAATCCATTACGACGGCGTAAAAAACGAATGTTTAATTATGAATGTCGTGATGAGAGGCCGAGAGACCCAGAACAGAACTATAAAATTTCATTTTTTCTTCCAATTGTGGACAGTGCAATTAACTCCTTAATAGAGAGATTCGAACTTCTAAATAGCCATGCCGAAAAGTTTCAATTTCTTATAAATTTTAATGAAATTTATAATTTGGGTGCCGAAGTAATGAAAAATAAATGTACCGATTTACAAACTGCATTAACTGATGGTGAAGAAATAGACATAAACTCTTCAGAGTTATATAATGAACTGTTTATATTTAAAGATACCATAACGCAACTAAACAACTATGATCCCTTAAATATTTTACAGTATATATATACAAATGATTTATTTGGGATATTTCCAAATTTAACAATATCTTTGCGGATATTATTAACTCTACCAGTTTCTGTGGCAAGTGGCGAAAGATCATTTTCGAGACTTAAATTGATCAAGACATATTTGCGATCAAGTATTTCTCAAGAGAGATTAGTTGGGTTGGCAATGATTGCTATTGAAAGCGATATCTGCGATGAACTAAAACTAAATGATATTTTGGATGAATTTGCTTCGATAAAAGCCAGAAAAATAAAATTTTGAGTTATTTTGATATTTGTTAATTACATCTCTTAATTGATAACAAATAAATGTTTAATTTTAAATAATAAACAATAATCAATATATTGTTTAATTTGTATTTGAGTTTTTGATATAGTTTTTTATAAAGGGCGCTAAACAGAAACCTTGCATCGGGGTGCTAGTACCGCTAGAGCCGGTGTTGCATACGGGTATCCCAGAGTTGACACAGTCTACTCTACTACACTCTTCCTCGTTTTTATATAAAATTATTCTCACATTTATAAATTGTCACGGCCGGTTTGTTTTGTTTACACTAAACTAAATTAAAATAATTATTTTTTTTTTTTTTGAAAGTAATACTTCTTTTAATCTTCTTCTAGTTATAAACAAAACAATATATCCATCTCTCTCCTTCTCATTTAATGTTTCTAATAACTCTCGCCACTCTCAATATACCATCATAAAAACACCGTTACTTAATTAATAAATTCTAATGGTATATGTCCAATAATTTTATTAAACTTTTATTTTGTTTTTGTATTTAACTATTTATATTGCCACAATTACAAATGTTAGATGTATTAGATGTAATTGTGTATTTGTTTTATTTTGATTGTCTTCTATACCGTGCAAGTTAGAAACTGTTGGATGCAGTTATAAACCATTTTCTCGCTCAAAATAAAACTTTTAAATTTTATTTTTTTTTAATTTTTTTTTTTTTTTTTTTAATTTTATTTTCTATTTTTTTAAAGGTGTTGTCGATTTAGGTTGCTCGTACATAAATAAGCATTTTTTCTTTTTATTTGTTTCTTTTCCTTGTTTTTTTTCTTTCTAATTTCTAACCAAATTATCAACTTTAATCTTAATATTTGTAATATTCGCAGTTTACAAACGAACTTCCATGCCGTTGAGGGTCATCTTAATTCAATTAAACCGGCAATCCTTGCTTAACGGCTACTCACTCATTTCACACTTCGTTCCCAAAAGTGGCATCGCCATCTACATAAGAAAAGATTTTGCTTTTAACACTCTTGTCAAATATAAATTTTAAAGCCCATCTTTCAATTACGTTTGGGTCAAAATCCATATTCAAAAACATCTTATACATTTCGGTTTTCTATACAGATCACCCAATTTAATTGAACAAGAAACTGTTATGGAAATTGAAAACCTATCAAACTAGATCAATGAAATTCTCGCTTGCTATCCTGAGACTGAAATTGTTCTGGCGAGGGATTTTAATGTTCATAACAAAAACTGGCTTCACTTTTCCTGTACCTCTTCTCCGAGTCAAAACTCGATTGGGAATCAAGTTGAATTATTTTCCACTCTATTTCATCTTTCTCAATTTGTTAAAAATCCCACTAGAATAACACATATACTTCTATTTCAAAACCTCTGCGCAACTTTTTCCATCTTTCCTTTACTTCGGGTATTCATTCTACCCAATGGAAGGATACACATGTTTTTCCAATTCTTAAAAAAGGCGATAAAAGCAATCCCTCTATTTACCGACCTATTGCTATTACTTCGGTCCTCTCCAAAGTAATGGAAATAGTTATAAACTATAAACTTTTGAAATATCTAGATCGTAAAAATTTGCTTCATGATCGACAATAAGGGTTCAGAGCCCGTCGTTCAACTGGTGATCTCATGACCTACCTGTGCGAAAGCTCAATATTAGTCTTCACCATTCTGGTGAGTCTGATGTTGTGGCTTAGGATATTTTTAAAGCTTTCGATCGAGTTTGGCATGGTGCTTTATTGGCAAAATGCAAGGCTTTAGGTCTAGGTAGGGCTTATGTTAAATGGATTGGAGATTTCCTTTCGAATCGCACGGTTCGTGTTCTTGTCGATGGATATTCATCCAAAGATTTTAAAATAAATGCTGGTGCCCCTCAGGGATCTGTTTTATCCCCCAGCCTTTTCCTAATATTTATAAATGACCTACTATCAATAACCTCCAATCCAATCCATACTTCGCAGACGACAGTGCCCTTGTTGCTTCCTATGAATTTCATAGCCGCTGTAACATTAATCATCAGATAACAACTACTATTCCGGAACATAACAACAACTATTCCGAACCTTTCTTTTCAAGAAGAAGCTTTGCAGGATACGGAAGACTTGAACATTTTGAGGATTGAGCTAAACAAAAAATTGACTTGGTCAAATCATATTTTTGGACTAGCTAAGGACGCTGCCAAATGTTTGGGTTTCTTGTATCGTAAAGGGTGTGGTTTTGGTGTGTTGAAATCATACACTACCCAAAGAAACACCGCATAGTTTCAATGAGTGGCTTCTGAGTTTTCCATTCCCTCGTAAAAAACAATAAAAAATCATAAATTTGTTTTTTTTTACAATTACCTTCTTCTATATTAACAGATTTATCTTTTGTCACTGAGTGGTAACTGTTGTTGTACCACTCAATTGCCTTATACATTTTTTTAAAGTTTAAGTTTTTTATTAACAATACTTAAATCTCTTATTTTTTTGCTTATATTATTGTGAAAGCATTCAATGTCAGAATTCCCAGTATGACTGTTAGATTTTACTAGATGAAGTTCAATTTTTTCGTCCATAAGTAAATTTTTAATATTAATACTCTTAAATTCATTATCGGTGATCCGTTTCTTCAAATGCCCTCTGTTTGCTTTAAATTCTCTAAGTTTTTCTATTGTAGGTTGATTATTTCTATCATTTAGGTGGAAAGCGGTAGCATGTTTAGAAAAACGGTCTATGAACGTCAAAAAGTTTTGTTTTGAATTAGTATATACGTCCATATGTATAATTTCTTTACTGTTTTTTGGTGTTTCTGTCAATTGCAATTTCTTTTTTATTGGTTTCATGTCATATTTTACACGACTACATATGTCACAATTATTAATATATTTTTGAATAGAGTTTTTAAATTTGGAAAATATATTGCGTTTTTCAGACCATTCATTTATACCGGTATGTCCTGTTTCCTTTTTGTGATATTTATGTATCTGTTTAAATGTTTCCTCTTCTGTAGATATATCTTTTGCGAAATAACTACATCTAACAAATTTTATATTTTGAAAGCTTCCGTATAGCTCAATTAGCTTCTTTGTACTATATTATATTTTTGGTCATTCAGTTCAGACCCTTTCTTATATGTCTTCTACATATATCACTAAGATTTTCTTTTATATTGTCTGAATTTATAAATATCCTTTTATTATTTAAAATTTTTTCAAAATTTCTTACTTTGTTGCCAGTAAGAATAATTAGGGTTTTAAATCTATTTACTACTGTATCTAAAATTGAAAATGGTCGTTTGCTTCTTCTTCTTCTTGAGAATGAATATTTTGGTTAGAAGGATTCTCGTTATTGTCATGATATGAATTTTCAGATACATTTTGGAAGTCAGAGGTATTTAGGTTGTTTTCCATTGAGATATTGCTATTGCTACTAAATTCTGTTTGAATATCATCGTTATGATTTGTATCTTCGGATACACTTCGCAAGTCTGATGAGTCTGCGTTATTTTCATGCGAATAATTCGTTGAGGTTGTTTCAGATTGGTTGTCAGAATTGTAAAGATTTTCTTCCCTATTTTCTAGAACATTTATTTTATGTTTGTCTGTGTCTTTTCGACTAAGAAAATCTGCCACTTTATTTTCCTTGCCCTTTATATACTCAATATCCATGTTATACTCTCCTAATTTTAATAACCATATATTTAATCGCGAATTAATATCTTTTCCTTGAGATTTTGCATATAACCATTTTAATGGTTGATGGTCTGTTAAAAGTTTGAATTTGTTACCATATATATACGGCCTAAAGTAATTGGTTACCCAAACAATGGCAAGCAATTCTTTTTCGATGGTAGAGTAATTTTTCTCATGGTCATTTAAATTTCTGCTAGCATAACATTTTGGAAGAAAATCTTGTTGTAATATTGCAAAAATAGCGAAAGAACTAGCATCTGTTATTAATTTAAATTTTTTATATTGCGAATTTCCTAACTTATCTAATATATTTTCAATATTAGGTATAGGAAATTTATTGTCAATGATTTGTTCATTTAACTTCCATTATCAACGACAAGGCGGCATTTTTTCTTGTCAGAGTTATTTTCCTCTTTAGATACTATCCATAAAGCGCTGTTATAAGGAGAACAGCTTTAATTATTTAATAATTATTTTGGTTATTATCTCCAGAATTATTTTGATAAGTATTTTGGTTCTTATTTCTATAATTATTTTGATAAGATTTTGGTTATTTCTAGATATATTTTGGATAATTGTGGTGTCTAGAGGTGTTTTGATAATTATTTTGGTTATTATCTCCAGAATTATTTTGATAAGTATTTTGGTTATTATTTCTATATTATTTTGATAAGATTTTGGTTATTTCTAGATATATTTTGGATAATTGTGGTGTCTAGAGGTGTTTTGATAATTATTTTGGTTATTATCTCCAGAATTATTTTGATAAGTATTTTGCTTATTATTTCTATAATTATTTTGATAATATATTGGGTATTTCTAGATATATTTTGTGGATCTGTATTCTGTCGGAGTTATCCTGTCCGCCCGGCATTATTTTGATATTGATAATTTTGGTTAAAATTGTTTTTTTATTCATATTTTTAACATTATCATTCGAATTATTACTAGATTTATGCCTATATCTAATCATACCTAACTTTCTAAAAAATCAAAGGCTTCCCGTATTTTTCTAATATTTTTGTTTATTATAATTGATGCCAAATTTGCATCTATATTATTGAAAAAAATATTTAAAAATAATTTTTCATTATTCTCAGCGGAAAATTCTGTTGGTTTATTTGTATCGTATTCATATTTTTCATTTAAAATATTCTAAAATATTAAAATATTGTCTAACATGATAATTTTCTGCTACAAGGGCTTGCTGGAAAATATGATGGTAACTTTCCTTGATTTCAAAATTGCTGATTGAAGATGTTTTTATTTGGTTTCAATCTGCATTTGCTCCTAATGTTCTAACGACGGCCAACGCTGGACCCTGGATTTTATTAACGATAATTCTCTGGAAAATATATGCTTTTGCTTGTTGACATGTAATTAAAGGAAGAATTGTGTCAACTTCCCAGAAATCATGTTAACGCATATTGGCCATCACCGCGGAAATCATGGATCCGCTGTGCATCCTTCAATATATCGTTTGCAGAAATTACGAATGGTTTACTTGGATTTGACATATTTGTTTCGCTATTATTTTTTATTTCACTGAATTTCACTAATATTTTCTAGTTCTTCGCTGATGGTGTATAAGTTAAGTCTATTATTGTTTTGTTTTGGTTTAATTTTTGGCATTGACTGTTTGTATTAATATTATAGTTAAATATTTATTTAATTTATTTAAATTTTTATTTTAAGTTTATTTTTGTCTATAGTTATTTAATATTTATGCATTCAAATTATTAATGTTTGTATTGATATTATAGGAAAGGTATTATAACGGTTATTTTGTTTTAATTACTTAGAATTAAAATTTTATTTTTTTTATTTTTTACTATTAGAAATTCACTATCTTTGGATAACAAAAACTACTCGACTGCGCCAGTTATGATTTTAAGGATTGTTTAAATAAAACTCCGAAAATTTTAAATTAAAATTAAAATTTTATTTTCTTAACTTTATTCTTTGAATGTGGTCGTAAGACTAATTTTACATTTTGTTCAATTTTTATATGTTACAATTTCTTTTTTTTTTCTTTTACAAAAACAATTTTTTTTTCTTAACACTAATTATATATTTAAATATTTAAATTTAGTTCAAGTGCAACTGACCATCATTGTGCAGGGTTTTGTATTTGATACTTATTTTTGTAATTGTATCGTTTAAATAAAAATTAAAAGTGGTTCAAATGCAAATGACCGTAATTATGCTTAGTATACAAAAATTTAGCTAATTACATTTTTGTATGAAAATGAAAAGAATGAGAAGAAAACCAAAAAGTACAACAAGTAAAGAAACAGTCAGTCGGTGCAACCGACTTAGAAATACCCTACACCTATTTGGTTCAAATTGAATGGGAAGTTAATAAGTCATTTTAAAACCATAAAAGATTTTATTAGTTTGTTCTTAAGACATGGCTAACCAAATTAACTTTATAGTACTAAAAAACATTTTCTAATTACTTTATCTATTCAAAAATATTCCAAATTCTTACTAATTTATCTATTTAAAAATATTAAAAAACAGAAAAACTTGAAATAAATGAAAATATATTTATTTCGATTCAATTTTCAAAAGGTCAAAAATTTGAATTATTAAATTTTGTGATAAAAAGCTAATCAAAGCATAATATATTTAATAATTAAAAATTTTCAATTCGATCAAAAGCTTCTATAATCCGAACTCATTAACCAAACTGGACCAGAACCAATTCTCAGGATACTTTCAATACTAGTAACCTAGAGTTTAAATTTCATCAAAATAAGGGCATTATTTTTTGAGTTATACTGCTTTTAAGATATATGTTCGTTAGCCTTTGACCTTTTAAAGGTTTCAGAATCCGAAACCATGGTACGATTTTGCCCATATGCAATCCCCGTCATACTTTCAATACTAGTTAACCCTTGTACACAATTGGAACGTTCTATCTTAATTTTAAGTTAATATTTTTATTAATTTCGATGATGCTTTTAAACCTCGTGGGGTGTAAGAGGGGTACTGAACCACCACTCTGATTGATCCAAAATTAGGAAAACACGCAGGAAATAGTAAAGAACACCCATGTACCAAATTTGAAACGTCTAAATTTGTTTGAAGTTACTATCTTTATTAATTTCGAAAAAATGCTTTAAGGTCTTTGGAACTGTATGGCTGGTCCCCAACCCACTACTCCAATTGGTGCCAAATTTCAAGGACACTAAGGAAATAGAAAGAGACACCCTGATACCAAGTTTGGAGGTTCTATCTTCATTGGTTTCGGAATTATGCTCGTTTGGCCTAAATTCGATCAAAAAGTTCTAAGTTCTGAACCCGTTGTACATTACCCACAGTACGCAATCACCGCCGTAGTTTCATTACCAGTACCCTACACCACAAATTTTATGAAGATAGCTCATTAGTTGTTGAGTTATCGTGATTTATTATATATGTTCGTTAGCCCTTAGACTGATTAAAAGGTCCAGAATCCGAACCCTTGGGGTGATTTTGCCCATATGCTGTCCGCGCTGTACATTAAATACCAGTTAACCCTTGTACACAAGTGGAACGTTATATATTAATTTTAAGTTACTATTTTTAGAAATTTCATTTATAAGCTTTTAAACCTTGGAGGTCTAAAAGGGGTCCTTAAAGTCCTTAAACCGATTAAAAGGTCCAGAATCCGAACCCATGGGCCGATTTCGCCCATTTGCAATCCCCGCCGTACTTTCAGCCCTAGTAACCTACAGTTAAAATTTCATCAACATAGCTCCATTATTTTTTGAGTTATCGTGCGGCACGGACATGGCTATATCGACTAAGGGGGTCACGCTGATCACAAATATATATACTTTTCCATATCTAACTCGCTTCCTTTAGGTGGTTACAAACACCATACCAAAGTTAGTATACCCCTTTACCTATTCTATAGGTGTAGGGTATAAAAATGTGAAATCATTATGTATTTGTTATTGTTTTATATATTTAATTTTAAATTCCATAAATATGAAATTGAGTTTTATCTTTTATTGGAGGTTCATTAAGTACTGTATATTGGTTGGGGTTACCAACTGTGACGTGGGCAAATCAGAACTCGAAGGCATCACAATTAAACACCTTACACAACATATGTATACATATACAAGTGGATATATATATGCGACTATATTCTGAATTAGGAGAGATTTTAGAGTTGAGTTCAAAATCAGGGTATTCGTTTTTTGAAGAATATTTATGTATAGTCAGTTACAAAATCAATGGTTTCATTTACAGTATATATTAATTTAGTAAAGAATTGGATAAAATTTTCAAAGTAACAAAAAAATGATTTTAATGCTCAATCAATTCTGGACCTAATATCATAATGGACTTAATAGCTATGACACTGTTGGACCTGTAACTCGAAACAAATGCAGAAGTTTTAAATTTGGTGTAACGATGTTTTCCCCTATTTTCTTTGTATCTCCGAAGTTTAGACTTAATTATAGTGTTGGTTCAGGTGCTTCCTAATTATTCCCAAAATTAAAAAGCTTATCGTCGAAATCCATGAAGATAGAAACTTTAAATTGTATACACGAGGGTTTTTTCCTATTTCCGTTCTTCACTTTTATATTTTTAAAAGGCTGAGAATTTTAGCATAAAACATATTATGTATTATATTATTAAAAACAAAATAGTTTTTTAATAAACGATTAAATTCTTTTTTTTTTAATTTTTATTATATCATATATTTCACTGAATTATTACCATAGGCAATATATAGTTAAGAAATTGTGTACAATACTTAAGTTGTGTTCAAAGGTACTTGCAGCATGAATGTAAAATTTATTTTTATATTTAAATGAATTATATGAAAAATTCTAAATTTGTCATTGTACTTTAGAATTACATATATGGCATACTTTGCATTTATAAGCTTTTCCAATAGGTACATATACTAAGAATTTAAATTTATTCCAATTTTGAAAAATTTGAATTAATAAATTTTGTGATAAAAAACTAATCAAAGCATTAATGGTTTTAATTAATATTAAAAACCATTAAATTATTTAAACTTTTAAATAACTTTGGGTTTAATGAAAATTACGGACAGAGATAAGAGCAGCATTATGATTATAATACTTATTTATAACAGAAGTCCTCAAAATTCCTTATCATAAATATAAAAGATGAGAATTTACCAGTTCTGATCCCAATATTTCATTCCTGAAAAGAAGTAATTACAGCATGTGTAAAATTTTATAAAATTGGATAAAAAGTTTGGAATATGTTATTTTGTAATTGCATTTTATGAATAAATTTATTTAAATTTTTTTGTTTTTTAATATTTTTATATAGTTTAGTAAGGATTTTTAATATTTTTGAATTGATAAAATATGTTTTTAGTATTTTAAAGTTAATTTGGGTAGCTATGTCTTACGATCAAACTAATAAATGATTTTAGGGTTTGAAAATGACTTAAGGATTTCTCTTTAAATTTGAACCAAATAGGTGTAGGGTATTTCTAAGTCGGTTAAACCGACTGACTGCTTCTTTACTTGTTAAAAAAATATTTTATTTTTAATTTATTAGCCGTTTAAAAATATAAATGTGTTAAATAAGAACGGAAATAGGAAAAAATCACCCCCGTGTATCAAATTTGAAGTTTCAATCTTTATTAATTTCGAATATATGCTCGTTTGTCTCCAATTCGATCAAAAGGTTCTAGAATCCTTACGCAATTCCCGCCCTTGTTTCATTAATAATAACCTACATCACAAATTTCTTCAAGATAGCGTCACTACCTTTTTAACTTTGGTATTTCTTAGGAGGCTATGATATCAGAATTTATCTCACGGTCTGCAAAATGTATTTTTTATTTGGAAATTTTTTTTTGGTGTATGTTGTGTATGTCCCTCTATTTTGAACTCTCAATGTTTTTCTTAAAACAAACACTTATTCACTTCCTAATGGAATCTCATGCCAAAATTTCCATCCTGTTAAATAAAATTCGAAATATTGAAGCCAAAACAACTTTGTATTGGCATATATATGTTTTTTCTGCGAGCCAGCCCAACTTCTTTCTCTGTGGGTCATGTTTAAGGAACAATTGATTAAAGATTTCATTAAAAACTATAATGAATGTGAAGCGATTGGGTCTGCCCTCTCCTTCTGTTAATTCTGTAGTACTTTCTTCCGAAATAAATTTAGCAAAAGAATCTATAAATGAACGAAATATTTTGGCTGAAAGAATGTATGCAAAGAACAAAAATTGGTTGTAAATCAAGTTATATTATCTGTAAGAAGAGAATCTGTTAATAAAATTTTTTTCTTAGGAGCTCCCGGAGGGTGTTGGGAAACATATATATATTAATGTTTAATAAACAATTTGCGAGGAAGTAATAAAATTATTCTTGTCGCTGCGTAGACGGGAATTGCAGCGTTACTGTTAGACGAGGGAAAGACTGTACATAAAACGTTTGGTTTACCAGTTCCAATAACAGGTACTTCACTTTCTTATATAAAAGCGAGGTCTCAAAAAGTAATGTACTTCGTCAAGAAAATCTTATTTTAATTCATGAGGCTTCAAGGATTGCGGCTTTAGCAATTAATTGTATCGATCGTTTGTTGAAAGATATAACTCAATGTAATGAACTATGGGTGGAAAAGTAATTGTATTTGGTGGTGTTGTCGACAAATCCTGCCTGTTGTTTTCAATTGAGACAAGGTTAGAATAGTTAAAATATATATAAAAGATGAGGTAATCTGGCCTAAAGTAACTTTAATTTACTGAAAAAGAATATGATATAAAATCCAAATGAGATAAACTTTTCAAAATTGCTTTTGTTATTAGTTAATAATGAGGTTCCCATTAAGTTGAGTGAAGAGATTATTAAAATACCCGATAAATTTAGTTGTAACGGTTCAAATCATGTTTTTAGGGAAATGATTGGTGATTTTCAGAATATTGCTTAAAATTAGAAATTGTCACAGGGAATTCGCTTAGTAAAGTAGTTTTTTTCTTAGGATAGAATTAATTTGTACCTACTAAAATATGCCATTCACTTTAAAAAGAAAGCAGTTTCCTTTTAGATTAGTCAAGGACATTGACAAAATCGGGATTTATTTACCTCAATCTGTATTCACCCATTGACAACTACACGTAGCATTTAGTAGAGCCAAATCTACAAATTATGTGAGGGTTTAAATTGACCAAACCAATTTACAGAGTCAGTTCGAGCAGCATGTGGGATATTATACAAAAATATAGTTTAACGCGAAATTTTATGTTAATGATTTTTTACATTTCAAAGGAAAGAGTAATTCCTCTTTCCGCAATTATTACACAGTTGATTACGCATACAGGCCAATCTAGCTAAAATATAATTACCTTCTTAGACTTTTGAAAATTACAAAGGTTTTAAATGAGAAAACAAAAAGGAAAGAACACTTGTATTCCAAATTTCAGGTTTATATCGTTACTAATTTGGAAGATATTCTTGCTTAATCTTTGTAACAATGTGGGAGACACATGAATAGATATACTTTAAGATTTTGAGAGCATTCGAATCACTACTCCAATTGGTCCCAATTTCAAAGACACAAAGAAAATAAGAAATACACTTGTGCCCCAAATTTTAGTTCTATATTCATTGGTTTCGAAATTATGCTCGTTTGGCCTCAATTCGATAAAAAGCTTCTAGAGTTCGAACCCATTGTCCGATCCAAGCAATCCCCGCGGCAATTTCTTTGCAAGTAAACAAGAGTATACAATTCATCAAAATAGTGTCATTAGTTTTCGAGCTATCGTGATTTTTGATGTATGTTCTTTAGTTCTTTAAACGATCAAAACATCCAACACCCGAACCCATGGTCAAATTTCGTCCATATGCAGTCCCGGCGTAGCTTTCAATACTGGTTAACCGTTGTACCAAACTGGAAGATTCTATCTCTATTCTAAGTTAACATTTTTATTAATTTCGATGATAAGCTTTTAAACCTTGTGAGCTCTAAGCAAGGTACCTGAACCACCACTCCAACTGAGTCCAAAATTCGGGGACACGACGGAATTAGTAAAAAGCACCTTTGTAACAAAATTTAATCTTCTACAACATTTGTTTCAAGTTCTTTTCTCTTTATTAATTTCGAAGACATGCTTTAAGGTCTTCAGAGTTGTTATGGGTGGTCCCCGAACCGCTAATTCAATTGATCGCAAATTTCAAAAACACTAAGGGAATATTAAGAGACCTCATAATACTAAATTTGGAAGTTCTATCTTCATTGATTTCGGAATTATGCTCGTTTGGACTGAATTCGATCAAAAAGTTTTAGGATCCGAAAACATAATCCGATAAAGACCGTACGTAATCCCCGCCGTAGTTTCATTACTAGTAATCCTCATTATCGTCATTAGTTGTTGCGTTATCGTGATTTAGAATATATGTTCGTTAGCCCTTAGGCCGATTAAAAAGTCCAAATTCGAGTTCATGGGCTGATCTCGCACATTTTCAATCCCCGTTTTACTTTCCTACCCACAATTAATATTTCGAATAACACCAAGAACTTAAAGGATATCTACAACACAAATTTCATGAAGATAGCGTCATTAGTTGTTGAGTTATCCTGATTTTTATACCCTACACCTATGAAATTAGAAAAGGGCATATTAACTTAGTATGGTGTTTGTAACCACCAAAAGGAAGCGAGCTAGATATGTAAAAGTATATATATTTGTAACTTCTTATAAATATTTATTGATAAATCAGGAACTCTGTGTAATCTATAAAGTTTAACTTAGTTGTTGGTTTGATTTAATTTATATATTTATAGGTTTCCTATTCAGTTTTTCTTGAAATATGACGTCAGGTATGCAAAGATTAATTTCAGATTGAAATATAGGGATAAGAGTTGGTTAATTCTCATCTTTTATATTTATGATAAGAAATTTTGAGCACTTTCATTATTAATAAGTATTACAATCATAACGGTGCTGTTATCTAATTCACTAATTTTCAACTCAAAGTTATTCGAAAGAAATATTAATTTGTGACAATATATATATACAAGGAAATATACCATTAATGCTTTGATTAGCTTTTTATCAAAAAATTTCATAATTGAAATTTTTCAAAATTGAAATTAATTTAAATATATATTAATATATAATATATATACTTAGTATATGTACCAGTGGCGGCCGGTAAGATTTTCAAACGAGGGTGCTAAAAAAATTTAATTAAAATTTTGGATATAATATTCATTTAAATAGAAGATTTATTTCTGTACACAAGTTAGAAAACAAAAATTAAAGAAATTTGAAAAAATAATACAAAATTTTATTTATATATAAAATTTAAAATTTTTCAATAACTGTTTCATTAAAATTTGCTATTAGTGAGATCATACATTTTTTAATTGAAATTATGCTTATAAATCAAGGTTCTCTTTATAAAACAGTTTTGCAGCTATCAAATGTTTATTGTATCCAAACTTCTCTTTCGCTTCATGGAACATACCATCACTTTCTTCTTTACTTTCAATAATTCTCTGGTAATAGAATCTCTGGTAAAATTATGGATGTTATTTATAACTTTATAAAATGCATCCAATGAGTTTTGAATTTTATTAACATCAATATTTCTTGATTGCGTTTGATTGAATAATATTTCTACATCGGGCATAATGTTATGAAATAATTCTAGCCAAAATATAAATGTTTAATTTTTTAGTAATGCTATAAATTCAGATGATGCGTGAATAGTTTAATCAGTAGTGTTCATTGACTGCAATTCTTTAAAAAATTTTATAAGGCCATCTCTATTTTCATAAACCTTATTGATTGTTCTATATTTTGATGTTTTTCGGGAACTTTGATGTTTTTCACATTTTTCTTTTATTTTACTTATATTTGTAAAACCGCTTCGTATCCGTATTGTATCGACGCCGAAAAGTAGACAAGGAAAAAAGAATAAAGCATTTTTTACTTCGCACCCACATTGACAATTAATTTGTTCGTAGCATTGTTTATTAAAAGATCGATTGTCCTTTTTATTTTTACTTACACCTATTTGGTTATATACAATTTCTGGTACAGGGCGTCTTTTATTTTTTAAACCAATTTTCTCATTTAAAGTTAATTGAGAAAATATAATTTTCTTTATTTGCTCAACGCCTGACATGATAGAAAAATAGATTCAGTTAATCAGTTTTAAATTTTACATACTATTAACTTCTTTATTATTTTTTAATCTTTTCAAAGCTTCTTATGTAGGTAGTTCTTTTCATATTCAATTCATAAAACAAAGCAATGGTAAATATTTTTATTTTGTTTGTAAATTACTGTCGCGAATCAGTAACTAAAAAAAAAACATTGATAAAACAATGAGATTAATGTCTTGTCAATTTATTTCCAATATTAATATCAAGTCAAATAGATAATATTTTATTTTTTGATTCATCATATCATAATTATTATTATTATTATTAATATATTTGTCTAGAATTTGTCTAGAATGAGGTGTAACAAACGCATTTAATTAAATGTGTTTTGTTGGATGTTTTATTATAAAACAAGTAAAGAAACAGTCCGTCGGTGCAACCGACTTAGAAATACCCTACACCTATTTGGTTCAAATTTAAGGACATATCCATAAGTCATTTTAACACCATAAAAGCTGTTATTAATTTGATCGTAAGACATAGCTAACCAAATTAACTTTATAATACTAAAAACATTTTCTAATTACACTATCTATTAAAAAATATTACAAATTCTTACTAATTTATCTATTTAAAAATATTAAAAAACAAACAAGCTTGAAATAAATGAAAATTTATTTATTCCAATTCAATTACAAAATGAAAAAATTCTAATTATTAAATTTTGTGATAAAAAGATAATCAAAGCATAATATATTTAATAATCCAAATTTTTCAAAATTGCAATTATTTTAAATGGCTAGTTTATATACCTAGTAGAAAAACTTAAACGCAAAATATGCAATAAATGTATTTCTAAAATACAATTACAAATTTAGACCTTTTCATATAATTCATTTAAATATTCAAATAAATTTTACATAAATGCAGCAAGTACCTTTGAACATAGCTGAACCACTACAATTAAGTCTAGATTTCGGAGACACATAGGACATAGGAAATATATTCTTTGGCTTTGAAATTAAACTCGACCAGAACCAATTCCCATGGTACTTTCATTACTAGTAACCTAGAGTTTAAATTTCATCAAAATACCGGCATTATTTTTTGAGTTATGGTGTTTTTAAGATATATGTTTTTTAGTCCTTGAACTTGTCAAGGGTTCCAGAACCCGAAACCATTGTACGATTTCGCCCATATGCAGTCCCGTCATACTTTCAATACTAGTTAACCCTTGTATACAATTGGAACGTTCTATCTTAATTTTAAGTTACTAGTTTTATTAATTTCGATGATAAGCTTTAACACATTTGGGGGTCTAGGAGAAGTCCTGAACCACCACTAGGGGGGCACGGAAGAAATAGTAAAGAGCACCCTGGGCCAAATTTGAAGCTTCTACATTTGTTTCAAGTTACTATTTTTATTAATTTCGAAAATATGCTTTAAGGTCCTCGGAACTGAGTGGCTGGTCCCCGACCCACTAGTCCAATGGGGCCCAAATTTCAAAGACACTAAGGAAATAGGAAGGGACACCCTGATACCACATTTGGAGGTTATATCTTCATTGGTTTCGGAATTACGCTAGTTTGGCCTAAATTCGATCCAAAAGGTCTCAGTTCCGAACCCATTGTCCAATCCTCACCGTACGTAATCACCGCCGTAGTTTCATTACTAATAACCTACAGCACAAATTTCATGAAGATAGCCTAATTAGTTGTTGAGTTATCGTGATTTTTATTATATGTTCGTTATCCCTAACACCGACTAAAAGGTCCAGAATCCGAACCCATGGGCTGATTTCGCCCTTATACAGCCCGCGCTTTACTTATAGTACTAGTTAACCCTTGTACACAATTTGAACGGTCTATCTTAATCTTAAGTAACTATTTTTAGTAATTTCGATTATAAGCTTTTAAAACTTGGGAGGTCTGAGAGCGGTATTGAACCACCTCTCCAATTGATCCCAAATTAAGAGAACACGCAAGAGATAGTAAAGAACACCATTGTGGCAAATCGGAAGCTTCTACATTTTTTCAAGTTCTTATCTTTATTAATTTTAAAGATATGCTTTAAGGTCTTCGGAAATGTGTGGCTGGTCCCCGACCCAGTACTCCAATAGGACCCAAATTCCCAAGACACTTAGGAAATAGGAAGGGACACCCTGATACCAAATTTAAAGGTTCTATCTTCATTGGTTTCGGAATTATGCTCGTTTGGCCTAAATTCGATCAAAAAGTTCTAGGTTCCGAACCCATGGTCCAATTCCGACCTTACGCAATCCCCGAAGTAGTTTCATTACTAGTAACCTACAGCACAAATTTGATGAAGATAGCGTCATTAGTTGTTGAGTTATCGTGATTTTTTATATATGTTCGTTAGCCCTTCGATCGATTAAAAGGTCCAGAATCCGAACCCATGGGCCGATTTCGCCCATATGCAATCCCCGCCGTACTTTCAGTCCTAGTAACCTACAGATAAAATTTCATCAAGATAGCTCCATTATTTTTTGAGTTATCGTGCCTATGGACGGACGGACGGACATGGCTATATCGACTCAGGCGGTCACGCTGATCACAAATATATATACTTTTCCATATCTAGCTCGCTTCCTTTAGGTGGTTACAAACACCATACCAAAGTTAATATACCCCTTTACCTATTTTATAGGTGTAGGGTATAAAAAATAAAATATTAATGTTTTGTTGAATTTGTTTTATTTTAGAAAATAAAATGACAAAATTATCATAATCAGGCCAAAAAATATTTTATTTATTTTTAATAAAAAAAAAACCAAAAAAAAATTAAAAAAAAATTTTTTTATGAACTTAAATTTATTTATTGGTTACTGAATTAGTTCATTTAAGTTTTAAAAATCACAGATGATTTTCTGGAAATTTTAAATAAATAGTAAAACATTTCATAAATAAAAATTAAGAAGACTTTGCTTCACACGAACATTGTGTAGTAAGTCTTAAATATTTTCAGTGAAAATCTGAAATAACGGCGAAGGGACAATATACACTTTATTGCATTGCTTGATTATCTTGCTTTGAAAAGTAAATAAACCAAGCAATGCAATCAAAGTAATATCAAAGTTTCTCTCATCTCTCCCTCATCCCTGCATCTTTCTCTCATAATTCTCTAATAAGTTAAAAATGGAAAAAAAATTCCGAATAAAATTTAAAATTTGCATTTGATAATGCAAAACTCAATTCAAAAATCATAATACAATTTTACGTACATGCAGCAAGTATCGTTGAAAACAACTTAAGTATCGTACACTATTTCTGAATTATATATTATCTATGGTAATAATTCAATAAAATATATGATATAAAAATTAAAAATATTAAAATTTAGTCGTGTATTAAAAAAATATTTTGTTTTTAATTTATAAATTTAATGCATAATATGTTTTATGTTTCAAATTTGGAGTTTCTATCTTTATTAATTTCGAAGATCAGCTTTTTAATTTTGGGATTTCTTAGGAGACACCTGAACCACCAAAATAATTAAATCTAAATTTCAGGGACGCAAAGGAAACAGGAAAAAATAACGTTATACCAAATTTGAAGCTTTTATATTTATTTCAAGTTACTATATTTATTAATTTCGTATATATACTTTAAGGTCTTAGGAGTAGTGGAGGTGGTACGCAAACCACAATTCCAATTCATCCAAAATTCTACGAACACAAATCAAATAAGAAGAAACACCCTGTTCCCCAAATTTTAAGATTCTATCTTCTTTGATTTCGAAATTATGTTCGTTTGACCACAATTCGCTCAAAAGCTTTTAGAATCCAAACCAATTGTTCGATCTCGACCATAAGCAATCATTGCGGTACTTTTATTACAAGTAACCTAGAGTTGAAATTTCATCAAAATAGCGTCATTAATTTTTGAGTTATAGTGTTTTTTAGATATATCTTCGTTTGCCCTTGAACTTTCCAAAGGTTCCAGAACCCGAAGCCATGGTCCAATTTTACCCATATGCAGTCCTCGCCATACTTCCAATAATAGTTAACCCTTGTACACAATTGGATTGTTCTATCTTAATTGTAAGTTACTATTAGTTTCGATGATAAACTTTTATACCTTGGGAGGTCTAAGAGAGGTACCTAAACCACTACTTCAATTGATCATAAATTAGGATGACAAGCAGGAAATATTAAACAACACCCTTGTGCCAAATTTCAAGCTTCTACATTTGTTTCAAGTTATTATCTTTATTAATTTCGAAGATATGTTTTAACGTCTTCCGAACTGTGTGAATGGTCCCCAACCCACCACTCCAATTGATTCCCAGTTTCGAGGATAATGAGGGAATAGGAATAGAAATCCTAATACCAAATTTGGAGGTTCTATCTTTATTGGTTTCGGAATTATGCTCGTTTGGCCTAAGTTCGATCAAAAAGTTATAGGATCCGAACCCATGGTTCGATATCGACCATACGCAATCTCAAGGAACTCAAAATATTATAGTTGCTGATTTTCTTCTTTGATTTATTCACTTAGCATGACCTGGGCCTGGTTTAATAATTCACAAGCAACGAACAATCTTTGTTAGTTTATCTTTGTTGGTTTAAGCCAAGTTACATATACAAACGTAAGTTATACTTACATACAATATTCAACATGAACAACTTAAATATGTTATGAAATATGTTTCTGAATGCATATTTCTTTAACAATATTGCCTAATATAGCCTCCAGACTATTCGATTCAAAACCTACATTAATTTTTATAGAAGTCCTGAACATTAATACAAAATGTTTTAGTACATATTGAATTAATGTAGTTTATGCACCACCAAAAAAACTAAAAAATTATTACTATGTAACCATTTAGCACCACTACAAACCAAAAAAAAAATGTTTATAACTAATAGGCAAAATGTATTTATATATGCATATTCAAAGGTCTTACTTGATAAAATAGTTCACATGACTGTTAACAACTGTAAATATTATTTATATTTTGTGTTTAATCCACTTAAGTGAAAAACTGTTGATACTCACCATAAATTTCTTTGGTGTTCAAAGAATTTTGTTGGTAGGATAGAGTTGTCGGTTTCTGGAGATAAATACATATTTTCGAAATAAAAAAAAATTTGAAATATAAAACTTTTGTATTTAATTTTTATTTCATTGTTCCTAAACATATTATAAAAAAAGAAAAAGAGAATAATAAATAAAGATTATTAAAAGTTCTGTTGATAAATATGTATCTTACAATGTTATTTTTAAATCTGTTTTTAAAGTGATATTTAATTATATTAAGAAAGGTTGAATTATCAGAATATTTTTTATTAGTATTCTAAATTCCCTCGTACGGATAAGTCGGAGATACGAAAAAGCGTTTCTCATTTCCGACTAAACGTTACGAAAACTACAAAAATCTAGGAAAGAAATATTAATTCGCACCACATTCGTGATCTAAACTGTAATCGGAAATGTAAAACTGCGGTCAGATTTTTTAGCAGTATAAATGATAATGTCATAAATCAAAATCATGTAATTTTTAATGTCGAACTGCAAAAGGCTAAATTTGCAGTCTATTTTATAATGCAGTGTAACAAAAATCATATGATTTGAAATGTCATTGGCAATCATATGCAAATTGTTTTCGTGCATGTAGTTAGTAAAAAAGTTATCAGTGGACAGTGCAAACTGCGAATCATTGAAGTAAAGAAGTAATAAATTTTTTGTTTCCATTCTTCAACACAAAAATAACATGATGAGTGATCTAGAAAGCGATAATAGGTAAAAAAATAAAAAAATAAAATAGAATGTAAATAAAAAGTGTTGTATATTTTGCAGTGATGATGAAGTTGTTGATATTCAAAATGATTACTGGACAAAAAGTTTTACAAAACTTTTAATACAAATTAGATTGGACTTTCATAATGGTTTTACGGATGGAAAAAAATCAAAATCTACAATGTGGAAAAAAGTTCAGCAGGAGATAGTTAAACAAAATGTAGAATTCCCTTTCAGTGTAGAAGAATGCAAAAAAAAATTTAATAACTTAATGACGACTTATAAAAAAATTAAGAAGCGAAATAATAAGACCGGAAGAGGTCGAACTTGTTGGCAATATTTTGAGATTTTTGATACCATATATGGAGCTAAACACTTTGTAATAGCACCCGATGAGATCATTGCAGATTCATTGCAAACAAATTCAATAACAATTTCTGATGTAAACGAGTTCGAAGAATCTGAAGGACTTCCAAGACAAAGGAAAGTGAAGAGCAGTAATCTAACTGAATTATTAAATTATTTAAAAACTGTGGAAAACAATGAAGAAAAACGTCGTAAAGATCAAATGGCAATGGAAAAACTTAAGTTAGAAGTCGAATTAAAAAAAGTTGAAATATTAGAAAAAATGACTGTAGGTACAACGTCAGATACATTACGAGATTTACTTGAATCAGATTAAGAAAAATGTTTTGCAGAAAGTTTTAAAATTTTCGTTGCTGTGAATATGAATTATGTGTTTTAGTTTTAAAGATTATTGTTTTTTTTTTTTTCATTATTTATTATTTAGTTTTTTTTTCATTTTATAATACAAAATATAACTGGACTGAAATATAATATAAATAGTAAAAGTATATTATGTAGGTATGTTTTATTTTTAGAAGATACATATTTATTTTAATAGGTTGAAAAAGTCAAATACATTTCAAGAATTTTCTTTTACTAGTCAAATAATAAATTAGCCAAGCTATCTCGTTTAGTAACAGCTTCTCTTCTGTTTATATTTAAAATATTTCCATTTCTTATAATATCAGAGGAAATTTGATTTCTCTTCCCCTTTACTATTATGAAGTTCTGTAGAATAACGCATGCTGTAACAACAAATCTATTTTTTTCAATTTTTCTGAAATGGAGATGGTTTAAAATTTTAAACTTTTTAACGAGAATACCAAAAGCCTGTTCTATTATAACTCTTGAAGAACTTAACCGGTAATTAAAATACTTTTGTTGTTCACTCAAATTTCCATAATCCTTATAGGGTACCATCATGTAAGTACTTAAAGGATATGCGGAGTCTCCAATAATATGCAGATCTAATGTTATTTCTATCTAACCATTTTCTATATACTTAAAAAGTGAATAGTTTTTGAAAACATATGCGTCATGCAATCTGCCAGGCCAACCAAAGTAAATATTAGTAAATACCATATCACTGTTGCAAATTGCCTAAAAAACAAGACTTGTTAAATACATAATATACATCAATCATTATAATATTAAAATTAATAACTTGTAAAATTTGGGAAAAGTATGTTTTCCTATTTAAATAGCTATCAGAATGTTGTTTTGGTGCATCGATTTCAATATGTTTGCAATCTATGCTACCTATAACATTTGGAAAACTTTCATTTCCTCGCAAGTTGTTAAAATTTTCAACTGTTTGATTTATTTCATCAACCGAACTTGGCCATTTGATATATTCACTAGCCAGGTTACAAATCATAACACAAGTATTTAAAAATATCTCCTGACTGGCGTTCTGTGACTTATTAAATCTGCCAGCAATCTCTCTAAACGAATTATTATTTCCAAGCATCCATAATGTAACGTACAAGCATAAAGTAACATATAATATAGAGTATTCACGTAGAGTAAAATTTTTTTACCAATTTTTTTAAAAAATATTTTTCGTTTTTACTCAGTACTCAAAAATTATTCTCATCACAATTATTTTTACTTAAAAATTGAGAATAATTTTTTTTTAAACTCATAAATAAAAAAAAATTTTTCTCAATTTCTTGTTTTGAGTATTTATTAATATACCTTTAAAAAACTATATGAAGGGTATATACATACATACGTACATATTTATTTTTATACATTATTCTTCTTATTCCATATAAAAGTATGAAAAGCTAAATCTATACTGCATGCATAGTGTATAGGTATATTAACACATATAAAATATTCAAGGTCTTTTTACTTATTTTTCGTTACTTTGATTTGAAATTAAAAAAACTAAATAGAGATTTTACATCTTTTATTGATGTATGTGTGTATATGAAATTAAAACAGCTAAGTGTATTTTTCGTTCTTCTTGTAAATCAAAATAGAAAAATTTATTTTCATATTTATTATTTGTAACTTTTGATATTAATGTTGAATGAATGTGCGACAGACAAGCTTATTATTATAAGTTGTATGGTTTGTAAAATCATAAATAATCTTATCATTTTAATAAGTATGTATAAGAATTTTACGTTTAGGAAGAATTTAGTTCGTTATTTTGATTGACTCAAATTTTTTATTTAAATGGACATGAAAAGTAAAAATATAAAATTTAATAAAATTTCGATATTGTTTTAAATAATTCTGTTTTATTATTAATTCTTAAGTTAGTTAATAAGGGAAAAAGCCAAATGGAATAAGTATTGCATTACATTATTGAAAAATATATAAAAAAAGCTTTAATATTTTATATTCCATTCGGCATAAAAAACCCTTATAACAAAAAAAAAAATATAATATAAAATATGTACATAGGTATAAACAAAACAAAACAATTCATTGATTAAAAAAAATTATCGAAAACAAACAAAAATATTCATTAACTTAATTTAGTTATTTACATTCCATATTTACAAAATTATATTATGATTAGGTACTTCAATCGTGTTCATCAAATTTTCTCGTTCATGAAAAGAAAATAATATAGGTATCAAGTAAATTATTCAAAAAATAAAAATTATTTTAATAAATTAGTATTACAAATTACATACAAAAATTTATTTGCTAAAACTACAATGAGAAAAAATTTTTTAAACAACAGACAAATAGACAGACAGACGTACAAACATATGCAGACAGACGGACGGAAATAAACAGACAAAAAGACAGACAGACGGATATTATGAAATATATTAAAAATAAGTTATGCATTTAATATTTTAATTTTACTTTGATTACTCTCAGCTTTTTTTTCGTCATTTTTTAAAAGCTTTTCCCTTAACCATTTTGCTTGCTTTTTTAGCAAAGATTAATTAGTAACTCTAAAAACTTTATTTTATGCGTGTAGCATTCATCATTTTCCCTAAACCATGTAGGATATTTATCAGATTTTTTTGTGGCTTCTAAACAACATAAATGTATATTTTTCCTTAAATTTTTTTCATGATAATTTTCTTTAAAATAGTGATCAAATATGCTCATATGAAATTGTGTAATTTCGAAAATTTTTTCGGTTGGAGCTTTCAAGTTCAGGATATCTGATTCATTTTTATAATTTTTTTGATAAATAAATTGCTCCGAATCAAGCAATAATATATCATTAGAATTTTTTAAAAATGAAGAAGTACATTGATCACAAGAAATTTTTTTTATCAATTTAAAGTTAACGTAGCCACAAATGTATCTTTCGGCGTTATTTGAAACAATATTTAACTCTTCAGTTTGATTATCCTCTAAAATTTTAGATTGAAATCCTTCTAAATAATTATTAACTAAATTAGTTAAATCGTCATCAGTTTGATCATTTGAATCCGAATCATCTTGCTCTAATTGATAATCCTTTAAATCGTCTATATTTAAAAATTCAGCGTCATCTTCTTCACAGTTAGAGCTTTCAAATTTATAATTAATTAACTTAACCGACATTAATTTTGCTAAAATATTACTAAATTCATGGACGGAAGGATTATTGTTACATCCATTTCTATACCGAATCAAAGAAAATAAATTTTCTAAAACATCCTGATTTAAATGAGCTAACAGTAAATAATAACATTCGTGTTTATTATAAGTTGAAAATATTTCGGAACTTAGTTCCGTAATGCCTGTTAAAGTTTGCATCATACCGTCGATACAATAAAGTTTTTTAGATGTGATTGGCCTTATTAATTGAAAATATTTTTTCATTTCTAAAAAATATTTGGATATATGGTTATCTTGTTGCAATGCTGCACGAAATGGATTTTTTTCATATAATTTCCTACTATTGAGACAATCAAATAAGTTATTAATTTTTGAAACAAATTTTGCTGTTAATACAGCACAAGAAATCCTAACAGTAAATTTTTTTGTTGAAACTAGAGTTTTAATTGCAGCAGCAACAGAATTACTGAAAATTTGAGTAGCCAATCGCACATTCATTTTTTCAAATGAATTAGGAAAGATATGTTTTTTTGAAAGTTTGGGACACATTTTTCTATTATTATTTTGTTCATGGAAATAGAGGCAACGAATAATTTGAAAAGAAACCTCACCATCATCTGTATTAAGGTCATATTTAAGAAGGGTGTTACGAAGCGATTTGATTAAATGCACTGGATCGTAAAGAGCAAAAATTTTTTTTTCTACATGATTGAAGTTAAAATAAAAAAAGGGTTTTGTTTTTGAAACCCCTAACATATTAAAACACTTCCTATTATTAGCACCCTGATCACATATGACGGCCCTAACATTAATACCTAAATTAAAAGCTTTCCTAAATTAATATTTAAAATGTTTTTAAGATCTTCGCCACTAATGCCCTTCTCTGTGGCATAAAAACTAAAAACATACTTCCAATTATGTACTAATCCCATTAGGAGAAAAACACAAACGTATTTTGAAACGCTTTTCATTCTTTTAAAGCTATAATCCGAAAAACCACTAATTTGATCCAATGCACTATTATAGTTAAGATCCCTTCTAATACTAATTTCATCGAAAACTAATACTGCTTCCTTTTCAAGAGAATTTTTATTTGAAAATATAATCCCTAATTCATTAATATTCTTTTCATTAAGACCTAAATGTATATTTAAAGCTACCTTTTTTTCATCTTTTGACCATATCTTTCCATTTTTGAAATTCATTTTTAAAAAAGTTTTGGCATCGTTTGCTAAACGAGACTGCCTATCAATTGTATTAGATAAAGAATCCTGCTTTTCCTTTTTTATTATACCCGTATGACTATATAGTCAAAGGGTATAATAAATTTGCCATTACGTTTGTGACGCAGAGAAGGAAGGGGGGGTAGATATAGAGTCAAGTGTATGGATCGGATCAGAATCTAAAAATAAATCGATTTAGCTATGTATGTCCGTCCGTCCGTCTGTCCGTCCGCACGATAACTTAAAAACTAAAGGAGGTAGAATCTTGAAATTTTCGCAAATTCATTTTTTTGCAATAGCCGCCATCGCTATTTAAATCCAGCCATTTTGGTCCATGGGTTCGGGTAGCTGCCATACAACTTCTTTTTTTATATGAATATTTCCCTGTACCTATTACAGCTGCGTGTCTGAAATTTTGTCAAAATTAGTTTAGTTTTATGGCCAAAGTTTCTGCAAAATTTGGTTGGTCTCCTGCAATGGGTTCGTGCAGCTGCCATACAACTTCTTATTTTATATGAGCATTATTCTCCACCTAATGAAGCTGGGTGTCTGAAATTTTGCCAAAAATAGTTTAGTGTAATGGCCAAAGTTACAGCAAAATTTGGTTGTTCTACTGCAGAGGGTTCGAGTAGCTGCCATACAACTCCCTCTTTTATATGAGTATTCCACTACACTTAATAAAGCTGTATGTTTGAAACTTTGCCAAAAGTAATTAACCGGATGATATAATGTATATGTTACGGTCATACGGGTATCCCAGAGTTGACACAGTCTACTCTACTACATTCTTCCTCGTTTTTAATTGTAATTTCCTATTCTGAATTTTTAAAGACATAATTTTTTTTTTTAAATAAACATTTTTTTTTTTATATGACCTAATGTTTTATGACATGTAGAAAATTTTTTAAAATAAAAATTTTCTTTTTTTTGGAATTTCAAACAATGCCTACAAAAATTAATCGACAATTCATTGGGAGACACCGTTCGAATGTTTTCTAAGGGTACATTTAACTTTTCTACATTTTTTTGACTATAAACTTTAATATTTGAGTTATTATTAAATGTTTTAGAAAAAATATTTTCTTTATTAAAATTTGAAAACTCTTTTGACTGAAAGTTTAAATTAGATAGTGGAGTTATAGGATTGATTTCAATATTATTATGTGGCAAACACAAACTTTGAAAAGCTCCCTTTTTTAGTTTTCTCCCTAAAAAATTTTTTCTCGAAATGGTCTTCGCAAATAAATAATTTTTTTGTTTTTAAATTTTCTATACTTACACTACATGCCGATACCCAAATTTCGAATAAATTTTTCTCTTTTGGAAATTCATACAACCTACCGTCAAAATTACGTCTACTTCTATTGCACACTATGCAAGGGGTACCATTTTTACGGTAATCTACTTTTACGTCCTTAAACATTCTTCATTTAAAACATGCATAAAGGCAGGTTTTCATGAGAAAATTTTGCCCAGTATTCTTGACTTTAGAAAGAGATGTATATAGTACACTCTCAATAGGAGAGAAAGAGTAAAACGATTAAATTTATATTAAAATTTTTTTATATCTTTTGACAAAAAAAAATACATAACCTTATTTTTTAATTTTTAAATTTATATTTCGCGAATTTTTCAATTCAAAGTTCAAATTTTATTAATTTAAAATAAATGATAAAATTTTAATCAATTTCAAATAATTTTAAATAAAAATTCGTTCATCAAACCATAATATAAAATGTTTTTTTTCTTTGTTTACATTCTCTTGTTTGTTTACAAAATTCAAATGTCATGTATCCATAAAAATATATAATAGTATGCAAAAAATTTTTGTGTAGAATACACTTTTTTTTTGTATGTAGTAGCAACTTTATAGGAAAAAGACCTTAGAGAACATCTTTTTGCCAAGGATTATGGCACTCTCTCAATACTTGTCTAAGGATTATGGATGACTCTCCAAGGATTATGGATGTTTCTCCCAGTAATTTATCGTTTTTTCTTTGTCGCACAAATAGTATTTTTGTATCTTCTGCCTATGCTCTAACTTTTGCCCAGTAAATTGCCGTAATGAAAATTAGCCTTAAAGAAAATGAAGGAATGACAAAAGGAATAAGCAGAGAAAATAGATATTTCTGACAATGCGGAATATATCTATCAGGCCGAAACGCTAATTTGATTTTCAGAATTTAACCAAATTTAAGTATATTTATAAAAAAAAGTTTATTATTTTATAATAATACATCAAATACATAATAATCATAAGATTATTACATAAAAGACATAAAATATTATAATATTTTTCAGAAGATTAATACACAAAATTTTTACATGACTTTATAAAAATATACCGCATTGTTTCAGATGAAGAAAATTAGAACGTATAAAAATGCAAGGTGTTTCATGAGTAAAGTATTTTTTATTCCTAAATACATGCAGCAATTAAGTTTATCTTTTAAAATTCATAATCCAAATTTTTTTTTACATGTATGTAGGTACATACATAATATTATGATTACTATTTCTAATGCAACATCTTGCATGATAAGTTATAAGAAAAATGCAATGAAATTTAGATAAAAGCTATAGTAAAAGCAATAAGCTATAATGTGACAAGTTATACCTCGTAATTACACGAAATTTTAGGGGATATGAAAAAAATTTTTTAACTGGAAATTCAAATTTTGTAAAAAAAATATTTTCGTAAAAATATGTAATTACTTAAATAGTGATAACTTGTCATGTAGCGAATGTTATTTTTCTTTTTTAATTGCTTTTGTCTAAAATATAATACTTATTCTAATAGAAAATTTATAAATTAATACTTACATGTAAATTTTGTTCCTCAATTTTTTTAATTTAAATTTTAATAGTCAATAATATGTTCATATTGTAACAACCACTTGTAAAAAAAAAAAAACACTTGACACTTTTAAAAATACGCGCCTTTATTAAATTGATTATAATTCTTAATATCAAAATAAGAATACATAAAAAACACATCATTAAGTAAGTTCAAAAAAAAAACGAGGAAGAGTGTGGTAGAGTAGACTGTGTCAACTCTGGGATACCCGTATGACCGTAACATATACATTATATCATCCGGTTAATTACTTTTGGCAAAATTTCCAACATTCAGCTGTATTAGGTGTAGAGTAATGCTCATATAAAAGAAGGAGTTGTATGGCTATAACTTTGGCCATTACACTAAACTATTTTTGGCAAAATTTCAGACACCCAGCTTCATTAGGTGTAGTGTAATACTCATATAAAAGAAGGAGTTGTATGGCAGCTACCCGAACCCTCTGCACTAGACCAACAAAATTTTGCAGTAACTTTCGCCATTACACTAAACTATTTTTAGCAAAATTTCAGACACCCAGCTTCAGTAGGTATAGAGTAATACTCATATAAAATAGGAAGTTGTATGGCAGCTACTCGAACCCACTGCAGTACACCAACCAAATTTTGCAGAAACTTTGGCCATAAAACTAAACTACTTTTGGCAAAATTTCAGACATGCAGCTGTAATAGGTGCAGAGAAATACTCATATAAAAACAGAAGTTGTATGGCAGCTACCCGAACCCATGGTCCAAAATGGCTGGATTTAAATAGCGATGACGACTATTGCAAAAAAATGAATTTGCGAAAATTTCAAGATTCTAGCTCCTTTAGTTTTTGAGTTATCGTGCGGACGGACGGACGGACATACATAGCTAAATCGATTTATTTTTCGATTCTGATCCGATCCATACACTTGAGTCTATATCTACCCCCCCTCCTTCTCTGCGTCACAAACGTAATGGCAAATTTATTATACCCTTTGACTATATAGTCATACGGGTATAAAAATAGAGATAAATATCACATAAAAAAAGTTGCATTTACAAAAAAATATGTACACACATACATTTTTCTTAACATTCATAAAAATATGCATAAAAATGTAAATATGTGAATATGTAGATACATATATATATACTCTTCATATAATATCATAATATTCAAATTATGAAGAATTTTTTTTTTTTTCTAGAGCTTAAAAAAATTCTTAATTTTTAAGTAAAAATAATTGAATTTTAAAATGAATTTTGAGTGTTGAGTAAAATGGGACGGTATTTTCAAAAAGAAATGACTAAAGAATATTGTTCTACGTGAATACTCTATATATATGTTACTTTATGGTACAAGGCTTCTCTTAAAGTTGTATTCGTGGGAAGTCCTCTTTTTAATTGAACAAAGAATATTTTCAATTCATTTTCTAACGTCTGAAAATTGTTTTTGAAATTTTCAAATTGTTTAAAAATTTTAATATTAATTTATCTACCACAAATATTTCTCTTTTCATTCGAAAATGGTTTACAAAAGTAAAGTCATTGAATTCTTCAATCACATTTTTGTAATTTACTGCTTTTGGGATAGAATTTTTCATTTGAAGTAATATCCAGATTTTATTTAAAGAATATTTTTTTTTTTTATAAATCTGGATTGTTTTTGACCCACTTTTAGTTTTTTTTTTTTTTTTTTTTGCCCGCACCTCTACGTGCTAACTGTTCACTGTGATAGGCTAAACAGCCTGACTATATATGTGCATGTCGGAACAGGGGAGATATATTCATATATTAGAACTGATCAAATGAATTCCACATACAATTTAAACATGAGATAGTACTACGCCTTATAACATGTAGAAATGTCTTAGATTTTCAATAAATGCAGTTCTATTTTTGTTTATATTGTAATATTTTGTATTAGATTTATATGGTATTCTATATCAGTGAGTTATATTATTTAATTAAATTATTTGTTTACATTTTTGTATTTGTTTATATTGTTATATTTATGTATTTTTTATTAAAGATATATAATTATTAATTATTAATTAAGCCATTAATTTGAACCCAAAGGCGAATGGTAGCTGAGTCGAGTTGAAAACCAGATAAAAGTTTTTTCACTTTCACTGGGATTCGAACCCGGGGCCTTTCGCATGAAAGGTTGGCACTCTAACCACAGTAATTCTTGAAAAATGTAATTATTATTCATTGTAGATTTTTAATGTAGCACAAAATGATAAGTAGGTATGCGATAATTTAATAAACAAATTTAAAAAAAAAACGACTGCAATTGCTTTAAGATTTGAAATGCAACTAGCAAAACTAACCAACGTCACGAATTTTATCAACTTTAGTCGTCAGATTTATGTCAACTACCAAATAACTGTGCAAAAGCATTTTGGCAGAAAATGTCTGAGTGCGTAATATTTACAATCAGATGTTTTTGCATATGATTGCAGTTTTACTTTTCCGATTACACCTCTATTTAGTTATATCAGTTCACTTCTGTACATGTAAATTAAAAATTTCAAATAAACTTGCATTTTTATTTAATTTTTTGGTTAACTTTGTTTTATAAAAATATTTAAAACACTTTTGAAAATATTTTTAAACATTCATAAAATTTTTAAGGGGCAAAAAACAAAACAACTAGTCAAACTCAACATGAAAAAAATTACATAAAATTTCTCACCATTTTTTATTTAAAATTAATCTTAAATACTTTTTTTCTCAAAATATATCTCAAAATAATGTTCAAAACTTATTACTACAAAATTGAAAACAATAATCATCATTTTTACTTAGAAAACTTAGTTCAAACGTCAAAGTGGCCATTGCAATTTAAACACGAGGAAATTTAAGGTGTGGCTGTAAATGTAAACTTTTTGACGTAAAATATGCCATTTGACATTTATTATGATTTTAAGACCAAACAATTTGCAATCAGTAGACATTCAATTTACAAATAAATTTTTGTGATCGTAAAAGTAATTTTTTTAGTTTTGCAATGGATATAAAATCAACAGATGTTGTTGAGTATGTTTTCCACTTTTGAAATGAGTTTCCATCGCTAATCTTGTACAAATTAGTAGTTTTAAGGTGGATGTGTCCCACAACAAACTTTGTGATTCACTTTCAGTTTCACTCCTGTTAATTTAAATTTAAATTAATTTACAAAAAAAGACATAATATTTTCTTACTTACATTATTAATCATAAAAATAAAACAACGCTGAACGCTCAAAAAACTGTACCTTACTACTTGGTAAACTGATTGTAAATAAAAAATTTAGTTTGCATAGTTGACGTTTACTTTAAACATATTTCACATTTACGACCAGGTTCAGTTAGCAATGATTTTTTACATAATTTTTGGTCGTAAATTCAAAATATGCATATTGACAGCAAATTTATATTTACGACCATAAGATTAGAATCGCTAAAACTTTTTGTTCGTAGCGTAGCCAATTTTTGGTAGAAAGTCTACGAAGGAATTTAGAATAGGGGATCTTTGATAAACATACAATATAAACAATAAAAACAAATACAATATATAAAACAATTTAATTGATACAACATAATAAAACAATTTAATTGATACAACATATAAAACAATTTAATTGAAGGATACAACTTTCAGATACAGAAAACGTTATACTCAAATATAAAAGCATTAGTTATTACAACATATTAACAAAAGTAGGATTGTATCAATTGAAAATCTAAGTTGTTTCTACATGTTATAAGGCCTAGTTTTCGAATAAGGTCTGTGTCATCTTCTAAATTTATTTGTGGAACCCTATTCTATTTTTTTAACCAATTGAACTGTCCAAAATTACATTTAAAAAAAAGAGAAAAGAAAATAGAACATTTTGTATGTTGAATATATAATTAAAAGTATTTATATTTAGCATATGGTCTAATTAATAAATGTTAATAATCTTCTCAAAAATCTTTTTAAATATGTATATGTTTAATAATGATGAAATATTTATAAAAAAAAAGTTAACAACAATTATAGCTCAGTCCAATAAATATAAAAATCCAATATCAATTCTAAGTACGACCTACATCAAAATTCATGCTTTCTCTATTAGATTTAGTCTTTTATTTTTTTCCCAATTATTTACGTAATTCAAAGGATAACAGAGAACGGCAGAAATAGTTATCAAAATTCCCGCAAACCAAAATGATGCATCGTAACTTCCTGTGTAATCGTAAAATACTCCTAAAAAATAATTTTTTTAAAAACGTTTGTTAAATTATGTGTAAATTTTTTTAAATATACCTGCTATTGGTGATCCTATGGCCGCAGCTAAACCTTGAAAAAGCATTAAAAACCCAAATGCATTTGTTAGTTTGTCTAACCCCATTAATTCCACCGCAATGATCGATCTTAGAGCGGAGAAACATGCAATACATATTCCAAAAACTACTGCATAAGAAAATTGTATTGTAGATGTTATTGAGTAACTACTTAAACATGTGGCGATTCCCCCAGCAGTTATAGCAATGTTGTTAAGATGTAACGCACTTATTTTAAAAGAACTCATCATACCGCATATAATCCTAGACACTGTGTTAGTTATACCAATCACAGAAATAATAAAATTAGCAGTATTTTCATCCATTCCTCCTTTCTCGGCCCGTCGTTCAAGAAAAATAAATGGGACAAAAAATCCCATCATTGTTAGAAAACCACTCGTACAAAGCAACATAAAGGATGGTGACTTTAAAAGTTCAATATCTAACATAGTAGACAAAGTACGCTTAAAGGCTTCAGGAAAAAATTTGCATCCAGGTTCATCTTGTTCTCGCAAATCTTTTGTAGTTGGAAGTCTGGTCACCGACATATGATAGCCTAAAGATGTTTGTGACGTATATTGCGGAATCCGAACTAAAGATCCAGTAAAGAATATATCATCCCTATACATTGGTCTTATATCTGAATATTTATTTATTTGGCTAGAACGAGAACCGAATTCACCTGATCTACGTGATGCTGAAACTGTATGTCGTCTCCCTGAAGGATTTTGCATTATTTTCACAGTTTTTTGTGTTACTAATAAATTTTGGTTTTCATTTTCTTCATCTTTTTCACCTAGTGTCGCTAACTCTTTTGTCAAATTAAAATGTTGCTTTTGCATTTCTGTTGTATTAGGTTGATTTTTTTTCAAATTTTTTACCTCTGTCACCTTTTGAGAAGAAGTTTTTTCCATATGAACAGCGCGAAAAACTTCAAAAGCAGTTGGACGATGAGAGTTAATAGAATGACCCATGTAAGTACTATAAGCACTGTTTGGAACTGAAAATGCAAGCCTTCCTTCAGGCAAGGGTTTTACCATGTCATTTTTTAAGTTGATTTTTACTTTTGAGTTCAGACCAGAGCTTTCATCTTCATCTTTATTTTTGTCGTTTACAACTTCCAAATGAATTGGCTGAATTGGACGATATGCTAATGCATAAATAGCGCAAGATAAAATTATTGCAGCTTGAATTGCTAACGTATTTCTCCACCCAGTTTGTTTTATTAAATATTTTGTCAAAGGAGCAAAAATAAATGTTCCAACACCTGAACCACATAGTGCAATTCCTGTAGCTAAAGCCCGCCATTTCTCAAAATAATAACCGATTGTGATGACTGAAGGTATATAGATCAAACAAAAGCCTATTCCTCCCATAACACCATATGTTAAAAACAAAAATTCTACACTGTTTGCAAAGTATGAAACACCAAATGATGCGGATGCAATTATAGCTCCTATCATGGTTACAGGTCTAAATCCAAATCTATTACATAATGCACTTACAAATGGTCCAGCAATCAAATAAAATCCACTTAAAAGAGAACTTACTAATGCGACATATCCTTGTGAAGCTTTAAAATCTTGGACAATATGAAGTTGAATAGCACCTGAACTGAAAACTATACCGTCAACTACTATATTACATAAGAAAGATGAAATCATAACAACCCAAGCCCATCCTCCATCTGGCGGGATAATAACAGCAGCCTCATTACCTTTGTATTCTTCAAACTGTTCTTTGTTAAGTCGGTTCGATGAATCTTTTCTCTCAAGTACAGGTATTTCGGAATCTTTTATATTGTTCATCAGGCTGCAAAAAAAAAAATTATTTTAATACGTTCATTAAAATATTTATATTATAGCAAATATATGTAACTTCTTGTTACTTTTGTTATTATTTTATGTTTAAAAGTTAAATGTGTATTATATGAGTATGATAATATTTATTATAAAATTTATGATAAGATGTATATAAACGTACAATAACGTATATGTGTATATATACATATACATTTTTATTAATTGAACATAAATAATGAAATAGAAAAATTAAAAAAATTTTTTCTATTAATTTTAGCGGGTTTTTTTTAATATATATTTTTGTTCTTATGTTTACTATTTACAACAAGTGCATTTATTTAAAAAGTGCGTAAAGTTGTAAAGGTTAAAGAAATTATTAAAATTTAAAAGTCCTTTTGTGTACCTTTTATAGATTGTGTATTTTTAAGAAATTAAGGAGCATAAGTTTATATGTAAGTACGCAAAACTATAAAGTTTTTAAAGGTATTTCCTATAAGTTATGCAAGCTATGCATAAATTTTCTATTGTTTAAAGTATATTAGATATTAGGCTTTTCAACAGTAAAATGTAAGCATTTTTCAATCAAATTAAACAATTTTTTATTCAAATTTAATTTTTTCTATCCAAAAAACTTTTATTTTATTTTCATCACCCAAATTTAATAGAAATGTCAAATTTAAATGAAAAATGGTTGTATTTTAATGTAAAAAATAAATCCGAACCAAAAATACCCGAACTTTAAAACAATAAATAATTATAGGTATGTAGATACCTATTTCTTTTATATTTTTTTAACTATATTTTATTTTATTTCATGTTACATGAGGAAAAAAATTAATTTCATCTTCTATACATATCAAATATTTTTAGGAATAAAAATATTTTACTCAAAAAACACCTTGCTTATTTATATAAATATTAAAATTTTCTATGTTTGTCTGAATGACAATATTCCCTACTTATACTTTTTATACCCGTATGACTATTTAGTCAAAGTGTACAATAAATTTGCCATTACGTTTGTGACGCAGAGAAGGAAGGGAGGTAGATATGGACTCAAGTGTATGGATCGGATCAGAATCGAAAAAAAATCGATTTAGCTATGTATGTCCGTCCGTCCGCACGATAACTCAAAAACTAAAGGAGCTAGGATCTTGAAATTTTCACAAATTAGTTTTTTTGCAATAGCCGTCATCGCTATTTAAATACTGCCAAGGGTTCGAGTAGCTACCATACAACTCTTTCTTTTTTATGAGCATTACACTACACCTAATGAAGCTGGGTGTCTGAAATTTTCCCAAAAATAGTTAAGTGTAATGGCCAAAGTTAATGCAAAATTTGGTTAGTCTACTGCAGAGGGTTCGAGTAGCTGCCATACAACTCCTTCTTTTATATGAGCTTTACACTACACCTAATAAAGCTGTATGTTTGAAATTTTCCCAAAAGTATGACCGTTATATAAACATTATATCATTATTATAATAAACATTAATTACTTTTGGCAAAATTTCAAACATACCAGCTTTATTAGGTGAAATATAATGCTCATATAAAAGGAGTTGTATGGCAGCTACGAACCTTTTGCAGTAGACCAACCAAATTTTGTAGAAACTTTGGCCATAAAACTAAACTATTTTTGCAAAAGTTTCAGACACGTAGCTGTAGAAGGTACAGATAAATACACATATAAAAAAAGAAGTTGTATGGCAGCTACACGAACTCATGGACCAAAATGGCTAGATTTAAATAGCGATGACGGCTATTGCAAAAAAAACATATTTGCAGAAAATTCAAGATCCTAGCTCCTTTAGTTTTTGAGTTATCGTATTTACGGACGGACATACATAGCTAAATAGATTTATTTTTCGATTCTGATCCGATCCATACACTTGAGTCTATATCAACTCCCCCTCCTTCTCTGCTTCACAAACGTAATGGCAAATTTATTATACCCTTTCACTATATAGTCATACGGGTATAATAAAGCTAATAAAGAATCTGAATAATAATATCTTTAAATTTAAATAACGTAACATTTTCCTTCTCTACATTTTTTTGTAGGTCTTTGTTTTAATCTTCTTTGAAGTTGTTATTTTATAAAAAAAGATTTCGGTGTAAAATTGCAGTTTTTTTCAAATAAAATCTAAAAATCAAAAAAAAATCAATTTCGTATATATTATGCTTAAATACATAGTACCAGCAGATTTACCCGGCGTTGCCCGGAAGCTTTCAAATTGTAAAAAAGCAAGTGTCAGCCATTTTTTTGAAATACTACTTTGCTTATAAATGAAGCCACAAAAAAATATTTGTGGAGTTGCGTTAACCCATTGTGGCCCAACAGCTTTTTATAGATTTTTTCGTTGCTTTGCTATATATTAGAAGTGATTTAACCGATTAACTTCAAATTTTGTATATGTGTTCCTCTTTGAAAATGAAGTTCACTTTACTAACAGATTTGGAATTTGTTAACCCCTGCCGATCCGACGATTGTTCAAAAAAAAATTTGTAAGTAAATTACGTCCAATTTTTGAAAGTAGGTACTTCTTTGAATTAGGGGAATGCTTAAAAAATGTTTTGTCGAGTTCTTTTAACCGATTGCGAAACAAAACCTTTAAAAAACATTTTGCAAAACAGTATGAACGATTATCTCTAATTTTTCTATACGTGGTGCTTCTTGACAATTTAGTGCTCCTTGACGATAGAGTTGAGGATGGTTGGTTTCCGGCGAATAATGTTAACTGAATTAAAATGACTATAGTTCAAAAGGGTATACTAAATTTGCCATTATGTCATTATACTATGTCAATAGTAGTTTTCTTGAATTGCCAACGTTTAAATAAAATATAGTCGATGGTTTAGAAAAGGTTTAAAAATCTGCTCTTATATTTTGTTTAGTATTTACCTGAAAGTTCTACTACGCTCTTCCTCGTTTGTTTTTGATTTTATGAGAGAAGTGTAGGCTTCTTTTTTGGAAAAATTGTTTTAAAAAACTATGTAATTAAGCATTATATATACGAAATTGAATTTTTGGATTTTTAGATTTCATTTGAAGAAAACTGCAATTCCACACTGAAATCTATTTTTAAAAAACAACAACTGCAAAGTAGATAAAAGACAAAGACTTACGAAACGAGGAAAAGTGTAGTAGAGTAGACTGTGTCAACTCTGGGATACCCGTATGACCGTCATCCGGTTAATTACTTTTGTCAAAATTTCAAACATACAGCTTTATTAAGTGTAGTGGAATACTCATATAAAAGAAGACGTTGTTATCTGTTATGCAGCTACTCGAACCCTCTGCAGTAGACCAACCAAATTTTGCAGTAACTTTGGCCATTACACTAAACTAGTTTTAGCAAAATTTCAGACACCCAGCTTAATTAGGTGGAGAGTAATGCTTATATAAAATAAGAAGTTGTATGGCAGTTACTCGAACCCACTCCACTAGACCAACCAAATTTTGCAGACTCTTTGGCCATAAAATTAAACTACTTTTGGCAAAATTTCAGACACGCAGCTGTAATAGGTACAGAGTAATACTCATATAAAAAAAGGAGTTGTATGGCAGCCACCCGAACCCATGGACAAAAATGGCTAGATTTAAATACAGATGACGGCTATTGCAAAAAAACGAATTTGCGAAAATTTCAAGATCCTAGCTCCTTTAGTTTTTGAGTTATCGTGCGGACGGACGGACTGACGGACGGACATACATAGCTAAATCGATTTATTTTTCGATTCTGATCCGATCCATACACTTGAGTCTATATCTACCCCCCTTCCTTCTCTGCGTCACAAACGTAATGGCAAATTTATTATACCCTTTGACTATATAGTCATACGGGTATAAAAATGTGGAGAAGGAAAATGCTATGTTATTTAATTTTAAAAATATTTTTATTTGTAATCTTTATTAGCTTTATTTTTATTATTATTAATATTATCTCATTTAGTTCTTAACTATTTGAGACTATTTAAGGAAAAAAATTAGTCTTATTAATTAGGTGAGTTTTTGGAATTAAAGTTACTTAGCGTTCATACCAAAAATTTGAAAATTTCATTGAATCTCTCTTCAACACGCGCAAACAGGTCAAACCCAAATTAACCCTGTGGATTTTAATTAAAATGCTGGTACAAAATTTTCAATAAAATTCTTTTTATCGTTTAAGCAAATAAAATTTATAGAAAACTTCATGGAGTCGTCCTGGAAAACTGGTTAATCGAACATAACTAAAACTTTATGCAGCCTCTTTTTAGACTGCAAAATCAACCTGTAAAATTGGACAAAAATCAAAAACACAAAATTTTTTGGAAGCCCGCCGGGCCGAAATGGGTTAATTTATTCCAACCAAATTTATACAACAAATTCCGGTTGCTACGAGGAACATTTGTGCACAATTTCAAGTCAATTGGTCAAACCGTTTTGACTCGATATCCAAAAAACGAAAAAACTTAAAACGGCTCTCGAGCCGCAACCTGTTGACTTATAAAAATTTGGCATAGCCTATGTCACCCCCGGGATCTCAGAATTATTCCTTTAAAATTTTGTGACAATCGGACCAGTGGTTTTCACGTGAATCCTGGACAAACAAACAAATTTTCTCCTTTATATATTAGATTTTAAAACAGTTTTTCCAAGAAAAAAGCCTATATTTCTCGCATAAAATTATAAACAAACGAGGAAGAGCGTAGAACTTTCAGGTAAGTACAGAACAAAATATAAGTTGAAAAGCAGATTCTTAAACCTTTTCTAAACCATCGACTATATTTTATTCAAACATTGGCAATTCAATGGAGTTTTAATTTAAGTTGATGTTATTGAAAAAAGTTAACACAAGAATGGTGTACATGTTAAATTTAAAATGTAATAAAGCAATATTTTAAAACGAGTTTTAAGGGATTATAGCAATTTTTCAACAAATTTATCAAATTTCACTTAAAACTTTTCATAATTATTAAATAATAACAATAAAAATTCAAGCAGAAAAACGTATAGAAAAATTAAAGATAATCGTTAAAACTGTTTTTTAAAGTTTTTGTTTCGCAATCGGTTAAAAGAACTCTACAAAACATTTGTTTAAATACTCCCCTAATTCAAAGAAGTTTTACCTACTTTCAAAAATTGGACGTAATTTACTTACAAAAAAATTTTTTTTTCAATAATTGTAGGAATGATAAGTATATACACGTACGCATACAAACTTTACATTCAAGTGGTCAAAACGTTTTTGCTTAAAAGTAAATTAATGAAAAAATCTGTAAAAAGCTGCTATGCCAAAATGGGTTAACGGAACTCAACAAACCTGTTTTTGAAACTTTGACCAAGCAATATTTCCTAAAATTGGACGTAATAACCTTCCCAAATTTTTTTTGAAAAAATTGTCGGGCGGCAAGGGGTAACAAATTTCAAGTCTGTTAATAGAGTGAACTCCATTGTCAAAGAGAAACACATATACAAAATATGAAGTCAATCGGTTAAACCATTTCTAATTTATAGTAAAGTAACGAAAAAACCTATAAAAAGCCGCTAGGCCGGAACGGGTTAACGAAACTCCCTCCACAAATATTTTTTTGAGGTTTAATAGATATAATAGGTACGTTCTGGGACAGTCAAATGACGTCACAGCATTTTGACAGCCGTTAATTTAAATAAATTGGTCGTTATTTTTGAATAATGTGTGGTATGTTATAGAATTGAAATGATTGAGGTGTGTTATGAAATTGAAGATTCGTTGAGTTGCAGATTGTGGTTGTGGAATTAGTAGTGTGGGGAGGAGGGAGAGGAGGGGAGGGGTAGTAGATGGTGTTGTAAGTTAGTGGAGGGGATGAAGTTGAATTGTTAGTTGAAACTGAGGAAGGAATTAGGAAAATGGAAATGTAATTCGGTATATATATATAGATAATTTAGGTAATAATCTGTTCTTTAGAACCATATCGAAGTTCTTTGTACCTTTGGAATTATGTTGAAGTTTTTTTAGAAAGCAAATTCTTTGAAACCATGACAAAGTTGAAAGCTGAAAATTTTTTGATATCCTATAGTATTTAGGAAATGAATTTATTTCACTGATAGGAGAATAAAATTTTAAAATTTAGAATATTGTTTTGCTGTTTTGATTATTTTATAGTTTAAATGGATGAATAATGAGTGTTTGTGTGTATATTTAGTGTTTGTGTGTACCATTAAAAAATATTAACATTGTACCCTATAAAATTGTACGATTTTAAAATTGAAAAATAAAAAAACTTGTGGTTTTAATTTAAAAGTTTCTTATCAGTTAAAAAATAAAAAAAAAATCTAAACTTATGTAAGGGAGAATTCCTATAAAAATAAAAAAATTTTCTATTTAATATATATATATATATATATTTTGTGATTAAAACTAAAACACTAATTAAGTAATTAATTTACAAATAAAATACAAAAATAACGAGAACTAACAAAGTCTTTTGTGGGTAGGAGTGGGAGGGTGTTATATAATAGTAAAATCTATTAGGTAAGTTTATTAGTATAAGCTTCGATTCCAATGATATGCTCTTACCCAGAGAAGATTTTTTAATTTTTTCTAAAGAATTTAGTTAATCAAAGACTTTCATGGATTCATCATCGCCATACAACACGAACCAAGGATGTATTGGTTCATTTGTATTTGTACGACAAGCATTTAAAACATCATTTGATTATATGGAAGCTTTTTCAGATGGAAGAAATAGATTTTTACCGCTTTTTATGTATGTGTGTTCTATTATAAGTCAAGTAAAGTTTGAACATAATAAAGAAATTTCTAGAAAATAAAAAGTTTAAATTATATTATTATAATTTCCAATCGTGCATTACTAAATGAACTTTGAACGAAGATAGATCAATATTTTTGTGACAATGAAATCATTTTTGTTATTTATATTTAGTCTGTTCAATATTCAAGCAAATTCAGCCCCAATTTCTAATATTAGATTAGATGAACCAGCTTATGGTAGTACATACTTTAATATTTTACTTCCAAATAATGTGACAGTGAAAGTAAATTTATCAGTTCAACTGTTGAAAGATGTAATTTCATCAGAATTAAGCACAGCAACAACAATTGAATCAAAAATTGTAACAACAACAACAGCACCAATCACTACTTTAAAATCAGATTCGCAATTAGCTGGTGATCTTGCTGACTCAGTACCGCAATTTGTTTCTATTGATGAAGCTATTGAGGCTTTTAGACAAGAATTAATTTTAAAAGAACGTAATATTGGTGGAATTATAAATAGTGAACATAAATTTTACAGACATTTTCAATTGGAATATGGTGATAATAAAGATATTTACGTAAGATGTGAATATGATAGCAATTTTATAGAAAGGTTTCTCAAAATACAATGTTTTGAATACCGAGAAATGAAAGCAGAAAGAATTTTAAGTAATGGAGAAGTGGAAACTATTCCTGTAATAGACACAAATTATAAATCTGATTACACTATACTTGATTTGCGTTCAATAAAACAAAAGTCATCATATCAAATGGAAATTATATGAAACTAATATAAAAAGAAAGATTGTAATAATTGTAAAATAATAATAAAATAAACAATTGTTTTTATAATAAATCTTTTTTATTTATCCATGAGTTATGATCAGAAGTAAACCCTAACCATTTAACAAAAATTTTATTATCACTAGTTTTAAGAATTTTTTCAATCAAAAAAACTTGTTTTTTATTAGTTTTTAACAATTCATATTCATAGAAACTGCCTTGTATTGGTTGTCCTTGATAATCTTCTAATAAGTATGTTACTGGGTTGGTAATTTGAATTTTTCTGATTTTAAATATTTCAGTTGTCCAGTTAGGTGTATACCCCTTTTCAAAAATATGTTTGAATTTGCTTATTCGAACTGAATCATTAACTTTATATTTTGCAGGTGAAGCAATTTTTAAGCAAATTTTCAGCATTATCTTTATTGACAACTGATGGTAGTTTTTGCATTGTTCGATGTTTAGTGTTGTTATATTGTTTGGTTAATTCCAGAATTAGGTTAATCCATTTATAATTTCCGTTAAAACTAAATTCTTTCCACATCTTTTCTTTTAAAGTTGTATTAAAACGCTCTACAATAGAGGCTTTTAATATGCTAAATGTTGAGTAATGATTTATTTGATATTTATTCATTAAATTTTTGAATATTTTATTGAAGAATTCTTTTCCATCATCAGTTTGCAAATTTTGAGGATGTCTTTTAGAAGTTAGAAAAATATTTTGCATTGCTTTTGTAACGTTCTCTGAAGTTTTTGCTTTTATAGGGATTGCCCATGCAAACTTGGAAAAGGTATCAATTACAGTTAACAAAAACTTAAAACCTTTGTTCTCTTTAGCATATGAAACCATATCTACTAAATCAGCTTGCCAAAGATCATCAATACATCCATTTCGAAAAGTAAATGAAAACTGATCCCCAATTATGTTTTTATAAGTTCTAAACTACTAAGTAAATTCAATGCTGACCGAGCTTGGCCTTCAGCTTTTTGCAATCTCTCATGAATAAATTTAATTGGTTTTTTAATTTGAAATTCAATGACATCACTCATATTTGAAAATTTTTCATTTAACAATCCCGAGAATTTGATATGGATTTCCTCTAAACTAACTTGCATTTTTTCTTCTAATATTTTTAATTTTTCTTCTGCTAATTTAAGTTCTCTAGATACTGTTGTCTCTAAATGATTAGACATTTTTCGTATTTCGTTTTGCAATAGTTCTTTCTGAAAGAAAATATGTTTATTTACAGAATTTTGTGTTGCTGCATCACTGCCATCAATAGGTTCTTGGACATTTGATAAAATTTTGTTATCTAAATCATAATTTCCTTCAGAAGTCAATTTGAAACCAATACCTGGAGGACCTTGAGTATGTTCCTTTAAAAACTTCATTATCAATCAAAATATCTTCAGTAGTTTCATTTATTTCAAAATTAGCATTCCCAAGTTTTCGAACATTTAATGACTCATCAAAATAGGGTCCATATGACTTATCAAGTTGTGACTCGTTTAGAACAGGAAATTGTGAAATTGATGATTCATCAATAATATTATCAGTTATAGATGGTGTTTTAAATTTTATAGTATTTGGTGTTGAAGTTATAAATTTACTGTAAGTAATACTTTTGTTGCTAGGGGTTTTAACTTCCGGCTTAAATGATCTCATTAATTTTAAGGTGTTATCATCACCAGCAGACAATTTAATTTCCGGTTTGATAACATTATTTGAAAATTGTTGTTGCTGTTGTTGTTTAACAACATTTGTTAATTCTTTCAATGGTTTTATAATTGGAGTGAAAGCTTCTTCTCGATTATGGTCTTCCAATAACTTCTGAACTTTTAAAGATTGAAATTTCCTTTTTAAATTTTTACGAGTTTTAATTAAATCTTCCATAAGTTGTTCATCCATTTTTTTTATGGATTAGTTCAATTATTAACTGTGAATTATCAACTGAACTGTTCTCTTGCTAACTGTTAACTGATAATCGCTAACTGCTGACTGGTAACTGCTACCTGTTATCTGCTAACTACTACCCAATATCTATTAAATGACCTGTTCAATTAGTAAGTGCGAACTGCTAATAAATTTTGAGTTAACTAAAATTTAGCAAATGCATTAAAATTTTTTCTATAACGTCCATTATTTAAACCGCTATCTTTGTCAATTGTTAGAAACACATAATTATCATTCCAATGAACTCAATTTTTTAAATTCATTATAAGTCATATCAGAATTTACATGATCGTCATATATATGTTTTAAATTTAAATCATCTTGCTTAAATATAATTAAAAAGTTAGTATTATCCCTAATTAAGTGCTTTTGAATTCTTGTATATGACTGACATAAATAAAAGCTATCTACTTCTTGATGACGTCCCATACAAAAATAGGCTCTTATATTATCTTGCTTATCACAAGCTACATCATCAAAAATAAATATTGAGTTTGGCTGTGAGGCTGATGGTTCAATTACATCAGCATTATTTGAAAATTCGTTATATCCCATTCCTTTGATTGGTTTTATTAATTTTTTTAAATATTCATATTTAGGTTGTTGTAATGATTTCGAGTAGATATATATGTTTTCAATTTTAAGCCCTTTAGGATCTAAAAGCATACTTATCATAGCATTAGTTTTACCACAATTTGAAGGTCCGACTATTAATCCTCTTACACTATCTGGAAAACATTCACCATGTCTTTTAATTTTCTTTTTTGAATTTTGATCGAAATTTTTAATTTTAACTGCATTACCTAGTTTTATAAATTTCATTTTATAAAAGATGATTAGTATTTGAGTGACTTTCTTAAACTAAACAACTTAATATTATGCCACTTCATAATAAATATTCAATCAGTAACCAAAAAACTGTTAATGGAAAAGGTGTAGTTAATTCTCTAATTAATAAACTACCATTTGAAGCACATTTACCTGGTTATAATTATTGTGGTCCTGGGACAAAACTAGCAAAACGATTAGCACGAGGTGATAAAGGAATTAATGGTTTAGATGAGGCTTGTCGAGAGCATGATATAGCATATTCTCAAAATACTGATCAAAATCAACGACATATAGCTGATAAAATATTAGCAGAGAAAGCTTGGCAAAGGATAAAAGCTAAAGACTCAAGTTTTGGTGAACGGTTAAATTCATACCTAGTTACAAACTCAATGAAAGCTAAAGTTAGGCTTGGTATGGGTTTAAAAAAGAAAAAGAAAATTTTAAGAAAAAAGAAAACTCCGAGAAAAAAGCTCTTGAAAAATGTTATAAAGGAAGCTAAAATAGCTGTTAAAACTATAAAAAAAAAACCGACGAAGGATAAGAATATTATAAAAACTGCTTTGCTGCTAGAAATTTTTCTAAAGGCCAGAAAAAAAACATTAAGATTCCTCGAATAATTCCTGAACCAAAAATTGGAGGAGTTTTACCTTTAATACCTATATTTGCGGGTCTATCAGCTATTGAAGCACTTTCAGGTGGCGCTGCAGAAATAACTAAAGCTGTTAACGATGCTAAAAATGCCCACAAAGAGTTAAAAGAAAGTCAACGTCATAATAAAATGATTGAAGCAATAGCATTAAAACCATATAAGAATGGTTTAGGACTTTATTTGAATCCAAAAAACCATTAACTAAGCTACCCAATAGAGCTCTTACAAATATTGATTTAGAAAACTTTGCTAAAAAATACTTAAAATATTTTCGAGGAGTTTTTATGAGAGATAATTTACCAATAGGTAGACCTTGGAAATATGAATGCGGTATAATAAATTTAGATAATTCTATTGGAGATGGAACGCATTGGGTAGCTTATTTTAAAAATATTAAAATAACTCATTATTTTGATAGTTTTGGAAATTTAAGACCCCCATTAGAAGTAATAAAATATTTAGGAGATAAACTTACATATAATTATAATAAATATCAAAATTTTTATTCTTACAATTGTAGGCATTTATGTTTAGAATTTTTATTTCATATTGTTAAGAAAAAAAATTATCAGTAGATAAAACATAATAAAAAAAAAAAAAAATTTTGTTTTATTCTTAGTCTAGCTTTATTTAAACTGACCTACATTAATAATTTTGTTCAAGTTCAAGGTTATTTCTCTATATTTGAACATAAATGAAATAAAAAAACTAACTGATAAAGAATAATTAGAATTTAGTTATATCAAAAGAAAATTTAAACGAAAAATTTTTGTATGTATGTATGTATATTATATTATTAATGCGTATTAACCTTAAATCTAAATCATTGAATTTTGAGATTAACCTTAAAAATCTATATAAAAACAGAATACACTACTAAAATATCTCATTGTATCAATTAAAGACATGTCAATAACATTAACTTTAAACGGAAATTCTTCCATATTGACAACTAATTATTTCCCCCCTATAAATCTAAAGGGAAGAGAATATACCTGCGGTTTAGTTGATTTCCAAACGTATAATTCAATACCTAATATAGATGAGGAGAATAATACATTTATTATTGATGATAAACCTATTACAATTCCAACAGGTTCATATGAAATTGATGATATTGAACTATTTCTTAGGAAAACGCTGAATGTAACTAAAGCAGACAAGGAAAAATTAATTATAAGAGCCAATAATAATACATTAAAGTGTGAAATTTTTGCTGATAAGGATATTGATTTTGAAAGAGAAGATACAACTGGCGGATTATTAGGTTTCAGTAAGAAATTATTAGCCAATAAATGGCATACTTCAGATTTTTTTGTTGATATTAATAAAATAAATAAAATAATAGTAGAATGCAATATTGTTTCTGGAGCTTATATTAATGAAAAAGAGGCTCACACTTTACATGAATTCTCTATTAACGTCAGTCCTGGCTATAAAATAATTGAAGTTCCTAAGAATGTAATTTATTTACCGGTAACTATTAATCAGATAAGTTCTATTACTGTAAAACTCCTTGATCAGAACGGTAATATAATAAATTTTCTTGGAGAAACAATAACAATAAGATTACACTTAAAGCTTGAGAATGATCGTATTTAATCAAAATTATCAATCCAATATACATTCACAGAATGATAAACATCACCTTAATTCTTTAAAGGCAGTCGAAGGAGGAGGTGGAAGTCAACATTTAAAATACAAAAAACGATTATCATTTGAAAATAAAGAATATTTAAAATCTCTTGGATATCTGCTAAAAGTAAATTAAAATGGAACTCTTTAATGATCCTATTTTTGATGAAACTATAACTAGTGCTCATTGGCATTCACATTCACCATTCTTAAACACATTCGGATTAAGTGATATTATACGAATACAAATAAAAAACCAAAACTTAAATATATTACCCTCAACAAGTCTAATCTACATTGAAGGTTATGTATCAAAACATGATGGAACAACTGTCACTCACACTAAACTAGTTAATAATGCTATACCATTTCTATTTGATGAAATTCGCTATGAACTTAATGGTAAGGAAATTGATCATAATCGTAATGTTGGAATTACTTCAACATTAAAAAACTATATTTCACTGAACCAAAATGAAAGTACAGCTTTATACAATGGAAGTTGGTCACCTGATGCATCAATTAAAATAAATAATTTATATTTTAATTTTTGTATACCCTTAAAAAGATTAATAGGGTCTGCTGAAGACTACAAAAACATTATTCCAAATGCAAAACATGAGTTAATATTAACTCGCTCTCGAACTACTGACAATTCATTATTATGTAGCAGCGCTAATGCAAGTGAAAAACCAAAAATTACTATTACAAAAATATATTGGAAGGTTCAACATATTAACTTAACTGATAATCTTAAATTAAATTTATACAAAAGTATTGAAAATGGGTCAGTTATGAAAATTCCTTTTAGAAATTGGGAATTACATGAATATCCTACATTACCAGCTGGAACTATACATCATATTTGGAATGTTAAAACAGCCTCACAACTTGAAAAACCTCGTTTATTTATTTTTTCTTTACAAACTGGCAAACAAAATAAACTGGATGGAGATCCTTCAACTTTTGATTATTGTGATATTGAAAATATAAAAGTATATTTAAATTCAAAATCATATCCATATGAAGATATGAATTTAGATTTTACAAAAAATCGTTATGCTATAGCATATGAAGCATATTCGAATTTTAGAAGCTTTTATTATAATAACTCAATATCAGAGCCTTTAGTTTCATGGGACAACTTTAAAACTAATTTTCCAATCTTCATAATTGATACTCGCTATCAAAATGATAATCTTAAAATGGGATCAGTTGATGTCAAAATTGAATTTAAGACTTTAAAAAAAATTCCAGACAATACTACAGCTTACTGTCTTATTTTGCATGACCGCTTAGTAGAATTTAAGCCATTAACAGGAGAAGTTAATAAAATTATTTAGATGTGCATTAATAAATAATATGAGAATATATACAGTTGAAACTCGATTATCCGTGCTTCGACTAACCGGGCATTCTATTAACCGGGAGAATTTCAAAATAGATTTTTTTTCTCTTTTAACCGTATCGAACTCGATTATCTGTGGGTTTTTTTTTCAAATTACGATGAAATTTTTGTCGTTGTACTGTTTCTATATACAAAAGGCGTAATTTTAATGTTTTGACAAGTGCATACAAAAAAAAAATTTAATCTTAGGCTCTTATTTTTTTTTTTAAATATATGGCTTCTTTTGTGTTGAATATGTTTTAATGTTGGCTTCTTTCAACCTATTTGACACAGTTGTGGGTCCTATTTTATTAACTCTTGCGTTATTAACGTTTTCTAGAATTTCTTTGACGGTTATGGAAGGGTTTATTTTGACAGCTCTTATTATTTGGGAATCTTCTCTTTTTGTAGTCTTACGTTTTCTTCCTCTTCCTACCGTATTTTGAAGAAACCCTTTACATTTTTGTTTTTCTAGCTGGTATCTAATCGTATTTCTATGAACATTATATTTTCGGGACAGTTCCATCACAGAAACTCCGCAATTAAACTCTGATACAATTGCACTTCTGATTTCAATTGACAGTTCACGTTTTTTAACCATTTCACTTTAATTTTTATACTAAAGAAGACCTTGTTCAACTCATAAAAAAAAACTTAGAGCAACTAAAATATGATTTATAAAAAACGAATATATTTTATCCAAAATTAGTTTAAAAAATAATGTACCGTTCATTTCTGATGAATTAATAGACACATGCACAAATAATTTTTGGGATTAAAATGAATGACCGTTTGTTTTGTTTTTTTTTTTGTAAATTTTTTATTTTCTGTTAAACTTTAATAAAATTTTAAAATTTATTAAAATTGTTTGACTATTAACTGAATTACAACAATTTTATTGTGCCAGTACCTAAAAATTGTACTATGCACAAATAATTTTTGAAACGATAGTATATGTAAGTGTTTTTATTAATATAAAGGACAGCAGAATTCCTCTAAAAAAAAGTTCTATCAACCGTGTTTTTCGATTATCCGGGTCGAGCTCGGTCCCGAGCAACACGGATAATCGAGTTTCAACTGTATATATATACCTTACGAAATTTTAAAATCGAAATTAGTCGAAAAAGTTTATTCCGATAGTGAGTAACTAAATATAAAACTAAAAAAAGAAAAAACATGAAAAAGAAAGAATCATATAAAAATCCATCCAAATCAACTACATCTGCATCATGCACCATATCATGTGTAAAATCATCATCATCTACAAGTATTTCCCAAAAAGGAAATGATGGAAAGAGGAATTGCTGTCCACTGTCATAGTGGGCTTACTTTTTAATTCAAAAAAAGATAATATATTTCTTTTAAAATTAAATCTTTATTGTAATAAATAAAATAAAAAAAAATTTTTTTTTTTTTTTCCTATTAATTTATTCAGGTTATTTTTAAAATATAAATATTACTCAGATTCCATAAGAAATTATGTTAATGTTATGAGTTAAATTATTACAAAGGTAAGAAAAATAGTATAATTTTAGCATACAACATCAATATTAGACATGCAATATTACAATCCTAATTATTAGAAAGAAAAACCTGGGTACCTGAAACATTTAGAAATTCCCTCTTTCTCTATATTGCTGAAATTAGTAAAAATCTAGGTTTCTAATTTAAGGAAATCTGAAAAAAACTTTAGAAAAACTAAAAAAATAATTAAAATTTGGTTTCTTTTTTATTATTATTTATTATTATTTTTATTTACAAATAAAATCTATTGTAATAATAGAGTGGTTTTTTTTATGATCTTAAACCCCATACTCTATTTTATTTAAAATAATTTTTTTATCTATTATTTCAATAATTTCTTTACTATGCTGTTTAGCCTATTATGTGGATAAATATGTAAAAAAGTTATCACTACTTGCGATGACACATTTACCTGGTTCTTTTTCTTCCTCTCCATCCTCCTCCGATTTTTTTTGTTTTTTTGTTTTAAATTTAGATACAACCTCCTTTAGCTGTATAATATTATATACGGTCCCGATTTTTAAATCACTCATTGATTGAAACTCCTTTCGATTGTTAATTTTTTTAATAAATTCATCCAGCTTGTTATCCTCTTCCTCTTCTTCCCCTTCATCTGATGAGAAAAGATCTTGGTCTTCATCAATTGTCCGCTTCATGTTAGTTTTTTGTTTTTTTGGAGTATGATGTATTAATTCTTCAATTACTTTTTTCTAACTAATGAAAAATTTAGCAAAATCACCATATTTATACCTATTTTTAGTATAGAATTATTATGAATTACATTTATAAAAGGAGGATGTTTGTGGTTTTATAGTCCAAAAAATTCTTAATATTTCTTTAGATAAATATGATTCTAATGTTAAGCAGCCTAAACTTTTGTTATGGAGCAGATATTAAGTTTTAATGTTCTTACTTATTTACAATTATCATTGCGGTTTCCTAGTTTAGCAAAATAAAAAAAGAAAAGTGATTATAATGAAAGAGCTCAGGAAATAATAAAACATAAGTAAAAGAAAAATGAAATAATAAATGAATCGAAAAAAAACTTTTTCTCATTATAATATTTCAACTAATCAATTAAACAGTTAAAGTTAATAAAAAGAATATTTTAAAACGCAATGAATTCGATAGAGTTAATATTAGAATACTGGCAATGTGATTTAGGACTAACCACATATTATTGTGAGGAACACAAAACTGAAGAAATGGATCACAGAATACAACACAGAAGTTTTGAGAATCTAGGCAATTTTGCAGAATTTGTACTGGAGCATAGAAGGTTGATTAAGTGCTTCAATAGATACTGTAACAACTTGTTGTTCCGAGAAAGATCACCTCCCATACAGATTCCAGAAATTAGTTCTACAAATTAAAAACCTGAAATTTGTAATACTTAAAAATATTTATCAAATAATTATAATAAATATTTTATACAAAGTAATAAAACAAATAATTGATGAATATTATTTCATTTTGTTTTCATTTTATTGCAAAATGACCCCAAACCAATGTGTTTACATTATCAGCTAAAATATATCTTTTATCATCGTGATGACATAATGAAATTTTATTTAAATTTTGGGTATACAATTTATGAATCTTACTTCTAAAAATATACATTTTACTTTTAAATAGTTTTTTTTTATACAAACATTCTCTGTAATCATCTAAAGTGAATAGTTTTACAATATTTCTTTTTATACCTTTTGCGTTAACTATAACATTTTTATTTTCAATATCAAGCGAATACATTTTCGCTTTTAATCCAATAAATTCTTTAATTACATTACCATTGCATTCATCCTTCATCATACCTAGAACCTTTTTATTTTTCAGAGGAATTTTATAAGAATTATCAATTGAATATTCTGATGTGTCATAAAACTTTTCTATGTCAGGTTTAATATCTTCATAAAAATCTTGTGTTGTAATTGTATATATATAAATGAGTCAGTATCCATATAATTGGGCAAAATGGAAGATCATTGTGATCATCATGTTTATCAAAAGGATACTCTAAATCTACTTCTAAAACATATCCTATTTTTGAATCAGAAGGTAAGTTTAAAAAGTCAATATTTTCTAAATTGTCACACCAGTGAAAATCAGATATGGGTAAGAATTTAGACATAGCAAATCCGTACAAATTATAACATCTAAATATGTTATAAATTGTGAAGGTTTTGTTTTATCGAAATCATTTAAATACTTATTATTTGCTTTAGAATGACGTAAAGAACATTGGGAAATTCCACCTCTGATACCCCTTTTAAAAAAATTATGCATATTAATCTCAGTTAGTAACTGAAGTTCTACTTTTGTGTATTTGAGCATAGCATTCCAACTAAAACCTGGTAGAGTATAGTACTGACATACATCTAATTCATATATCTGTTTACACACCTTTCTAAAATTTTCAAATACATCTACTAGTAAAATTACATCAGTTTTTAAATAAATTTCTAAATAGTCTTTAAGATATTTACATTTAAATGTTTCCCAGACAGTCTTTGCATGTTGATAATCTTCATCTGAAATTGTTGCATTTGAAAATTTATTATCAAAACTTCTTTGATAAGGTAAATCTGTTTCATTTAATTTTTCAAAAGAATTCAAATATTCATAAGGAAAAATACCTTTTCGTTTTACTAAATTGAATTGGTTTTCGTTTGGATACATTTTTTTTAATATTATTAAATTATCAGATGGTAGTTGAGAAACTAACCCATCTAAACTTGATGACATAAACCGAAATGAATCTAAGAATCTCAACTCTATAGAGTTCTCTTCATCAACCTCAATTTTGATAAAGAAATATAATTTTCCTTATTCATAGGAATAACATTAATTTTACCCGGAAATTTTATTAAGTTTTTTATAAATAAGTGACAATCATAACCAGAAAAGTTATGAAAAAATATGGGAATGAAATTCGGTAATTGATATTGCAAATTACAAATTGAATGTGCTGGTCCTCGGTATATTCCAGTTAAATGACAATGGTCTGCAACCCTATTTTCATCTAATATTTCATTACAAATATGACAATTTCTACTTTCTAAATGAATTTTTCTTTCTTGATCAGTAAGAGTTTTAATTGGAATGATATTTTTATAATACTTACAATAAATTTGTTTAACATCTTCTACTAAAGTTGTTAAAAAAATATCTATGCAATCACTTCCGGTATACATCCTAAATATATTCGAGCTTTGATCGAAAGATGATTTGATATAGTATGCCATTACACATGGAATATGTTCCTGAACGTTTGTTGTTGTTGATGTAGATGAATCTGGTAAACATGTTGTTATATCTTGGAGAATGCATTCAAAGTCTGCATACACGACAAATGGTACATCCATTTTTTTGTTGTAGTTTTTAAATTTTAATGTTGCTTTTTCAGCTGTTGGAAGATTTGTAACTACCTTGTTGCACTCACTTTTATGCTGTTCTAAATTCGCCTCATTTTTGAAATGTATTAAACAATTATTGCAAAATAATAATCTTCTATTATTTTTAGTAATTTGCGAATGTAATAGTCGAGAAATATTTTTAATCCAAAGATAATGTGTTTTCTGATCTTTTTCTATTAATAGCAAGTTAATATGATGAAATTTCTCTTCTTTTGTACAATAAAATGGACCTACAATTTTGTAGAAGATATTTTGAGGTGTTTCTTGTTCTTCAAAACCAAAAACATTAACACTAATTGTGTTATTTAATTGTTCAAATTTCTTTATATCAGCAACTTTCATAGGAAATTCTAAACCATCAAAATTTAGTATAATATTTTGCAATTGTATTTTATGAGATCGTATATCCTCAATCCTACATGTCTGTGTTCGTTCCAGTCTACCAGAACCCCTGTACAGGGCTGATACTACACTCCATTTAAAACAATATTCATCATTATTCATTACGTTGATACAAGCCTTTTTAATCTTCAAAAATTTTGGTAACGCAAGATATTTTGTTCCTCTTAATGGTTTATATTGATTAATGTTTACTTCTAAATGTATTATTCGAAGTAAAGACCAACCACTATCCCTTTCTTGAAATTCTTCACTTTTGACAACAATAGACTGGAATAATTTATCTAACTTTTCTAATATTTCGGTTGATTGTAATATAATTTCTATTTTAGTATTAAAAGATTTTATTGATAAATTAAAATCATCGAAGTCCTCCAAATTATTTCTATCCGTTTCCGAATACTTTATATATTCAGCAAATAGTTCAATGTTAAATTTGAAAGAATTATGTTTTTTCAAAGAATTAATTTAATAATTTAACTATTTTATCCTTCGAATTATGTAAAAATTGTTTTGGTAACAAAACACTTTCATCATTATTTTCCAATATAAACGTTTCTTTTCGTTCATTGGAACAACTTTTAATACTTTTTAAATTTTTTTCAATATAATCACCACTATTTATTTTATGTAAAAATGTCCTTATATGATATAACCATTCTTTCAAAGGTATATCCCTTTTACAGATTTCACAGAACTTAATATCTGAGTAACCAAAGGATTTATCACTAGACCGTTTCATTTTTCTCTCTTTTTTTATTTTTTTTTTTTATTAAAAAACAATAAATTTTTGATTTAATATTAAATGATTACTAATAAGTTTTTACAAACTGCAACCTTTTATATACCAATTTTTTAAGATATACATATGTTTTATATATATATATATATATTAAATAGAAATTTTTTTTATTTTTATAGGAATTCTCCCTTACATAAGTTTAGATTTTTTTTTTATTTTTTAACTGATAAGAAACTTTTAAATTAAAACCACAAGTTTTTTATTTTTCAATTTTAAAATCGTACAATTTTATAGGGTACAATGTTAATATTTTTTAATGGTGATGGAAATATACACACAAACACTCATTATTCATCCATTTAAACTATAAAATAATCAAAACAGCAAAACAAAATTCTAAATTTTAAAATTTTATTCTCTTATCAGTGAAATAAATTCATTTCCTAAATACTATAGGATATCTAAAAATTTTCAGCTTTCAACTTTGTCATGGTTTCAAAGAATTTGCTTTCTAAAAAAACTTCAACATAATTCCAAAGGTACAAAGAACTTCGATATGGTTCTAAAGAACAGATTACTACCTAAATTATCTATATATATATACCGAATTACATTTCCATTTTCCTAATTCCTTCCTCAATTTCAACTAACAATTCAACTTCATCTCCTCCACTAACTTACAACTCCATCTACTACCCAAAAATATTCTTGAATTTAAGTAACACAACATTTTATATCTAGATTTTTTCGTTAGTCTTTCTTTTTTATATACTTTACATTTGTTGTTCTTTAAAAATGATTTCAAGTCCAAATGCAGTTTTCTTGTTTTTTTTTAATCTAATATATATATAAAAATTAAAATTTGTTTGTTTGTTTCCATGTGCATTATTCACGTGAAAACCACTAGTCAGATTATCACCAAATTTTACAAGAATAATTCTGGGAGCCCGGTGGGTGACATAGGCTATGTCGCAATTTTATAAGATAACAGGTTGTGGCTCCAGAGCCGTTTTAAGCTTTTTCGTTTTTTTGATGTGGAGTCGAAACGGTAGGACCGATTGACTCATAATTTTACACCAATGTTCCTCTTAGCTAGCGGAATTTGATGTATAAAGTTGATTAGAATGAATTAACCCATTTCGGCCCAGCAGACTTACAAATTATTTAATTTAATTTAAATTTATTAATTATTAAATGTTGTATAAAATATTTATTCCTTGCAGGAACATTTAGAAAATAAAAGATATTCAATTTAGTTTGGAATCAAAATTAACTCTAATTTAAGCCATTTTATACAAAATTTTTATCTAGAGCAATAAATTATTACAATTTATTGCTTAGTTACAAATAATTATGTTTGGGTTAGAAGAATATAATATATTATTAATTTCGACCTAATTCATTTTCATGTAAAGATCATTGACCAGAAATATAAATTATAAAAATATGTGAATCATTATCATTATCATTTACTATGCAAAAATAAAAAGAAATGTAATTTGATCATACCGAAAATATGGTTTACTACAATGAATAAACTTGCATTCATACAAATATTAATGAACAGATGTTACCATATAAAAATGTTGACGTATGTCAACATATTTTTATTTACATTTATATTAAATAATAATTTGTTTTTTTGGTCATTTACAGTTATAGAAATTATTTTATGAAATATATACTACATCCTTCCCCCAAAGAAAAAAACAATTAGTTTGTCACCCCGATTCTTGAAGGCTCATCACGTCATACGAAGGGCTTCTCAGCGCGTCTCATCTAAAAAAAGTTATCACGTTTGGGTATTCTTGAAGAATTTTTTTTAAGAGGTGCAGTCATTTTTGTAAAGTTGGTACAGACATTACAAATTTTTTTTTTACTTTTGAGTTTTTATTGTCAAAATTTATAAACATAAATATGCATGAGTTTTTTTTTTATTAATATGATTATTTTGAATATGAAAAAAAATTAATACAGAATTTAAGAAGAAGTATAAAAATAATTCAAGTCGTTTTGAATTACTTACACATTTTAAGTAAAAAAAAAGAATGTTGAACTACATAAATTTTTATTATGTACCTTTCATTTTGCATATTAATAAGTTTAATAGACATATTTGTTTTAACCTGTATTTAACATTACAAGTAACTGAAATTAAAATTTAGGAAATTCTTTATTTTTTTTTTATGAAAGTTTACAGGTACATAAACTATAATGTTTGTATGTACAATTTTTTTTTAAAATATGAAAATTTTCAGGTACCTAGGCTGAAAATTTACCTATACCTATATAAAAACATGCATATCAAAATATACTAATATTTTTACCAAAGAAGTGCTATTATATTTAAATTAATTTCTAGTTTTTTCAGTTTTGTTTCTTTACATATAAAATTTTAAAGAAAAAACTAGATATGATTCCATTTCTTAGGCAAATTTAGAAGTGATACCAAATTGCTATCACTTCGTTTGCTACCCCTTCAAGAATTTCCAAACGTTATGATTTTTCCAACTGACATTACGTCAAATTTTCAACATGGCGTCAATACCACTTTTGAGCCTTCAAGAATAGCCAATCATAACTTTTGTAATACAGATCGTATGCTACGCCTCCAAGAATCAGGGTGTATCTTTCTTAAAATTTAAACAAATTTTTATATATTTTTAAATTCATTTCATGTTGTTGTTTATAATATGAATATATTATAAATTTTTATTTTCTTAATTTAAAAAAGTTGTTAAAAAAATTTATTTAATTATATTTAAAAAAAAAAAAAAATTTAAAGATTTTTAGGTTTAATATTTACTTTTATGGTAAGTTAAAATATTTATTGTTTTTCTAGATTTAATTATGTTATTACTAGCAGATTTACCCGGAATTTTTTTTTCTCTATTATTTATTATTTTATTTTTTAAGTCGCAGCCACTAGCCATCCGACTTTATATTTTTAATTAACATTTCTTTATTAACAATTTTTAAATTATGATTTTAGTTTGATTAGTTAGTTAGTTATTTAGTATTTTAAATATATTTAAAGATTTATTTAAATATTTTGTATTATAATAAAATTTACATAATTACATATTTACATACAAATTTTTTTCTCTTTTTTCTTTATCTCAATACTTCCTTTTTTTTTACTTTTCGTAACAACTATATATTTAATTTTTTCATGAAATTTTCTTAAAGTTTTATATGGTTTTATTTAAAAGTTGAATCCAATTTCATTTGATTTCATTATAATACTTATGTGTTATTTCTTATAATAAAATCTTTAATTTTCTTCTTAAAGATATGCGTATAACTGATATTTTTTAAATCAACTGGTAGTTCATTAAAATTTTTTAGGCACTTATATAGACAGTTTTTATTTTGGCTATTTGTTTTAAATAAAGTTAGATAGGAGTTTGCCTTGTTTCTTTTGTTGTGTCTGTGTATGTCTAGCATCCTCTTTAATAAAAATTGATGTTTTATTTCGTTGTTAATAATTTTGAACGCTAAAATACATAACTCATGCATGCAAATATTGCTGAAACTTAAGAATTTCTCAGAATATAGCAAACTAGTTAGGAATCTTGTCTCATAATTAAGTATTACTTTGATTGCCTTTTTATGTAGTATATTTATTACGTTTAAATTGGCTTGTGTAGTTCCACTCCAGATTGGGTTGTGATATGTCAAGTTTGAATGAATATGTGCACAGTAAATTATGTACAGCATATCACCATTCAGCAATCTTTTTAGTCTTCGCAATACAAAAATTATGGACTAATTTTATTACAAACGTGCTCAATGTGATTATTCCATCAAATAGCAAAATAAAACCTAAGTAATTAAATGCTTTTACAGTTTCAATCGCAATTTCATTCAAGTGGAATATTGGGCTATGGAAAATTTTATTATTAAATAACATAATTTTTGTCTTTTTAATGTTAAGTTTTAGACGATGCTTTGTCAGCCACTTATTGATTGTTAATAAATCAGATTCAATTGACTCTTTAAGTGTAACTTCATTCTTTTTTGCGTATTTAATTACAGCTTCATCAGCGTATAACTGACTAATGCCCTTTAATTTTAAGTGTGTTAAATCATTTACAAAATTCTTGAATAAATCGCGGCCAAGAATTGAACCCTGAGGTACTTTTATTATTTATTTTGAGATGCTGTACGATTTGTTTATTTTAACTATCTGTTTTCTGTTTGTTAGATATGTTTTGAAATAGAGTAAGTCTTTAACATTGAAATTTAACTTAATTAATTTATGTAGCAGTATATTGTGAGCAACACAATCAAAGGCTTTTTGAAGATCTAGAAAGACACAGGCAACATAATTTCTTTGATCTATATTATTCGAAATAAAATGTGTTAAGTTTAAACATGCCGCTTTGGTGTTAGAATTTTCCTCAAAGCCGTATTGATCCTCATGCAGCACATTATTATTAGAAATAAAAAAAGTTAATATATTTTTAATAATTATTTCGAAGATTTTTGAAAAGGCACTTAGTACCGACATGGGTCTATAATTTGACTTATCAGTTTTAGGTCCATTTTTATGTATTGGAGACACTATAGCAACTTTTAGTGCTGTAGGGAAGTTTGATGTTTGAAATGAAAAGTTAATAAATCTCACAAGGTCGGAACTAATTTTTCGGCATACTTTTTTATAAATTTTGTTGAAATATAATCATATCCAATTGCAGCACATAATTTTTAATAATTTTTGTATTTCATTACTTAATTGAGATACTAAATCATCAAAATTGTCAATTTGATCAAGCCTATTCCAAATATTGCTAACATCAATCGAATTGAAATTTAAAATTGTTTATAATATTTTTTATTTTCCAAAAGTCGTTTGGAGTTTATGATAATAAATATTAATTGATAATCCGAAAAAAACCGAATCAAGAATATGCAAATAATACGGATATGTTACAAAATGATCTAATATACTATTTAGGGCAATCGTGATCGCGTTTTTTTGACAGTTTGTTACATAAGATGTAATCATTACTTAATAATGTATTTTTGTCTGCTGGTCTAATACGTTTATACTAAATTCACCCAGTACATATGAATTTTTATATTTGACAAGATTTTCATCTAATTTAACTAGAAATTCATTATTATTTGTATTTGGTGCTTTGTAGATTCCGATTATATTTATTCACATTTTGCTTTAATAATTTAACAATTAAAAAATTTGTATTTGAACTTTTGGAAGGCCGACAAAATTTCAAGTCAATCGGTCAAACTGTTTCGGCTCGACATCAAAAACATTGAAAAAGCTTCATTGCGCCTTCGTGCCCAAACGAGTTATTCGAACTTAACCAAAATTTTTCGTCAGCCTCTATTTTCGACTGCAAAACCACTCTGTAAAATTGGACACAAATCGGAAACAAACATTTTTTGGAAGGCCGCCAGGCCAAAATAGGTTAATTCATTCCAACCAAATTTATACAACTAATTCCGGTTGCTAGGAGGAACATTTGTGCAAAATTTCAAGTCAATCGGTCATCAAAAAAATCAATGAAGAAAAACGAAAAAGCTTAAAATGGCCCTGGAGCCGCAACTTGTTGACTTTTAAAAAATGTGGCATAGCCTATGTCTGCCCCTGGCTCTCAGAATTATTCTTATAAAATTTTGTGACAATCGGATCAGCGGTTTTCAAGTGAATCCTGGACAAACAAACAAACAAATTTTCTTCTTTATATATTAGATTATGTAACTCTATTTCCTTATTATTTATAATTACTGTGCTATTTGAACCTTTTTGTGATACAATTTTGAATGGTCCTTTTAATGGTAGATTTAATTTTTTTATTTCCTAATTTTATATATACTTAATCATTTATTTTAAAATTTGATTCGTTAACATTATTTTGTTTTGATTTATTATTTTCTTTATTTTTGATAAGATAGTTTTTGGCTTTTTTATTAGCGTGTTTTAAATTAATTTTTGGTACATTTAAATAATCTTCTACTAAATTATGAATGCTATGTTTGTTATTTAATATTCCACTTGAAAGTGTACATGTTTTCCCATAAACCAATTCGTGAGATGAGTAATGTATAGTAATATGTGGTGTTCAGTTGTACAAGTAAGTGTAGTAAGGTAAGTATTTGACCCAACTGTCTTGTCCTTCTTAACCCATTAAATAGTCATTTAATACTCTGTGATATCTCTCTATAGAACCTTCTAAAGTTATTTTTTCAATATTAAAAAATTTGCGAATGTTTTTTAATAATTCATTTGTAAATTCTGTACCTTTATCAGTTTTAAATTTTTTGAAACATCCATATTTAAGTATGAATTTTTCCACTATTGTTTTTCCGACTGTTGTGGCATCTTTAGTTTCTATTGGGTAGGCTGCTATATATTTTGTTAATTCATATTGTAGAGTAAGAATATCTCTATGATTATTTGATGGTAGTGGGTCTACAGTGTCTATTGTTATTACTTCAAAAGATGTTGTGGGTGTATCTGTTATTACATAATTATCTTTTGTATATTAGGTTATTTTTATTTTATTACAGATTTCGCAATTATTTATATAATTTTTAAACATTTTATTCATATTTTTGCTTTACTTTGCTTATACATTTATTTATACCACAATGTGCACTATGCATTGTGTCATGATAGTTTCTTATTAATTCATACACTTTTTCTTTATTTTTTATTTGTATTAGAGGTTCATATATTATTATTTTTTAAAATTTAAAAATTTTTTTTAAATTCTCGGTTATCCATTAATTTAAATATATCATCATTATCTGCCAAGGCTAATTCCTTAATATTTAAATTGCTTGTTTTGAATAATAGCTTTCTCAGAACCAATTTTATCTCTGGGAAAGATTTTTTGCTATATTCTGCAATTATTTCATTTTTTGCTGCTAATTTAATTTCATTCCTCTCGAGATATTTATTTTCATTATAATTCTTTTTATTTCTGATTTTATTTTGATTTATATTATCTTGTTGATTTCTGACGTCAGATGTTAATTTAATATTTCTTCTAAATTTTAATTTCTTTAAATACCTTATGTCTGATATTGATGTTGCATTCCAAATGTGAAGGTGATCACTGATCAGTCTTCATCTCTGTAAGGTTTTTTTATTTCTTTATTTTAATAGTAAATATAAATATACAATTCTAAATAGTGTTTCATTAACTTAAAACTCCATCCGATCTTATAATTCAAAAGTAAAGTTAATTACTATCAAACTAAGTTAACTTAATTAAAAAAAACAAAAAAAAGAAAAGTATATTGACTTTCTATACATATTTATTTAAAAATTTAAAAATATTTACAACAACCAATTAATTTCCATAATTCATTGTTTCTTATCTTTCATTTCATTTTATTTTATTTGTTGTTTCAGTAATACTCAGAATGAATCTTTTTATTTGTGTTTTAAAGTTTCTAATTAAATCGATTTGTTTGAATTCAATTGGCAATAATTTAATTTATTAAATAATTTCAAACACTTATACAAACTATTATTATTCTGCCGATTTGTTTTAAATAATTAGTGGTAAAAATTTACTTTATTCCGTGTGTTGTGCGTATGTATAAAAATAATTCTATTTAACATAAAATTGTGTTTGATTCTATTATTGATAATTTTGAACGCAGTTAGGTATAATTCCCGTTTACAAACATTTGTGAAACTCATATATCTATCTGTATATAGTAAATTCGTGGGGTACATACGGGGATAAAAGTGAATTATTTTTATTGCTTTCTTTTGAATGATTTCCAGCTCATTTAATGTTCTCTGAGAAGCTCCATTCCATATTGGATTTAGATAAACAATATGTGACATTATAAATGAGGAATATATTGAATATAATGCAACCGTGGAGATGAATTTTCGTAGTCTATGTAATAAGAAAAGATAGGGTGATATTTTGTTAATAATGTGGTGCACATGATCAGCCCACTTCAATCTCTTATCAATAATCAAACCTAGATAATTAAAGTTATCTAAAGTTTCGATGACTTGTGTTTTGTAGTAGAAGTTTGATGAGCAATATGATTTGTTGCCTAACAAAAGGATCTTGGTTTTTATGATATTTAAGCTTAATTTGTGATTAGTAATCCAGAATTCGATTTTATTTAAATCGTCTTCAATATATCTTCCCAATTCAATTCCAGTAGTTGTAGAATATTTTATAACTGCATCGTCAGCATACAGTTGAATTGAGCCTTTAAGGTTTTACCGGGATATGTCATCGTTGTAGATTTTGAAAAGGTCCGGCCCTAGGATAGACCCTTGCAGGACACCGTTTTTATGTTAAGATAATCGCTAAGAGAATTTCCTATTTTGACTCTTTGCATCATATCAGTTAGATAAGATTTGAAAAAATTTAAGTCTGTCGGGGTGAAGCCAAGATTCATCAATTTTAAAATGAGAATATCGTGGTCAACACAGTCGAAAGCCTTAAGTATTCGAGTTGTTCTCAAAACCATATTGTTCTTCATGCAAAATGCTATTAATTGTAAGTTAGCGATTTAGCCGGCGTTTAATTATAATTTCAAATATTTTAGATAGAGCACTTAACACCGAAATCAAACGGTAATTAGACGGATTTGTGTTTTTAGCTGACTTGTATAGAAGGGTAACTATTGCTTTTTTGAAACTTAGTGGAAAAACTGAGTTTTGTATTGCGTTGTTTGTTAATTTCGCTAATATTGGAGAATAATAAATTTGGTAGAGATGTTGTCGTATCCCGTGGCTGCTGACGCTTTAAGTTCGGCAATTATTTCGATGACTTTTTCTTCATTTACCACCTTCTTATGCCTTGTTGTTGTGATATTACTTATGTGCATGTTTCATAATCTATTTTACATTTATGTTTATATAGGAAATCTCTACTTAGGACACTATCTGTTGATATGCTAATATTTTCTTTTATAATATGGAAATCATGATTAATTATTTGGTCTTCTATTATTAGCTCTAAATTCGCTACACCTAGTATAAAGTTGTTTATTTGTAATACCATTAATCTGGCATATTTCATCATTTACTAATTCTTGATTTATAATATTGTTTTAATATATGGCAGATATATCCATCTCTCCATATCTCCTGTGTCTATTAATAAAGTCAGATAATCATTATGCTTTGTTCTTAATTTAATTAGATTTGTGAATTTATTATTGCTATTGATGTTAATTATATTCTTCTGTTGAATTGGTTTTGCATATTTCTTTGCATGTTATTTACATGCCCCCAGTGTCTTCGACCGGGGCCGCTGAAGTTTCCCTGGTTGTTATTATTTTTATTATTATTATAGTTGTTATTATTGTTTTGTTGCATTCGATTATTGTTATTATTAAAGTTTTCATTGCGATAATTGTTATTCTAGTTGCTTCAATTATTGTAGTTGTTATTATTATAACTTCTTCAAAAATGGTTTTGTCTGTTGAATTGACCTCTGAAATTATGTGTTCTTAAAAACATGACATTATTTTGACGAGCATAGTTGTTGTAATAATATAAAACAGCTATTTGAATCACTTTTGTCAAAGTTTTTGGTTTTTATGGTAATACTATTGCTCTAAATGTTTCATTTAGGCCATTTTTAAATGTATTTGAACCTAGTTGGTCATTAAGTTTTATTATTACTCCTCTATTTTCATTAGCAGAACAAGGCTATTTGTAACTCATTTAATTGTGCTATGAAATTTCTATTTTTGTTGCAAAGACATTGATATTTTGATTTACTTGATTTAATCTTGTTAGTTCTTTGAGAATCTTTGCTGTATTTTTATTTGATTTGAAACTTTTTGTTAATATATCTTTTAATTTTTGTACTGTAGTTATTTTTTCTTCATTAATTAATCTGCTTTTGACTCTATCTGAGAACTTAGTGGTTAGAATGAATTTTATTAATTTTGTTTTTTCATTTTCATCTTTCAAGGTTTCAGCATAAAATTCTATTAACCCTAAGAAATTTGAAAGTTTTTTTATTTCTCCTTCAAATAGTGGCACTATTTTTATTGCGGGTGTTAGTTCAAAATTTGCCATTTTTTGTTTTTCTGTATTAAATACTTTTATTTTTTTGCCAATCTTATGTCATTTCCTATCACTTCTGATCAGCTCAATAAATTAGCCTGATGCAAAAGTTTCTTCACTTATTTAATTACAGCAGGAAGGTTTTGCTCATCAACAGGCAAAAGTGCCTATTTAATTTAGTATTGAATATTAGATATATTATTGGCAGATCATACAAATATAAATAACATGATTTGACCAAAAGAAATATTAATTATAAAATTAAATATTATGTGTTAAATATTTATTCCTTGCAAATGAACAGCAGGAACATTTATAAAATAAAAGAGATTCAATTTAGTTTGGAGTCAAAATTAACTTTTTAGCACATTTTCAAAAAATTTTGTAAGAATGTGCCTATATAGCTTCACTCTGTCCGTCCGTCCGTATGTTTACAAAACTTTTACACCGTTTGAAATAGAGTACAAAAATTTTAACCACGGGTAGATATTACAAAAAAAAATAATTTCGTAGAAGAATTTTTTTTTATAGCCCCACCCGTTACGGAGTTACAGTCCTCCCAAAGTTGGAAAAAGCCCTATTTTTAAATTGTTATAACAAGAATTCTGTTAGGTCTATTTTCAATCTGAAAGCGGCAAAAGATAGCTTGAAAAGATAAAACACAATTTTTCTAATTTTTTTTGGCCTCACATATCTTCTAAACGGTTCAAGCTAGGGTCTTGGGAGAAGTTAGGTCCTCCAAAATTAGTAGGAGTCGGTTAACAAAATTTTTTTGTCTCGTCCCCTGTTTAGGAGCTATAAGGGCTGAAAAATTTAAATTTTGCAAATTTTAAACACCTGCAACATGAATACCAGTTCAAATTTTTTTTTACAAATATACAAAATTTACAGCTGCAGCATTATATTTCAACATATGTATGTTAAAGGTTTGTCTTAAATTTGAAAGGGTATCTTTAAATTGAAGAAATTTTCTCTTAGTTTTAACCATTTTTGGTAAGATAATAAAATTCGAGGTAAAATTCCAAATTTTGGTGGAGTTCACAATTGATTTCCTAGAACCGAGAAAAATGTAAGGGTGAGGACAGGAGGGAGTTGGGCAGATTCATCATAAATTTGCTAAGCAAAAAATTTGGTAACCTTGCCCATTAAAGGGCTACTTGGTCATAAAAATTATAACTTTTATGTTTTTATAAAGCAGTAACTTTTAGATTTAGATTTATTTTATTAGTCTCTAAGAAACTTTACAATTTTACAATTTAAAATTAAAATTATATTCTACATATATGCTCTACTATTAATTTTTTAAATATACTAATTCTAGTTTTATTCTTTATATTATGGTGTAGTTCATTAAAAAGTTGCACTCCTTTGTACATTAGTGAATTTTGTGAGCTCGATTTTTTGTATAACGGTAGTCTAAAATCTCCTCTGTTTCGTAAATAATAATAACCACCAACATATTCAATGTGTTTCTGGCATCAAATAATAATAACCACCAACATATTCAATGTGTTTCTGGCATCAAATAATAATAACCACCAACATATTCAATGTGCATATAACTGGGCATCAAATTATGTTTTAGTTTAAACATGAGGATCAATATGTTGAACTTTAATTTGCTTTTCACATCCATCCATTTCAATGTATTTAACATATCTTTGATATGGGTTCTAATACCGCATTTTAAAATGACTCTCATAGCTCGATTTTGCAAAACTTGCAATCTGTTTATTTGAGTTTCGTTACTTAAAAATAAAATTGAAGAACAATAGTTTAAATGTTGCAGTATAAACGTATTATATATATTTATTGCACAGCTTCTGGAAATTTTTGACCTTATTCTACCTAAAAAAGCTATTTTTTTTGCCATCTTTTTACATATATATTTACAGTGCATTTTGAAATTTAGCTTATCATCTATAATTACTCCTAGATTTTTTATTTCATCGGCATTTTCAATTTTTTCTTCATTTATTTCTTTTTTGGTTTTTGTAATGTTCCTATTGTTAAACATTTTGTTTTCATTATATTAAGTTTGAGTTTATTCATATTAAGCCATATATAAAGATTTTTTAAATCTTCATTCATTTTTGTTTCACATTCAACTAAATCATCGCTAATTATGTACACTAAAGTATCGTCTGCAAATAGTGAAACTTTACAAAACTTTAATGTTGTGTTAACATCATTAATATATATGAGAAATAACAATACACCTAGAATAGAGCCTTGTGGAACACCTAAATCAACCAATCTAGCATTTGAAATAGTGTCATTTATTTTTGTACACTGCATTCTACCTGTTAAAAAACTTCTGAACCATTTCAGCTCCACATTTCTGATCCCGTATTTTTCTAATTTAGGTAAGAGTATATTCCTATCAAGCGTTTCGAATGCTCTTTTGAAATCTAGAAATGTTGCTAAAAATTTTTTCCCTTTATCTGTATGTGTTTTCCATTCCTGCAATATCCAATTTAGTGCCATCTCTGTTGAATATCCTTTCCTAAAGCCAGATTGCATTTCATTTATAATATTATTTTTCATTAAATAGTCTTCTAGTTGTAAGCAAACCACTTTTTCTAATATTTTTTCATATAGTGGTAACATATTTATTGGCCTAAAATTTTCTGCTGATTTTGCATTTAGTATTTTTTCTACAGGTATTATGGTAGCTATCTTCCACTTACTTGGAAATATTCCTTCACTTAATGATTTATTTACTAGCTCTGTTAAAACTGGTATTATTTTCTCTTTACATTCCAAAAATATATTACTGTTTAATCCATTCCAATCATTTTTTGAGATATACTTCTAATAACAGTCTCCATTTCATTAAAGTTGACTAGCTTAAATTTGAATTCATTCTGCATGTGTATTATTTTATTTTCACATTTTACAAAAGGTATTTCTATATTTATTTTCTTAACACTATTAATGAAAAATTCATTTAACTTATCTACTATTTCTGTTTTATTATCTATTTTTTTATCATCTATTATTATTTCATTTATCTGCTTCTTTTCCTTTTTTAGTCCGTATTTTTTTATTGTTTTCCACATATTCTTTTGATCATTTTTTTCCTCATTAATTTTAGCCTCGATATGTTTATCTTTATAATTTCTACACGCATTTTTATACTTATTTCTAGCGGCTTTATAATCATCCCAATTACTTATACTATATGCTAATAAGGAGTATACATTATACAATTCCATTTTGTTTGCTTTTAGCCTATGCAATTCCTCATTAAACCATTCAATTTTATTATTTTCAATATTAATAGTTTTTTTTAATTTTTTTAACCCTAATTCAATTATTTCGCTAAATTTTCTACTCTTATCATCTAAATTATTTAAGTTCACTAAATTTTCAAAATTATTTTCAACCAATTCTTTTATTTTTAATTCTTTATTAAATTTAATGAATGAAAACTTTTCTTTTGGTATTTCATTTTTGTTTGCACATATTTTGATATTTATGGTTTCATGGTCGGATATTTTACAATTTTTATTAATACAAATAGTGGCATCAGTGAAATAATCAATCAGTACATAATCTATAATTGTTTTGGGATCTATTGTGACTCTAGTATATTCTTTTACAGATTGTTTTAACCCAAAATCTTCAATCACTTCATCAATTTTAAGTTTCTCATTACTTACAGCTTTGTAGTCTATGTTGAAATCTCGTCAAATTTGTAATTATTTCCAAGAAAATTTCTCAAGGTATTTACAAATTCATTCACTGGCATTTTTGGTGATCTATACAAAGCAATAATATTCCACTTTGTATCTAACAGTTTTATTTGACACATTAAAATCCACATTTTATTATCAATTGAAAGACACTTAATCTGATTGGATTCAATTTTTTTATTGATATAAACTGTAACTCCTCCTGTGTGTCTTGGATTGGAATAAGTATGATACATGCTGTACCCGGTCAAGCTGATTTCACTGTTTTCTATTTCTTCTGTAATGTGCGTTTCAGTTAATATAATAAAATCACATTTGTTTTTTGCAATTATTTCTTCTAATTCAGCAAAATTTCCTAAAAGGCCTTGGATATTCATCATTAGACCTACTAATTCATTCTTCTTTTTTTGTCATTTATAAAAAAAAATATTCTTTTTTTTAATAAATATTTTTCTATTTAATGTTGGACATTTTTTATCATTTACTCTATGATTTACATCAAGACCCAATTTATATTTATTATTTGCTCTCACACAATTTACACATTTCCAATCACTTGCTTTATAATCTTTTATTTTATGTTCACCTTCACATTTTAGGCAGCTTTCCGTTTCAGCCTTACAATTTTGAGCCTTATGGTTGTATCCCAAGCACTTATTACATTTTCTAACATCATAACTCTCATGTACTTTGCACATGTCCCATCCTATTTTTATTCTACCTTCTATTAAAATTGTTTTATAGTCTTCAATATTCAATTCCACAATCGCATTAAATGATAATTCTGCGATATCAAAACTTGTTTTTTTTGTTTGTTTTATATACTCTAACAATTGTTTTTTCATCCTTAAATGTGATATTATTTTGAGCTACTATTTTAGTAATTACTTCAGTATTTTCATATTCATCCGACATATCATACATAGCGGCTTTCTACAGCTTCAAGTAAGTTTTTTATTTCGAATTCACCTTTTTTTAATGACTTATCAAATTTGTTTACGTATTGCTCTAGCTACAATCTATTTTTTTCAACCTTATCACTGATACTATTCAGCACCACGTCCACTGTTTGAATATATTCGGCATACTCATCATAAATCTAATTTGTTGATTTTTGGAAAGGATGCTAATAAAAAATTCATCAAGCCCACAACATCTAATTTGGCTGCAATAAATCTTGTAACACACTCCTTCACACATGATTCCGGTTTGGAAAATTTATATTTTTTCTTTCAGGTGAAAGAAAACACTATATGTTTAATTTGTCGTTACTCAACCTCAATATTCAAATCATACAATTTGAAACGACATTTTGAACAAAAACATGATAATTATAAAAAATTTAGTATCGTTTAGTACGAACGAAAAGTGAAATTAGAAATATTTGGCAGGTCTGACTGCAGAACGAAACATATTTCATAAACAAACAATTCAATCAAATGCCATCGTTAATGTTATATATTATGTACATATTATTGGGAAAAATATGAAACCATTTTGGGATGGTCAGTTCATCAAAGAATGCCTTATTGCAGTAGCCGAAGAAATTATTCCAGAAAAGGTTAAGATTTTTAGTCAAATTAGCCTGTCACATCAAACTGTAGCACGAAGAATTAATAACATTTCAAATGAAATTTGTTCTTCGCTGGACATGGTTTCTAAAGAGTTTGTTTATTTCACACTGGCTTTGGATGAAACTATAGATATTAAGCTCAACTTGCTATTTTTATTCGAGGTGTGGATAGTGAAATTAATATCACTGAAGAATTTCTCGATGTTATGAGTTTGAAAGATACAACTACCGGAAAAAATATAAAAGAAGCTGTCCTAAAATGTACACATGATCATGGTCTGAGCTTAGCAAACCTAATTGGGATCACCACAGATGGTACAGCATCAATGATCGGTAAAAATATTGGAGCCGTTAAATTAATTCTTGATCATAGAGATGTCATGGAAAAAAGTTCAAAATCTTCGGAGCTTTTTTTTTGTCACTGTTTTTTACATCTTGAAAATTTATGTGCACAAGAATTTGATATGAATCATGTTATGTCAGTCGTTATTAGAACAGTTAACGCAATAAAAAATAATTCCTTGAAAGATCGTCAGTTCCAAGATTATCTTCAAGAACTGGAATCTGAATACAGCGATTTGTTTTTTAAGGCGAAAATTCAATGGTAAAGTCGTGGTAAATGCGTAGACAGATTTTGGAAACTGAGGGAAGAAATCAAAGTTTTTATGAATGAAAATGACCAGAATGTTGCTGAATTATATGATGAACAGTGGCTTTTGAATTTATGTTTCCTTACATATATAACTATGAAATTAAACGCACTTAATAAGCAACTTCAAGGTGAAAATAAATTAATCACAGACTGTTATCAAAATATAAAAGCATTCATAACAAAACTGAAACTATATGAAAGTCAATTAATATCAAAAAATTCAGCCCACTTTTCATTATTACATAAATTTAATAGTGACAATAAAAAATTTTCTAAATATGCACAAGAAATTACTAATTTGCTACGAGAATTTCAGGAGAGATTTTCATATTTGAAGAATTATGAAAATATATTTAATATTTTCTTATGTCCATTTGACACTGTTGTAGAATCAGCTCCAACAAATTTACAGATGGAGTTAACAGATCTCCAGGCATTATCTGAATTGAAATATATGTTTGAAGCCCACGATAAAGTTCAGTTTTATAAAAAATACGTCTGTAATAATAAATTTCCTAACATAAAAAAACTAGCAATGAGCGTTACAGCTGCAATGGGAACCACCTATCTTTGCGAATCTTTCTTTTCAAAACTAAAGATTGTTAAATGTAAAAGTCGTAATAGATTAACTGATGAAAATTTAAAAAACAAATTACGGTGTGCAACGTCGAAAATACATGTGGACATAAAAAAATTAACTGAAAAAATTGAAAAACAAGTTTCACATTAAGTAATGTATATGTATAAAACAATGTATTTTGTAATGTTTTATAGTAAATAAATATATGCGGCCCACAGTATATTTTTATTTTTTTATTTTGGCCCAGTAACCAATTTCGGTTGGACATCACTGATCTAGAGCAATAAATTATTACAATTATAATAATTATATTTGGGTTAGAAGTAAAGATCATTGACCAGAAATATAAATTATAAAAATATGTAAATCATTATAATTCACTATGCTAAAAAGAAATTTAATTTGATCATACCGAAATATAATTTACTACACTTAATGCACTTGCAGTCATACAGATATTAATGAACAGATGTTACCACATAAAAATGTTGACCTATGTCAGCATATTTTTATTTACATTTATAATAAATAATAATTTGTATTTTTGGTCATTTACAGTTATGGAAATTATTTTATTTGGTCAAAAATTATTTTATGAACGGTCAATATATACTACAACGTATATAAAATTTGCAGGCAATCGGTCATACCTATTTTATTTTACAAAAAAGTTTGAAAACTGTTCCAACTTTAAGTCCAGAACCCTCTCCGTAACCAAACATCCTTATAAATAAATTTTAATGATAATTAGCTGAGCAAGTTTGGAGCCTATACGATAAAAAAAGGAAAAAAATGTTTGCCTTATATCTATACATAGATCCAAAAGTTTTTTTGTTTTCGATTAGAGTCCAATTTTACAGGTTGGTTTTGCAGTCCAAAAGAGAGGCTGCAAAAAATTTTAGTTGAGTTCGATTAACCCGTTTGCCACAACAATGCCATGAAGTTTTCTATAAATTTTATTTGCTGAAACGGTTAAATGAATTTTATTAAAAATTTTGCACCAGCATTGATTTTAATTATAGAAGCCCACCGGGTTAATTTGGTTTTAAAATGTTTATGCGTTTTGCACAAATATTAAATGAAATTTTCCAATTTTTGGTATTCACGCAATCTTTAGTCCAAAAGCTCACTTTTAAATAAGACTAATTTTTTCTCTCCTCAAATATTACAAAAGCAGAATGAGATAATATTAATAATAATAAAAATAAAGCTAATAAAGAATCCGAATAATGATATCCTTAAATTTAAATAACATAACATTTTCCATCTCTATAATTTTTGGTAAGTCTTTATTTTTTACCGACTTTCCATTATGTTGTTCTTTGAAAATAGATTTCACTGTCAAATTGCAGTTTTCTTTTTTTTTTTCCTAATAAAATCTAAAGATCAAAAAGATTCAATTTCGTATAACACATAGTATTTTAACACCCTTTTTCCAAAAAAAAGGCTGCATTTCCTTCATAAAATCATAAAAAAAACTAGGAAAAATGTAGTAGAACTTTCAGTTAAGTACAAAAGAAAATATAAGTTGAAAAGCAGATCGTTAAACCTCTACCAGTACATCGACTATATTTAATTAACCGTTGGTTATTGAAGTTAACTACTATTGGCATAAAGTAATATTAATATAAAACAAGGAGTTATGTGGCAGCAAATCGTCCACACTGCACTACCTGCGCGTCTCAAATGGTTTTTAATTCAAAGCAAAAATACAATTTTTAATTGTGAGGCAATAAATTAACGGAAATCGACAAAAAGTGTTTTAAAAATTTTTGTGAATTTTCTAATTTTTTTAAGATTCATCATGACCCCAATATTGGTTAGCAAATTTCAAGTCTATTAAAAGAGTGGACTGCATTGTCTAACAACAACACGTATATAACATTTGTAGGCAATCGGTCACACCTAATTTTATTTTACAAAGAAGTTTGAAAACTGTTTCAACTTTAAGTCTAGAACACTCCCCGAACATCTATATTTACACCATCGTTCAACCTTTATGTGCAACTTGCATGGCAGTAATGTTATCGTTAATTGGAGTACCAGTGACATCAATTAAATTTTTGTGCTTGATTTGTTCCCACCAGTTTAATTTGTTCTCAGGTTTATTAATTTTTTCCTTCATATTAATAATTTCTTGTTGTAGTTGCTTAATTGTATTAAGAAAATAACCGTTAAATTGTTTTATACTAAGTAATTCTTCATAAAGATGCTGCATAGTTATAGTATCACTATTAACATTCTTTTTATGAGATTTATTCTGTAGAGAAGCATTGTTTGATCTTAAAGTAATATCACTACCAGACACAGTTGCAAATGATAATTATCTCACTCTCATTTAATTTTTGTTTCTCCTTCTCAATCCCTTTTTGCATTTGTGGTTTTGTAGCACTAGAGAATAATTTGTTGTGCTTGTGATTGTTAAAAATAAAATTCTGCTTCTCAGTAACTTTTTGCATTTTTAATACACTTTTCTGTTGTTCCTGCTGTTGAGCAAGTAATTGAGTTTCCAGAGAACGAAGAGATTTTCGACGAATAATAGTACTCATATTGCATTGAAAATGTTTATCAGTTGATTTCATGAGCTCAACATCATTGACTGTTAAGTTTACACATGCGCAATGATAAAAATGATTGCAATCGGGACAATGCACCTTCGTTTTTTGTAAATTTTTTATTTTTGAATTTTTGTTGTTGTCAAAATATACGTATGAATTTTTTTAAGTTGTATAATTCTTCTGAATATGAAACAAGCAAAGAAACAGTCAGTCGGTGTAACCGAATTATAAATTTAATGAGAGTCATTTTAAAAACATAAAAGCTTTTATTAGTTTGATCGTAAGACATATCTAAACAAATTAACTATATAGTACTACAGACATTTTCTAATTACTCTATCTATTCAAAAAAATTCTTACTAATTTATCTATTTAAAATTATTAAAAAACAAAAAAACTTGAAATAAATGTTAAAATTGTTAGTTTATGTACCTATTAGAAAATCTTATAAACGCAGTGACTAATTTAGAACTTTTCATATAATTCTTTTAAATAAAAAATAAATTTTACGTACATGCATGAAATCCCTTTGAACACAACTTAAGTCTCGTACGCAATTTCTTAATTATATATTAGCTATGGTAATAATTCAATAAAATATATGTGCTCAAAATTCCTTATCATTAATGTAAAAAATGAGAATTAATCAATTCTAATCGCAATATTTCAATCTGAAATTAATCTTTTCCATACCTTTTTCAAATTAAAAGAATTAAAATATCAAAAATTGTATTTAAAAATTATTTAAAATTAAAATAATTAGGGTACTAAATCATTCAACAATCAATGCACTACAGTAAAAAATCTAAAAAATAAAAAATTATTGAATTGGATAAAAAAGTTTTAAATATGTAATTTTGTAATTGCATTTTATGCAACTTTTTTTGTTTTTTTAATATTTTTAAATAGATAAATTAGTAGGAATTTTTAATATTTTTGATTTGATAAAATAATTACAAAATGTAATACTAAAAACAAAGTTAATTTAGGTGAATTAAATTAAATTTGAACCAAATAGGTGTAGTGTATTTCTAAGTCGGTTGCACCGACTGACAGTTTCTTTACTTATTTTAAACCATATAAATTTTTTATAACACAGTTTTGAAGTATTTGCAAAATACTAATATTTTTTTTGAAATGTATTGCCCCATATATCTATTCCATATGTTATTGTTAGGTAAAATATATAGATTATAAAATATTGATGTTTTTACTTTATTGGACACCCGATATATTTATGTTCATACGTTATTGTAACAAACTTAAAACTCCAGCAATACGTCTACTTTTTATTGCTATTGACTAGATTGATAGTTCCATTTAAGTCCCGAGTCTATATAAATGATTTAAAGTTAATCATATATTTTGTTTTAAGTTTATTGTTAATTTATGGCTTATCATCCAGTTTCTAACTTTATTATAATTTGAAGCTTTTCATAGTTATTTTCTTCACCTACTATTGCCAAGTCATTCGCATATATTAATGGTTTACTGCGCAGCTCCAACTGTTTATAATTATTTATATAACATGCGAAAAATGTTGGTCCCAATGAACTACCTTGTATCACCCCTTAAACAATATTTTTGTAAATAATTTTTTGGATTTTGACGTTCAGCATATTGTTTTCTATCGCTCAGTAGTTTTTAAACCAATTGTATTGTGTTTCGATTACTTCGCACTTAAATAGAGTTAAAAAATTTTCAATCAATGGAATCAAAAGCTTTGCTTTGGTCAAAGAATATCAAGATGTTTTTTTTGATTACTAAGCTTTTTTTTCATGTGGGTAATCCGCCGTTGTGTTGGAGCCTTTTCAGAACCCATATTGTTTTTATCTGCAATGTTGTTATTGTCAAATACTCCGTTAAATCCTAATTTACATATACATATGTTTCCAATATTTTGTTTAAACTGGACGCTATTGATATAGGCCTGAAGTTAGAAGATAAATATTGGATTCTTTAAGTACAAAAAAAAATATATATGTATTTGTATTTATATATTCTTAAATTAAACACTAATATTTTTTTAAATAAAACACTTGTTTACTATGTTACTAATTTTAAAATGCTCCGTCGAAATGACTTAATGAACTACTTATTTTTTCTCTCCCCCTTTTATTTATAATCTTTCTAATTATTTAATTTGCTGATTTTTATGAGAACGATATTTTGTCGGAATGTTGAAAAATTAGAAGTACATAAGGTAAAAAGGAATTTTGAATAATTTTTATTTGCATATATAAAAATACTGGCTGTGGTGAGAACAGGAGAAACATGAAAATACATTTTACAAAATGTCCAATTAATATTAGCCGTCTAATGTTACTGTATATTATTATTATGTTTTTTATGTGAAATACCATTTGTAACACCCCCATCGCTAGGATGAGGCTCCGATGAAACATTTATTACAACTTTTTTATTATTTCTATATTTAATACCTAATTTCTTAATAGTTATAATTGTTAGTATAAAAAATGTTAAAATTAAAAAATTTGCAAAAATATTTATGGTTAAATTCTTTATTTTTTAATTCTATTATTTTCTTTCTATTATTATCCATATTTTCCATATGGATTTCCTCAAATACAATTTCATTTATGATTTTATTTTCTTTAATTTTTGTAACAAAATGTGGAAATATTATTTTTTCATGAATTGCGGTATAATAATTTTCAAAAATTTCTTCTTTAATTTCTACTTTACAATTTTCATATCTTATCAAACTGTTTTTAGATATATTAATATTTAATTTATTACAATTTTGATAAAAATTTGGATTTAAGAGATTTTTTGTTATAATTTTAATAATAAAGTTGGTAGACATTACAATTTTTTTGTTTTTTGTGTTGTCAAAAGTTATAAAAATAAATATGTTTTTTTTATTTGTATGATTCTTTTGAATATGAAAAAAAAATTAATACAGAATTTTTGAAGAAGTATAAGAAATAATTCAAACCCTTTTATTTATAAGTAGTTGCTGCATTAAAAATAACTGAAATCAAAATTTTTGAAATTCTTTATTTTAAAACATAATGAAAGTTTACAGGTAACTTCTTAACTCAAATATTTGTATGTACAATTTTTTTTTAAAACATGAATATTTCCAGGTACCTAAACTTAATTGTTTTTATGTATATAAAAACATGCATGTTATAAATATACTAATCTTTTTAAGAAAAGAAATGCTATTGCATTTAAATTAATTTCTAGTTTTTTCATTTTTGTTTTTTAACATATAAAATTTTAACGAAAAAACTAGATGATACCTCTTCTCAGGCAAAATTTAGAAGTTATTCCAAATTACTATCACTTCGTATGCTACGCCTTCAAGAATTGCCAAACGTGATGATTTTTCCAACTGGAATCACGTCAAATTGCCAACATGGCGTCACTTTTGCCAACCTGGAGTTACATCACTTTTGTGATACTGTTTGTATGCTACGCCTTCAAGAATCGGAGTGATAGTTTATTTGATACATTTGTGGATATATCTGCCATTTGTTTTTCTATTTGGGCAAGCCTTGATGTTTCTCGCATTGTTCGGACATTCCATTGTGCAATTTTAGTCATAGTTCGAGCGCAGAAGGTTGTTGCCGTGTTATCTTGCCTATTGTATCCGATTTGTCTAATTTTACTTTCTTTAATCCGTTTAGTCTTTCTAAGCAGGAGATTATCGCCTAACGCCTAATAGGGGGACGATGTCATTTGTCCTTATCTATGACATTGAAGATTAAACGCATATGCAAATGTCATTGGTGTCATTTTGACATGTGCATATGTTTATATAGATAATGCTATTATTTATTTAATATTAAGCTATAGGTTATTTCAAGAACACGATTATTGGTAATATTTTTAATTTTTATTTATTATTATTTTCTATTTAGATTTTAGACTATTAGTTATTTAATTATAATTTATAAGTTATTTTTTTCTTATACTAATTATACCAATTATTGAGTTTACCCCGGCAGGATCGGTGATTGTTTCGAAGATGTTCTTATTCTATGATTTCGGCTAGTTTCTCTTCTTCTGTTATATCGGCTAATACTTTATTACATCCAATTATTTTTAATTGGTCGCTGGATGAAAAGTGCTTTAAACATAATTTTTCAAAAATCGGAGTGATAGTTTATTTGATACATTTGTTGGATATATTCTATTTCGTCCTCTATTTTAAATATTTTCTTTTCTTATTCTGCGTTAAAGGTATTTAGATATTGTGAAATGATGGTTTGTTGAATTTTTATTTGGTTCGTAATATTTTTTATTTGGTTATCAGTTTGATCATTTATTGTTATTTGTTTATTACTTTCTTGAATAAGATCTCTGTTATTGTCTGAAAGTGCCTGTCATAATTAAGATTTCATCGTTGTGGTCCATGACTCCTGTTATATATTTTAGCCTAGTTTCTAGTGCTATTCACTAATCCTCTGGTTTGTCTTTTATGTGGTCTTATGTTATGTATTTTTCGTTCAAGTAGGTCAAAGTTATGAGTAATTGTATTGTACATTGGTGTAATCGTAATGTATTTTTCTTTTATTTTAATTGTTTGTATATTTTGCTAAATTAAGTTTTTGGTCTTTGCATATTCAGTATTATTAATAATGTGCTTAACTTTCTTGTATATTTTTATTATTTTTCTATCAACTCTATTACAATTTAATTGTAATATATCCGTAATTGTTATCGATATTTTGGACTTCAATTGTTTGGAGAAGTCTTTTTAATTTTTTCGTTTTTTCGATTTTGGCTTTAATTGAAGGGGAATTATTATTTTGGAATCTTTTTATTCTTTTAACGTGTGATTATAATATTTTAATCCAGTTTCTTTGTCTTTGATATGATTTTCATCTAAAATTTCTATAATCATTTTTCTAAATTTTCAGTGATTTTTCCCACTTCTAGGGTCTTTTACAAAATTAGGGCCTACATTGATTTCGTTTTCTTCTCTATTTTGGTTTAACTTATTTATAATTTTTTTCTTTAGTTTATTCATCGTTTTTCATTTAGCCGTTTTTAGTCTACCGGTTTTTTATTAGTGGCTGAATGAATCGTGTCATTATAAATTGTAATTATTTTTAAGACTTTTTCTTCCACAGTGTCGATATCTTTTCGTTCGTCATGTCTTAAAAATCGTATGTGCTCATTGATCGTATGTGCTCGTTGGCTTTTTATAATTAAACTACTGATACATAAAATTCTTTTAATCGTTTAAGCAAATAAAATTTATAGAAAACTTCAGGCCGTCGTCGTGGAAAACGGGTTAATCGAACTTAACTAAAACTTTTTGCAGCCTCTCTTTTGGACTGCAAAATCAACTTGTAAAATTGGACACAAATCGGAAACACAATTATTTTTGGAAGCCCGCCAGGCCGAAATGGGTTAATTCATTCCAACCAAATTTATACAACAAATTTCGGTTGCTAAGAGGAACATTTGTGCACGTTTTCAAGTCAATCGATCAAACCGTTTTGACTCGACATAAAAAAAAACGAAAAAGCTCAAAACGGCTCAACAGCCGCAACCTGTTGACTTATAAAAATATGACATAGCCTATGTCACCCCCTGGGGTTCTCAGAATTATTCCTTTAAAACTTTGTGACAATCGGACCAGTGGTTTTCACGTGAATCGGACAAACAAGCAAATTTTCTCCTTTATATATTATAAGCAAAATTTTAAAAAAAAGGTTCTTTTATCAATTTTAAAACTTTTATAAAAAAAAATTATATTTAAATATTAAAAAATTTCCTTTGTAATTTATAGAGCAATTTAACTATTGAGCTGAAAATCCAAAAAAACATATTTTACATGAGATCAGTTACTTAATTGTAAGTAGGCATTCTATTATAATTAACTTCAACAAGAATCTAAAATCAAGGTTAATGAGTTTAAAATGTTCAATAATAGATTTTTATTTCTAGAATATCACTTCTCTCCTAATCAGAAAGCCTTTTATTTTCAAAAACTTACTCACTGCTAAGATATATATTTAATTTTATTATTTTTCTCATTTAAAAAAAATAATATCAAAAGTAAATCAGTCAAAATCAATATATTCAAATTTTCTAATAAGAATACTATATTGATTTGTACGCTTTCTAATAAAAAACAAATTTTATTTTGTAAGAGACTTTGTTCTCTCTTTAATAAATCTTTGTAATTGTAAAGTTTTTAATAATGGGTTGATTAAAACAGAATGCTTTAAATTTTAAGTTATTTTATTATATTTAACATTTAAGAAATTTTTATTTTATTTACTAGGGTTGAGAATACTAGGTTGTACTTCGACTGCTTAACTTTTACTGTCCTTCTTTGATTCTATTAAAAGACTTATATTATTCTTTCTTACATATTAAAACAATGTTTACTTCAATACAATTTAGTTTATTTATTACAATACAAAATTATTCTATTAAAATAGACCAATATGTCAAGTATCATGCTGGCAATGCAAACCAACATGTATTTATAAAATATTTTAGTTCAATATTGAAATATGATAAATTAGTTCTACTAAGTGAGACATTATGTAAAACATATGTAAAATTATATTCTAACCTACTTTATTTATAGTACAAGAAATTGGAAAATATTATTAATTGTTATTGTTTTGGCTGTGGCATATTAAACCTTCCCCAATGATAAAAAAAAAATTATATCAGAAATTGCGATAGTTTTTTTTTAGTTTAGTGTTACAAGTTTGCATTTTTATTATTTTTTTTTTTTAGTCAGTTTTTTTAAAAAAAAAAAATTATTGTTGTTTTTATTTAATTTTGTCTTTTTTTACTTAAAGTATCGTCATTTAATTAGAATTATTGTGTATGTAATTATAAATTATTGTGATGTGTATAAAAACAATTTAAGATTAAGTTTAATTTGTTTGAAAAAAAAAAAATATTTTCTATTTTTTTTTTAATTTATGTTTATTCAACAAACATTTTAACAGGTTATTGTGAACAAGTCTTGTTTTCTACTTATTTTAATAGTAGTATTCTCTGTAGAATTTATTTCTACAACTTCGTAAGACCCTAGATAACATGAGGTTAATTTTTTATTTTTCCTTACTTTATCGAGTAGCCAAACTTTATCTCCCACCATAATATCTAGTAATTTAGTATTTAAGTATTTTTAAGTAATTGTAGAAGTTGGATTATTAATGTTAAAGATTCAAACAAGGTGTTTGTGATCGGTAACAACCTTAAATTTTCTACCATAAAGATATGGTCGAAAATAAACCGTAACCCAAACGACTTCTAAATCTTCCTTTTCAATAATGAAGTAATTACGTTCGGCTTTGTTTAATGTTTTACATAAGCGATTGGTATATCCATTAATTCGCCTTGTTCTAATGTTGGTTGCGGTAAAACGGCTCCTAAAGCTGTGTCGCTCGCATCAGTTGTAAGGTAATATTCATTCGTGAAATCAGGATATTGTAATACTGTGTAATCGATTATTGCTTTTTTTAAGCTTTAAAAAGATTCATCGCAAAATTCATCCCAAACAAATTTAGCATCTTTTTTTAACAATTTATTCAATGGTTGTGTTATATCTGAGAACTTTGGTATGAATTTACGATAATATCCTATTAATCCTAGAAAAGATTTTAAAGCTTTTTGATTTTTTGGCGGATTCTATATTTAAAATTGTGCTTATTTTATTTCTATCGGGTTAAATACCCTTTCCGTTATAACATGACCAAGATATAACACTTTTTTACAAAAAAATTTGCATTTATTAGGTTGTAATTATTATTTATTATATTCCTTTACTGCTTCAAAAACTTGAAATAATTTCTGATTATGGTCAACGAGATTTCTACCATAGATAACTATATCATCTAGGTACACGAAACAACGGTTGCCTTGGAGGCCGGTGAGAATTATATTCATAAGCCCCTGAAAAGTGGGAGGTGCAGTTCGGAACCAAAAAGATATTCGTGTAAATTCAAAATGACCATACGATGTAAAGCAGTTTTTTCATCATCATCTTTTTCTGCTACATCGATTTGATGGAATCCGTTTGCTAAATCTAAATCGGAAAAATATTTAGATTCTCCCAAATGTCATAATATATCTTCGATATGAATGAATCACTTATGGTGATTTGAATCACCAGAGAATCACTTATGGTGATTTCATTTAATCTTCGATAATCAACAACGACACGCCATTTTTTATTTCCGTTAGCATCCGGTTTTTAGGAACAACTAATAATGGACTGTTTCAGGAGCTTTTACTATGTTGGACTATTCTTTGCATTTGATCAACTTATCTTTTTATTTTGGATTTATGAATTTAAGGTAGTCTATAATGTCTAACGTTTACGGGTGGTTTATTAGATTGTATGTTTACTTCATGTTTAATTGTATCTGTACAGGTCAATTTGTCACCTTTTAAGTAAAATAATTGATTATATTCTTTACATATATTTACGATGGAAGTTTTTTCTTCTGAATTGAGATGAGACAGATCTGACAGTTTATTTAAGTTTTTTAAATGATTTTCTATTAAATTTATACTTTCAACTTGTGCTAACGTATAGATATTAAGATTTTCTATAGGAGAAAAGCTAATTTTTAATTCTTCCTTGCTTAATTCATATGGCTTTTTATAGCGTTTATTATACCAAGATATATGTAACCATTTTCTAGTTTTACGATAGTATTAGTTATAAAGATCCCATTTTCATTTAATTTATTGGGATTTATCATTGTAATTGATTCTTCCTGAATTGTTACAGGACCGTATTTAATCAATTTTTCTGTACGTGGCGGTATTACCATAACGTTATTTTCTGTTTGGAATTTGATTGGAACTTTTAAATCATTAAAATAAAAAATTACTTGATCATTACCATAGTCGATAATTGCTTTAGTTTTATTCAAAAAGTCTTCGTCAATTATACCATCTTGTGCGATTTGGAAATTAGCGGAAACTACATGAAAAAGTATATCATATCTTTTCAGTTTATGACTAGGAACCTCAATAAATAATATAGTAGTTCCAATTGTAGTAATAGGTTCGGGTGAAATACCTTTCAATTCAATAGACATGAGATCAATGTAAGTATTGTCAAGCAAATCATTTACTTTAATAATATAGTACATATATATAAAGATAAAAATATATATAGCTTATATTTGCCCCAGAATCTATCAACAAATTAGTAAATTTATTTGCAGCACCCTGCATTTCTAGAGACAAGATACTGGAAAAAGTACGATTTTTGGTTTGGTTTAACGTTATTTCTCTTGATAATTTTTGATTTAGGATTTTGTTCAATTTTTGATTATGATTTTTAATTCGATTTAGATTTTGATTTTCATATTGATTTTGAATTCGATTTTGACCTTGGTTTTGAATTCGATTAGGATTTTGATTTTGATTTTGAATTTGCTTATGCAATTAATTAGTTTTACTTCTTTCTTACAAGCTTCGTATAGGTTTTTAATATGGCAGTTATATTGGTTTTTTTTAGTATATTTGTAATAAGAATCTCGTAATTTTAATTTTTGGATAATTTCGGTTGTCATCCAATCATTTTTATGTCTAGAACATCATCGAAATTTTCTAAGGAACTAAGTGCAGTCTAAAGACTACTTTTCAGTAAGTGCAGTCTATAGCCTCATAGTTTAGTAACGTTTTAGTTAATATGTTTTCTTTTATTGATCAAGCTGAAAGACACTGATGAAATATTTTTGATAGTCTGAGAGTGATAAATTAACTAGATGAAAAAATGATTCTAATTTGATCATGTCCTTTATGAAGTGATCAATAACCGTTTTTGAAGTTTTTCCTATTCTCGTAGCGCACTCTTCAAAATTCCTATTAAAAAGGGCATAAGCATTGCTAAGTAAAATTTGTATTTCAATAGTTTTGAATTTCTTGGTTATTAATATTTAGTGTATTCAAGTTCATGTCCCCCCGTAAAACTGCATTTCTATTTGAAATAATATCATCCATCTTCGAAAGAAAATCATTAACATTGGTTTCATGTGACCTATATATACCTACAACATTTAACTTTTGTTTAACCAGTATGACTATTAGATTTTTCGTCCTATTAAACTAATGCATTTGAAATTTTTTCATTCAAATAAATCGCTTTTTCCCCATAAGAATCGTGTCTATTAGAAAAGTATAATGTGTACCCCGGCAAGTTAAAAAAATTAGTTTCATAATGTCGTATCCAAAGTTCCGATAAATTTATAATTTTTTTAAAAATAATATGGCAAATGTTAAAAAAATTTAAAAAAAAAATACTAAATTTTTTTAATATTTTTTATTTAATTATTGTTATTTCAATTTTATTTTGAAAGTTTTCAACCATCATTAATGAAAAGTGAAAATTATTTAATTTTTACTTTTTATATGAAAACTGACAAAGACAAAAAACCAGGGTTTTGTAAAAAAAAGTATAATTAATACAAAAATCGAAAATTCATGGACGAAGTGAGGTGATTTTTCAGAAAATCCAATAATAAGCTAATTTTCATTGAAAGATAAATTTTTGGAAAAATGTCTGAAATCAAGAAATATAAAGGAGAAAATCTACTAAATTTTCGAAATCTTTTTAGTTTCTCAAAATCTACAGTTTATAAACGTACTATAAACAAATGATTAAACAAGATTCAACACTAGTATAACCTAATGAGGAGTTGAAAAGTGTTGGATGGATGGAGGAACCACTCCAAATTGACTTGGTTTTGGTCGCGTTAGCCAATAAATTAAATTTATATTTCATTTATTATTTTTGTAAAACTTTAAAGGTGGTCTATTTTTTTTTTATTTGTAGCATATTTTTAATAACACACTTAACTTTTAAAAAAGGGAGTTTTACGGTTATATTATTTCAAAATATAAAATTAAATCAATTTATTTTTTTATTATAATTAACTTCAACAAGAATCTAAAATCAAGGTTAATGAGTTTAAAATGTTCAATAATAAATTTTTATTTCTAGAATATTACTTCTCTCCTAATCAGAAAGCCTTTTATTTTCAAAAACTTACTCACTGCTAAGATATATATTTAATTTTATTATTTTTCTCATTTAAAAAAAATAATATCAAAAGTAAATCAGTCAAAATCAATATATTCAAATTTTCTAATAAGAATACTATATTGATTTGTACGCTTTCTAATAAAAAACAAATTTTATTTTGTAAGAGACTTTGTTCTCTCTTTAATAAATCTTTGTAATTGTAAAGTTTTTAATAATGGGTTGATTAAAACAGAATGCTTTAAATTTTAAGTTATTTTATTATATTTAACATTTAAGAAATTTTTATTTTATTTACTAGGGTTGAGAATACTAGGTTGTACTTCGACTGCTTAACTTTTACTGTCCTTCTTTGATTCTATTAAAAGACTTATATTATTCTTTCTTACATATTAAAACAATGTTTACTTCAATACAATTTAGTTTATTTATTACAATACAAAATTATTCTATTAAAATAGACCAATATGTCAAGTATCATGCTGGCAATGTAAACCAACATGTATTTATAAAATATTTTAGTTCAATATTGAAATATGATAAATTAGTTCTACTAAGTGAGACATTATGTAAAACATATGTAAAATTATATTCTAACCTACTTTATTTATAGTACAAGAAATTGGAAAATATTATTAATTGTTATTGTTTTGGCTGTGGCATATTAAACCTTCCCCAATGATAAAAAAAAAATTATATCAGAAATTGCGATAGTTTTTTTTTAGTTTAGTGTTACAAGTTTGCATTTTTATTATTTTTTTTTTTTAGTCAGTTTTTTAAAAAAAAAAAAATTATTGTTGTTTTTATTTAATTTTGTCTTTTTTTACTTAAAGTATCGTCATTTAATTAGAATTATTGTGTATGTAATTATAAATTATTGTGATGTGTATAAAAACAATTTAAGATTAAGTTTAATTTGTTTGAAAAAAAAAAAAATATTTTCTATTTTTTTTTTAATTTATGTTTATTCAACAAACATTTTAACAGGTTATTGTGAACAAGTCTTGTTTTCTACTTATTTTAATAGTAGTATTCTCTGTAGAATTTATTTCTACAACTTCGTAAGACCCTAGATAACATGAGGTTAATTTTTTATTTTTCCTTACTTTATCGAGTAGCCAAACTTTATCTCCCACCATAATATCTAGTAATTTAGTATTTAAGTATTTTTAAGTAATTGTAGAAGTTGGATTATTAATGTTAAAGATTCAAACAAGGTGTTTGTGATCGGTAACAACCTTAAATTTTCTACCATAAAGATATGGTCGAAAATAAACCGTAACCCAAACGACTTCTAAATCTTCCTTTTCAATAATGAAGTAATTACGTTCGGCTTTGTTTAATGTTTTACATAAGCGATTGGTATATCCATTAATTCGCCTTGTTCTAATGTTGGTTGCGGTAAAACGGCTCCTAAAGCTGTGTCGCTCGCATCAGTTGTAAGGTAATATTCATTCGTGAAATCAGGATATTGTAATACTGTGTAATCGATTATTGCTTTTTTTAAGCTTTAAAAAGATTCATCGCAAAATTCATCCCAAACAAATTTAGCATCTTTTTTTAACAATTTATTCAATGGTTGTGTTATATCTGAGAACTTTGGTATGAATTTACGATAATATCCTATTAATCCTAGAAAAGATTTTAAAGCTTTTTGATTTTTTGGCGGATTCTATATTTAAAATTGTGCTTATTTTATTTCTATCGGGTTAAATACCCTTTCCGTTATAACATGACCAAGATATAACACTTTTTTACAAAAAAATTTGCATTTATTAGGTTGTAATTATTATTTATTATATTCCTTTACTGCTTCAAAAACTTGAAATAATTTCTGATTATGGTCAACGAGATTTCTACCATAGATAACTATATCATCTAGGTACACGAAACAACGGTTGCCTTGGAGGCCGGTGAGAATTATATTCATAAGCCCCTGAAAAGTGGGAGGTGCAGTTCGGAACCAAAAAGATATTCGTGTAAATTCAAAATGACCATACGATGTAAAGCAGTTTTTTCATCATCATCTTTTTCTGCTACATCGATTTGATGGAATCCGTTTGCTAAATCTAAATCGGAAAAATATTTAGATTCTCCCAAATGTCATAATATATCTTCGATATGAATGAATCACTTATGGTGATTTGAATCACCAGAGAATCACTTATGGTGATTTCATTTAATCTTCGATAATCAACAACGACACGCCATTTTTTATTTCCGTTAGCATCCGGTTTTTAGGAACAACTAATAATGGACTGTTTCAGGAGCTTTTACTATGTTGGACTATTCTTTGCATTTGATCAACTTATCTTTTTATTTTGGATTTATGAATTTAAGGTAGTCTATAATGTCTAACGTTTACGGGTGGTTTATTAGATTGTATGTTTACTTCATGTTTAATTGTATCTGTACAGGTCAATTTGTCACCTTTTAAGTAAAATAATTGATTATATTCTTTACATATATTTACGATGGAAGTTTTTTCTTCTGAATTGAGATGAGACAGATCTGACAGTTTATTTAAGTTTTTTAAATGATTTTCTATTAAATTTATACTTTCAACTTGTGCTAACGTATAGATATTAAGATTTTCTATAGGAGAAAAGCTAATTTTTAATTCTTCCTTGCTTAATTCATATGGCTTTTTATAGCGTTTATTATACCAAGATATATGTAACCATTTTCTAGTTTTACGATAGTATTAGTTATAAAGATCCCATTTTCATTTAATTTATTGGGATTTATCATTGTAATTGATTCTTCCTGAATTGTTACAGGACCGTATTTAATCAATTTTTCTGTACGTGGCGGTATTACCATAACGTTATTTTCTGTTTGGAATTTGATTGGAACTTTTAAATCATTAAAATAAAAAATTACTTGATCATTACCATAGTCGATAATTGCTTTAGTTTTATTCAAAAAGTCTTCGTCAATTATACCATCTTGTGCGATTTGGAAATTAGCGGAAACTACATGAAAAAGTATATCATATCTTTTCAGTTTATGACTAGGAACCTCAATAAATAATATAGTAGTTCCAATTGTAGTAATAGGTTCGGGTGAAATACCTTTCAATTCAATAGACATGAGATCAATGTAAGTATTGTCAAGCAAATCATTTACTTTAATAATATAGTACATATATATAAAGATAAAAATATATATAGCTTATATTTGCCCCAGAATCTATCAACAAATTAGTAAATTTATTTGCAGCACCCTGCATTTCTAGAGACAAGATACTGGAAAAAGTACGATTTTTGGTTTGGTTTAACGTTATTTCTCTTGATAATTTTTGATTTAGGATTTTGTTCAATTTTTGATTATGATTTTTAATTCGATTTAGATTTTGATTTTCATATTGATTTTGAATTCGATTTTGACCTTGGTTTTGAATTCGATTAGGATTTTGATTTTGATTTTGAATTTGCTTATGCAATTAATTAGTTTTACTTCTTTCTTACAAGCTTCGTATAGGTTTTTAATATGGCAGTTATATTGGTTTTTTTTAGTATATTTGTAATAAGAATCTCGTAATTTTAATTTTTGGATAATTTCGGTTGTCATCCAATCATTTTTATGTCTAGAACATCATCGAAATTTTCTAAGGAACTAAGTGCAGTCTAAAGACTACTTTTCAGTAAGTGCAGTCTATAGCCTCATAGTTTAGTAACGTTTTAGTTAATATGTTTTCTTTTATTGATCAAGCTGAAAGACACTGATGAAATATTTTTGATAGTCTGAGAGTGATAAATTAACTAGATGAAAAAATGATTCTAATTTGATCATGTCCTTTATGAAGTGATCAATAACCGTTTTTGAAGTTTTTCCTATTCTCGTAGCGCACTCTTCAAAATTCCTATTAAAAAGGGCATAAGCATTGCTAAGTAAAATTTGTATTTCAATAGTTTTGAATTTCTTGGTTATTAATATTTAGTGTATTCAAGTTCATGTCCCCCCGTAAAACTGCATTTCTATTTGAAATAATATCATCCATCTTCGAAAGAAAATCATTAACATTGGTTTCATGTGACCTATATATACCTACAACATTTAACTTTTGTTTAACCAGTATGACTATTAGATTTTTCGTCCTATTAAACTAATGCATTTGAAATTTTTTCATTCAAATAAATCGCTTTTTCCCCATAAGAATCGTGTCTATTAGAAAAGTATAATGTGTACCCCGGCAAGTTAAAAAAATTAGTTTCATAATGTCGTATCCAAAGTTCCGATAAATTTATAATTTTTTTAAAAATAATATGGCAAATGTTAAAAAAATTTAAAAAAAAAATACTAAATTTTTTTAATATTTTTTATTTAATTATTGTTATTTCAATTTTATTTTGAAAGTTTTCAACCATCATTAATGAAAAGTGAAAATTATTTAATTTTTACTTTTTATATGAAAACTGACAAAGACAAAAAACCAGGGTTTTGTAAAAAAAAGTATAATTAATACAAAAATCGAAAATTCATGGACGAAGTGAGGTGATTTTTCAGAAAATCCAATAATAAGCTAATTTTCATTGAAAGATAAATTTTTGGAAAAATGTCTGAAATCAAGAAATATAAAGGAGAAAATCTACTAAATTTTCGAAATCTTTTTAGTTTCTCAAAATCTACAGTTTATAAACGTACTATAAACAAATGATTAAACAAGATTCAACACTAGTATAACCTAATGAGGAGTTGAAAAGTGTTGGATGGATGGAGGAACCACTCCAAATTGACTTGGTTTTGGTCGCGTTAGCCAATAAATTAAATTTATATTTCATTTATTATTTTTGTAAAACTTTAAAGGTGGTCTATTTTTTTTTTATTTGTAGCATATTTTTAATAACACACTTAACTTTTAAAAAAGGGAGTTTTACGGTTATATTATTTCAAAATATAAAATTAAATCAATTTATTTTTTTATTATAATTAACTTCAACAAGAATCTAAAATCAAGGTTAATGAGTTTAAAATGTTCAATAATAAATTTTTATTTCTAGAATATCACTTCTCTCCTAATCAGAAAGCCTTTTATTTTCAAAAACTTACTCACTGCTAAGATATATATTTAATTTTATTATTTTTCTCATTTAAAAAAAATAATATCAAAAGTAAATCAGTCAAAATCAATATATTCAAATTTTCTAATAAGAATACTATATTGATTTGTACGCTTTCTAATAAAAAACAAATTTTATTTTGTAAGAGACTTTGTTCTCTCTTTAATAAATCTTTGTAATTGTAAAGTTTTTAATAATGGGTTGATTAAAACAGAATGCTTTAAATTTTAAGTTATTTTATTATATTTAACATTTAAGAAATTTTTATTTTATTTACTAGGGTTGAGAATACTAGGTTGTACTTCGACTGCTTAACTTTTACTGTCCTTCTTTGATTCTATTAAAAGACTTATATTATTCTTTCTTACATATTAAAACAATGTTTACTTCAATACAATTTAGTTTATTTATTACAATACAAAATTATTCTATTAAAATAGACCAATATGTCAAGTATCATGCTGGCAATGTAAACCAACATGTATTTATAAAATATTTTAGTTCAATATTGAAATATGATAAATTAGTTCTACTAAGTGAGACATTATGTAAAACATATGTAAAATTATATTCTAACCTACTTTATTTATAGTACAAGAAATTGGAAAATATTATTAATTGTTATTGTTTTGGCTGTGGCATATTAAACCTTCCCCAATGATAAAAAAAAAATTATATCAGAAATTGCGATAGTTTTTTTTTAGTTTAGTGTTACAAGTTTGCATTTTTATTATTTTTTTTTTTTAGTCAGTTTTTTAAAAAAAAAAAAATTATTGTTGTTTTTATTTAATTTTGTCTTTTTTTACTTAAAGTATCGTCATTTAATTAGAATTATTGTGTATGTAATTATAAATTATTGTGATGTGTATAAAAACAATTTAAGATTAAGTTTAATTTGTTTGAAAAAAAAAAAAATATTTTCTATTTTTTTTTTAATTTATGTTTATTCAACAAACATTTTAACAGGTTATTGTGAACAAGTCTTGTTTTCTACTTATTTTAATAGTAGTATTCTCTGTAGAATTTATTTCTACAACTTCGTAAGACCCTAGATAACATGAGGTTAATTTTTTATTTTTCCTTACTTTATCGAGTAGCCAAACTTTATCTCCCACCATAATATCTAGTAATTTAGTATTTAAGTATTTTTAAGTAATTGTAGAAGTTGGATTATTAATGTTAAAGATTCAAACAAGGTGTTTGTGATCGGTAACAACCTTAAATTTTCTACCATAAAGATATGGTCGAAAATAAACCGTAACCCAAACGACTTCTAAATCTTCCTTTTCAATAATGAAGTAATTACGTTCGGCTTTGTTTAATGTTTTACATAAGCGATTGGTATATCCATTAATTCGCCTTGTTCTAATGTTGGTTGCGGTAAAACGGCTCCTAAAGCTGTGTCGCTCGCATCAGTTGTAAGGTAATATTCATTCGTGAAATCAGGATATTGTAATACTGTGTAATCGATTATTGCTTTTTTTAAGCTTTAAAAAGATTCATCGCAAAATTCATCCCAAACAAATTTAGCATCTTTTTTTAACAATTTATTCAATGGTTGTGTTATATCTGAGAACTTTGGTATGAATTTACGATAATATCCTATTAATCCTAGAAAAGATTTTAAAGCTTTTTGATTTTTTGGCGGATTCTATATTTAAAATTGTGCTTATTTTATTTCTATCGGGTTAAATACCCTTTCCGTTATAACATGACCAAGATATAACACTTTTTTACAAAAAAATTTGCATTTATTAGGTTGTAATTATTATTTATTATATTCCTTTACTGCTTCAAAAACTTGAAATAATTTCTGATTATGGTCAACGAGATTTCTACCATAGATAACTATATCATCTAGGTACACGAAACAACGGTTGCCTTGGAGGCCGGTGAGAATTATATTCATAAGCCCCTGAAAAGTGGGAGGTGCAGTTCGGAACCAAAAAGATATTCGTGTAAATTCAAAATGACCATACGATGTAAAGCAGTTTTTTCATCATCATCTTTTTCTGCTACATCGATTTGATGGAATCCGTTTGCTAAATCTAAATCGGAAAAATATTTAGATTCTCCCAAATGTCATAATATATCTTCGATATGAATGAATCACTTATGGTGATTTGAATCACCAGAGAATCACTTATGGTGATTTCATTTAATCTTCGATAATCAACAACGACACGCCATTTTTTATTTCCGTTAGCATCCGGTTTTTAGGAACAACTAATAATGGACTGTTTCAGGAGCTTTTACTATGTTGGACTATTCTTTGCATTTGATCAACTTATCTTTTTATTTTGGATTTATGAATTTAAGGTAGTCTATAATGTCTAACGTTTACGGGTGGTTTATTAGATTGTATGTTTACTTCATGTTTAATTGTATCTGTACAGGTCAATTTGTCACCTTTTAAGTAAAATAATTGATTATATTCTTTACATATATTTACGATGGAAGTTTTTTCTTCTGAATTGAGATGAGACAGATCTGACAGTTTATTTAAGTTTTTTAAATGATTTTCTATTAAATTTATACTTTCAACTTGTGCTAACGTATAGATATTAAGATTTTCTATAGGAGAAAAGCTAATTTTTAATTCTTCCTTGCTTAATTCATATGGCTTTTTATAGCGTTTATTATACCAAGATATATGTAACCATTTTCTAGTTTTACGATAGTATTAGTTATAAAGATCCCATTTTCATTTAATTTATTGGGATTTATCATTGTAATTGATTCTTCCTGAATTGTTACAGGACCGTATTTAATCAATTTTTCTGTACGTGGCGGTATTACCATAACGTTATTTTCTGTTTGGAATTTGATTGGAACTTTTAAATCATTAAAATAAAAAATTACTTGATCATTACCATAGTCGATAATTGCTTTAGTTTTATTCAAAAAGTCTTCGTCAATTATACCATCTTGTGCGATTTGGAAATTAGCGGAAACTACATGAAAAAGTATATCATATCTTTTCAGTTTATGACTAGGAACCTCAATAAATAATATAGTAGTTCCAATTGTAGTAATAGGTTCGGGTGAAATACCTTTCAATTCAATAGACATGAGATCAATGTAAGTATTGTCAAGCAAATCATTTACTTTAATAATATAGTACATATATATAAAGATAAAAATATATATAGCTTATATTTGCCCCAGAATCTATCAACAAATTAGTAAATTTATTTGCAGCACCCTGCATTTCTAGAGACAAGATACTGGAAAAAGTACGATTTTTGGTTTGGTTTAACGTTATTTCTCTTGATAATTTTTGATTTAGGATTTTGTTCAATTTTTGATTATGATTTTTAATTCGATTTAGATTTTGATTTTCATATTGATTTTGAATTCGATTTTGACCTTGGTTTTGAATTCGATTAGGATTTTGATTTTGATTTTGAATTTGCTTATGCAATTAATTAGTTTTACTTCTTTCTTACAAGCTTCGTATAGGTTTTTAATATGGCAGTTATATTGGTTTTTTTTAGTATATTTGTAATAAGAATCTCGTAATTTTAATTTTTGGATAATTTCGGTTGTCATCCAATCATTTTTATGTCTAGAACATCATCGAAATTTTCTAAGGAACTAAGTGCAGTCTAAAGACTACTTTTCAGTAAGTGCAGTCTATAGCCTCATAGTTTAGTAACGTTTTAGTTAATATGTTTTCTTTTATTGATCAAGCTGAAAGACACTGATGAAATATTTTTGATAGTCTGAGAGTGATAAATTAACTAGATGAAAAAATGATTCTAATTTGATCATGTCCTTTATGAAGTGATCAATAACCGTTTTTGAAGTTTTTCCTATTCTCGTAGCGCACTCTTCAAAATTCCTATTAAAAAGGGCATAAGCATTGCTAAGTAAAATTTGTATTTCAATAGTTTTGAATTTCTTGGTTATTAATATTTAGTGTATTCAAGTTCATGTCCCCCCGTAAAACTGCATTTCTATTTGAAATAATATCATCCATCTTCAAAAGAAAATCATTAACATTGGTTTCATGTGACCTATATATACCTACAACATTTAACTTTTGTTTAACCAGTATGACTATTAGATTTTTCGTCCTATTAAACTAATGCATTTGAAATTTTTTCATTCAAATAAATCGCTTTTTCCCCATAAGAATCGTGTCTATTAGAAAAGTATAATGTGTACCCCGGCAAGTTAAAAAAATTAGTTTCATAATGTCGTATCCAAAGTTCCGATAAATTTATAATTTTTTTAAAAATAATATGGCAAATGTTAAAAAAATTTAAAAAAAAAATACTAAATTTTTTTAATATTTTTTATTTAATTATTGTTATTTCAATTTTATTTTGAAAGTTTTCAACCATCATTAATGAAAAGTGAAAATTATTTAATTTTTACTTTTTATATGAAAACTGACAAAGACAAAAAACCAGGGTTTTGTAAAAAAAAGTATAATTAATACAAAAATCGAAAATTCATGGACGAAGTGATTTTGAGGTGATTTTTCAGAAAATCCAATAATAAGTTAATTTTCATTGAAAGATAAATTTTTGGAAAAATGTCTGAAATCAAGAAATATAAAGGAGAAAATCTACTAAATTTTCGAAATCTTTTTAGTTTCTCAAAATCTACAGTTTATAAACGTACTATAAACAAATGATTAAACAAGATTCAACACTAGTATAACCTAATGAGGAGTTGAAAAGTGTTGGATGGATGGAGGAACCACTCCAAATTGACTTGGTTTTGGTCTTTATCCTGGTTTTGGTCGCGTTAGCCAATAAATTAAATTTATATTTCATTTATTATTTTTGTAAAACTTTAAAGGTGGTCTATTTTTTTTTAATTTGTAGCATATTTTTAATAACACACTTAACTTTTAAAAAAGGGAGTTTTACGGTTATATTATTTCAAAATATAAAATTAAATCAATTTATTTTTTTATTTTATTTTATATAGAGACCACATTTTGGCTTGTACGCCCATTGCGGCGATCCCAATGTTACCTAGACGTTCATTCCACTCAGCTCTCGCCGTACAGTTGAATGACTCACGTCCTTTTACAGATATTATAGAATTAACACCCATCCTAAAAAAACTAAATAAGTTAATGTTAATGATTTTCTTTTGAGTAAATGTCAGGCAATCGGTTTGGGTAGCCTCTTTTGTACAAGGATTGAGGATTTACTTTTGAATCGTCGTATCCGTGTTCTTGTCAACAGTCATATGTCCGACACTGATGAAATAAATGCAGGTGTTCCACAAGGCTCCGCCTTATCTTCCACTCAGTTTTTGATTTTTATCAATGATTTGCTCTCTTCGACCCTCAATCCAATCCACATTTTCGCCGACGACATTTTAAAACAAGTGAAGAAACAGTCAGTCGGTGCAACCGACTTAGAAATACCCTACACCTATTTGGTTTAAATTTAATGACATATCCATAAGTCATTTTAACAGCATAAAACCTGTTATTAATTTGATCGTAAGACATAGCTAACCAAATTAACTTTATAATACTAAAAACATTTTCTAATTACACTATCTATTAAAAAATATTACAAATTTTTCCTAATTTATCTATTTAAAAATATTAAAAAACAAAACAACTTAAAATAAATGAAAATATATTTACTCCAATTCAATTACAAAATGAAAAAATTCTAATTATTAAATTTTGTGATAAAAACGCTAATCAAAGCATAATATAATAATCCAAATTTTTCAAAATTGCAATTATTTTAAATGATTAGTTTATATACCTAATAGAAAAGCTTATAAACGCAAAATATGCAATAAATGTATTTCTAAAATACAATTACAAATTTAGACCTTTTCATATAATTCATTTAAATATAAAAATAAATTTTACATAAATGCAGCAAGTATCTTTGAACATAGCTGAACCACTACAATTAAGTCTAAATTTCGGGGACACATAGGAAATACGAAATATATTCTTTGGCTTCGAAATTATACTCGTTCGGCCTCAAATCGATCAAAAGCTTCTAAAATCCGAACTCATTGACCAAACTCGGCCAGAACCAATTCCCATGGTACTTTCATTACTAGTAACCTAAAGTTTAAATTTCATCAAAATAGCGGCATTATTTTTTGAGTTATGGTGTTTTTAAGATATTTGTTTGTTAGCCCTTGAATTTTTCAAGGGTTACAGAACCCGAAACCATGGTACGATTTCGCCCATATGCAGTCCCCGTCATACTTTCAATACTAGTTAACCCTTGTACAAAATTGGAACGTTCTATCTTAATTTTAAGTTACTAGTTTTATTAATTTCGATGCTAAGCTTTTACACATTGGGGAGTCTAAGAGAGGTACTGAACTCCAATTGATCCCAAATTAGGAGGACACGCAAGAAATAGTAAAGAACACTCTTGGGCCAAATTTGAAGCTTCTACATTTTTTCATGTTGCTATCTTTATTAATTTTAAAGATATGCTTTAAGGTCTTTGGAAATGTGTGGCTGATCCCCGACCCACTACTCCAATGGGGCCCAAATTTCAAAGACACTAAGGAAATAGGAAGGGACACCCTGATACCAAATTTGGAGGTTCTATCTTTATTGGTTTCGGAATTATGTTAGTTTGGCCTAAATTCGATCAAAAAGTTCTAATTTCCGAACCCATTGTCCAATTCTCACCGTACGCAATCGCCGCCGTAGTTTCGTTACCAATAACCCACAGCACAAATTTCATGAAGATAGCGTCATTAGTTGTTGAGTTATGGTGATTTTTTATATGTTCGTTAGCCCTGAAACCGATTAAAAGTCCAGAATCCGAACCCTTGGGCTGATTTCGCTCTTATGCAGTCCGCGCTGTACTTAAGTTCTAGTTAACCCTTGTACACAATTTGAACGTTCTATCTTAATTTTAAGTTACTATTTTTAGTAATTTCGATTATAAGCTTTTAAAACTTGGGAGGTCTAAGAGAGGTACTGAACTCCAATTGATCCCAAATTAGGGAGACACGCAAGAGATAGTAAAGAACACTCTTGGGCCAAATTTTAAGCTTCTACATTTTTTCATGTTGCTATTTTTATTAATTTTGAAAGATATGCTTTAAGGTCTTTGAAAATGTGTGGCTGGTCCCCGACCCACTACTCCAATGGGGCCCAAATTTCAAAGACACTAAGGAAATAGGAAGGGACACCCTGATACCAAATTTGGAGGTTCTACCTTCATTGGTTTCGGAATTATGCTCGTTTAGCCTAAATTCGATCAAAAAGTCGTAGGTTCCGAACCAATGGTCCAATCCCGAACTTACGCAATCCTCGAAGTAGTTTCAATTACTAGTAACCTACAGCACAAATTTGATGAAGATAGCGTCGTAAGTTGTTGAGTTATCGTGATTTTTTATATATGTTCGTTAGCCCTTCGATCGATTAAAAGGTCCAGAGTCCGAACCCATGGGCCGATTTCGCCCATATGCAATCCCCGCCGTACTTTCAGTCCTAGTAACCTACAGTTAAAATTTCATCAAGATAGCTCCATTATTTTTTTAAGTTATCGTGCCTACGGACGGACGGACGGACATGGCTATATCAACTCAGGAGGTCACGCTGATCACAAATATATATACTTTTCCATATCTAGCTCGCTTTCTTTAGTTGGTTACAAACACCATACCAAAGTTAATATACCCTTTTACCTATTCTATAGGTGTAGGGTATAAAAATCAAATGCCACTTCTGCCGTGATCAATTTAAAGAAAAATCTAATGGCTAGCTCAGTTAATCATGACCTAGCAAAAATATCTGATTGGGCTAAAGCTAACAGAGTTGAGTTTAGCACATCTAAGACTCAAAGCTGTCGCATCTCTTGCAAAAGATATCAAAAACACCTACTCTGAGATTCCAGGGAGAAATCATACAGCGGTCTACATACGACCTAGGATGGAGTATAATTCTAACATTTGGGCTGGAGCTCCCCAAACTTCACTAGGTAACCTGGACAAAATCCAAAATCGCGCCCTAATTGGCGACCCTTCCGTCCAGGTTACTTTCACTACTCTTAGCACTCGTCGTAAAATTGGAGCTTTAACTCTCTTTTATACATATCTTAGAGGTATTGACACTTGTTCTATTGAATTAAAATCAATAATGCCTCAAATCCAAAATCGCGCCTAACGCCTAATTGGCGACCCTTCCGTCCAGGTTACTTTCACTCCTCTTAGCACTCGCCGTAATATTGGAGCTTTAACTCTCTTTTATAGATATCTTGGAGGTATTGACACTTCCTCTATTGAATTAAAATCAATAATGCCTCCCTTTAAACAATTCCAACGCAACATCAAGGAGCCCTCAAGTGCTCACTTCTACCAAAGATAATGAATACAACTAGATGTGCAGAGTCCATATAAAACAAAAACCTTAAAATTCAAGCTCTTTAAAATAAAAAGAAAGAAATAAAAAAAAAAACTTAAAGCTTTATACTCTCATTATTAAATTAGAGAACAAAAAAAAAAAAAAAACAAAAACAAAATAAAAGCTTAGTTGACTTTATTTTTTTAATAAAAATTTTGAAAAATGAATAAATACGATTTATGAAATTATAATATATCGATGGCTCCAAATTATAACGATATAAATCTAAAATGATGTTTTAAGAAAAATGAGTTCAAAAATATTGGAAATATATTTTATTATAACTTTGTTATTTTTTTGAATAAATTAAGAATACAAATTAAAATTCGCGATTTTAAATGTAAAATTGAAAAAACCGTTGAAAAATATTTAAAACAATTTTATTCTGTGATTTTCAAGACTTATGACGTTCTTTACGGCATATTTTTCTTTCTTTATTTCTCCTAAAAATGCTAATATAAGAAGGCTTACCTTTGGTTTACATTCTACCCTGTTTTAATTTTGTTTCGTTGTAACTATACTTAAAATAAAAAAAAATATTATTTATAAGAAATTTAATTATAAAAAATTAACAAAAAAAAATATATGAATTTACTTATACCTAAGACAAATATTTTACTCGTCATATCAAACTTGACTTGCGTCGTTATTTTTTGGAGCCATCGAATGAGTATATGATCTTTTAAATTCAGAAAATAGAAATCTAATAAAGAAAAAAATTAAATTTCTTGTACATGTAAAATTTCTTGCATATGAATAAAATTATACATATAGAGAAAACGTGTAGACACATTCACACATTTACGTGAAGTAAAAAAAAAATCTATTAAACTTCATTCAACAATAATATTTAATAGCATGTATACATATCGCATTCATATACATGCTTACAAAAAAAAATACAAATAAAAAATTCTTTCTCAAATTATCTTCTTTAAATCTTTATACTATAGTTAATCGACAGTCACATGACTTATTTATATTTTTAACTCTCTTAAAAGCTTTTTTCATTTTTAACGTGTATGAATGTATGATGATATTAGACCCATATTAGGGTTTTATTTTTAAAAAAATTTTTTATATGAGAGTGCACATCTAGTTGTATTGATTATCTTTGCTTCTACACAGTGGAAATCCCTAGGTGACTCAAAAATAGTTATGGAAACTCATTTATTATAAGAACTGCTAGAATATGGAACATGCTTCCATCCAATGTGTTCCGCTCTGATAGAAATAGACCTTTATACAAGTTGAAACGTTTCAAAAAGAACTTAAATAAGTACGTTTCTAACCTACCACCCAACTCTCCTCTTCTATCCTATTTTCCTTCTAACTCCTTAGTCCCATAGCCAAGCCTACATATCTATTTTTTAGCTAAGTATAAAGGAGTTCGTTCCTAGAGTTCGACTAGCGTGTAAAAAAAAAAAAAATAATGTCTCCACTCAAAATTTTCCAACGGGCAACAAGAAAGACAACAGATGCTTATTTCTAAACAGGTGGTACAACTTATGAACATTTTTTTATCATGCAATCATCACGTTTATGGGACCATATTTCACGGTATTTCAATATCCCCTAAAGTTGAAAATGAATATGTGTACGATTTAGATAAATTTAAGAAGAACATTAACATGTTTCTGCTAATATCCCATCCAAGTTTTACCATTCTTCGTAATCCCTGTAACTAAAATGTTCAATATCACAGATCTTTGCGAAAGTTTGGTTCAAAAAGGATGTGGTTATTGTATAAGGCGATTTGTTAGATCAAGATTAAAAAAAAATAAACCTTTGTAAAGAAGATCTACAAAGAACTAAATTTTGAGGAGATAAAATCCAAAACAGTAAAAAAAAATCATTTTATAACAATTTTCTAATTCATTTCGTCTCTGTCGTTCAATATAAATGGTCGTATTGGTGTGATTTTAATAAGTTGGTTTAGTATTTAAATTTTAACAATTTTTCCATTACTGGTTTGAATTTTAAAATTAAAAAAATTGTGTTTATTTTTTGACTTTTTTTTGAAAATTATAAAAAAATTTTTTTTTTATTATTTTCGTGCTAATTGGATATTACAAAAGATAAGTATTTTATTTTATTCTTTTGTTATTAAATAAATTTCTGTTTTATATTTTTTACTATTTACTCTCAATCAAACGGTATTATTAACTGTTCCTATTGGTTGTGAGTTTATTTAATAGGGTACAAGCACCCTTGTTTTTTTTTTATCTTTAAAAATTAAAGTTAAATTTAGCTCGAAGATTCGTTCTATAAACATTTTACTTTTTATATTTTTATATTTCGAACTACAAACAAATTATTCAAATTTTCTTGACTGAATTTTTTCACTTGTGACTTTAGTCTTAATTCTTTCAAATGCCTAAATGTACTAAGGTCACATGTCGAGACGTTTATGCTGAACCTACAAACACTTGCTCTGGTGGCTGTGAAGGGTTATTCCACACAAAATGCATGGGTATCACAGCTGCCATAGCGGATAAAATAAAAATTACATCAGGTTTGGTGGGTTATTGCGAGACTTTAGTTAATTTCATTTCAACGTTCGAATCCTTTACGGAAGATTTCGATAAGTTGAAATGTAAGACTAACGGGTCGGTCACTTTTAACGATGGTAATGATTCCATCGATAATGACACAAGCGTGCTAATAGGTTTCTCAATAGAAACATTGAAACCTCATACGCAGCCTGTTAATCTAATTGAATTAAAATCCCCTTTTCCAATTCAGTCCAACGTAAATAATTTTACTGACGGACTTATTAATATGGTTGGAATCTGAGTTCGAACAATTATAATGCTATTGTAGAAAATAGTTTAACTGAAAATATAAATAAAATTAATAATAACAATAAGACTTACATAGATAATAATAATTCTAATAATACTAATAGTGGAAATAATGATAGTAATAATGGTAGTGATAAAAATAATATAAGTAGTAAAAATATGATTAGTAATGATGGTAACAATATTTTTTTTTTTTTTTTGTTCTAATTTTTTAGGCTAATAAGCTTCTCTATACCAAATGTACGTGTTGGAACAGGGGGTCAATTGCATTCGTGTTATTAGAATTGGTCTTATTGAATTCCACATACAATTGAAACATGAAAGAGTACTAGGCCTTATAACATGTAGTAACGTCTTAGATTTTCAATATTTACAATTCTATTTTTTGTTTCTATTGTAATATTTTGTATTTGTGTTATATGGAATTCTATATCTGTGAGTTATATTATTCAATTAAATTATTTGTTTATTTTTGAATTTGTTTATATTGTTATATTAATGTATTTTTTATTAAAGATATATAATTATTAATTATTGATTATGCCATTAATTTGAACCCAATGGCAAATGGTAGCTGAGTCGAGTCGAAAACCAGAAAAGTTTTTTTTTTTCGCATTAAAGATCAGCACTCAACCACTGCCCCACCCAGCCGTAATGATAATAGAAGACGTAATAGTAGTAATAGAAATATTAATGGTAATAATAATAATTATAAAGTTAATAATAGTAGAAATATAACTAAAAAAAATAATGCTAAAAGTAAAATTAACAATAAAGGTAGAACCAATAACAATAATAATTACAAGTAGTTCCCCATAACAAGTTAATATTTGTCTCTCGTTTACATTCGAATACAGAACCTTGTGATATTTATCCCCACTTATCTAACATGACCAATATTGATTGTATGTATTCGAAATGGTGTTTCGATCTACAAGATAGCAACTAAACGGTGCTCATCTTTTAAAAAAGGTATTCCTGATAATTTATTTCAATTCACAATAAATCACAATAGTTGGTCTCCTGCTGGAATGCTAATTAAGGAATTCAAATTGCGTAAGAAAATATTACACAATTCAAAAAACCTGAGAACCTATTTGAAGTGATTTGTGTCCAAATCTCTTTTAGTCTCGCAAAAGCTAATTTATTAATTTTATTGGCCTATATATCTCCCAGTAATCTAAATAAAGTTGTGTGTTTTAGAGAGCTCATTATTGCCATTAAAAACATTCATTGCAAAATCACAACTTTTGATAGTCTTTTAATTCTAGGCGATTTTAATCTCCCAAATTTGAAATGGTTATGGTCTATATAAATAATTTCTTAATTGCAGATAATGTCTCAAGCAACTTTGAACCAATTTTTATTGATGTCCTTAATAGTCGAGATCTGCAACAAATCAGTTCTCTTACTAATAAGTTAGGCAGAAAACATGGACCTTGTTTTTTCTTCAGACCATGAAAATTGTTGGTCATCCCATAGCGAATTAACATTCACAAATATAGATGACTATCATACTCAAATAGATATAATACTCAATATAAATCAATCTAATGAACCCTTTCCTTCTGAGAATTATCCAAAGTTTGATTCTGCTAAAACAAATTTCACATACTTAAACTCTCTCTTAGACTCCCTTGATGTCGAATCAATGTTCTCTTCATCAAACATAAACACCTGTCTAAAACAATTTTATGAGAAGCTAACAACATGTTTTCGATTAACAATTCCTATAAAATCTCATAAAAATTCTAACTTCTCAGTTCCATGATGATGCAACGAATTGCTTTCTTTGAGGAACAAACGTAATTCTGCGTGGAAAAAATATATGGTAACTAATTCCGTTGACCACTACAATACTTTTCATGATATCTATAGTAGATTCAAGTATTTATCTGATATTCTTTATAAAGATTATTTATCAAGAAGTAAATCTCAACTTATTTCTAATCTAATCCGCGACGTTTTTTGATTTTGTTAATAATAAACGTAAGACTGATGGGTATCTATCTGCTTTGCGATACGAAAATACACCATTGAACAACTCGCAGATTGTTTCTAACTTTTTTGCCACATTTTTTTCCAAAACCTACCAAACTGGGGTATTTGATCCGAATCAGTAGTATTTAAATAGTTTATTTCCTCCAAATCATTCAACTTTTGGGATTAAGAGTATTCTTATAACAGAAGACATTTTAAAGCGTCACCTCTTGACTCTAAAAGATGACTTCTCGTACGGCCCCGACGGCGTTCCACCAATAATATTAAAACAATGTGCCCAACACTTGGTTGAACTTCTTTGTAAACTATTTAATCTGTCCATTCAATGTGGCTACTTCCCCCGAGTCCTGGAAAATTTCGTTTATCAACCAAGTACAAGAAAGGGACTCGTGATGATGTTAGTAATTATAGACCAACTGCTAAATTATCATCTATTCCTAAATTGTTTGAAAAAATAATTTGCTCTCACTTCGTTGACTATTGTCAACAATTTATATCGCCAGAACAGCATGGTTTCAAAAGGGTAAGTCTACGGTTACCAATCTAACCGAATTTGTTTCAAATCATAGCCTAAAATGGCTATCATCATATCTGTCATATAGGTCTTACCACGTCTTTTTAGATCTACAACTTCAGTAACTTACGTCACTAACTCAAGAGTCCCGCAAGGAAGCCATCTAGGTCCCTTAATTTTCATAGTTTCAACCTATGACAATCCTCAAAGTCTTCTTAGTTTTGATGATGATACCAAAATCTGCAAATGGCTCATGATGCAGGAACAACAATCTCGTATTATAAGTTGGCAAATGCCAAATTTTAAGCTTTTCAAGGTTAAGAGCGAACTCAACTATCAAATATGATTACAATATAAACGATCAATCTATAAAAAGAACGGATCGTGCTTCTGATTTGGGACTCATCCTTGATAGTAGGTTGAATTTCAAGAATCACTACAACTTTATAATTAATAAAGCTAACTCAACTCTTGGATTTGTCATGCGTTGGTCTAAGGAGTTTTTTGATCTCTATATCACAAAACAACTCTTCGTTACTTTTGTAAGACCTATACTTGAATATGCAAGCCAATTATGGTCTCCCTATAGTAATATAGGCATATCACTTATTGAATCAGTACAAAATAGATTTCTCCGCTTGCTTGGGCAAATCCAATATGTCTTCCGCCATATGAAGCTAGACTTCTTCTTATTAATATGAACTCAATCACGCCGTCTGGTGGCGGCTATAATATTTGTTCAGCAAATTTTTCGCGGTGAAATTAATTCAACTGTTATTCGTGAAAGAGGTTTAGGGAAAATTTGAATAATTTAAGATCGGTCGAGCTCTTTAACATCTCACACCACTCCACATACTATGGTAAATTCGAGACAATTTCGCGTATGTTAAGAGACTAACTTAAGGTCTGAGCTCTTTGATACTAACGTTAACAAATTAACATTGAGAGCCACGTAAGCATGAATTGTTCTCGTAGTCCGTATGACTGATCTAGCATTCGTAAATTAACTTGCATTTGTAATGTTAGGCTCAGTGTTGTTGGCATGAGTTTTAACTTAATTTTCTTTTGTTTTAATAACTTAATTTGATTAACTTTATTTTATAGTTTTAATAGTAGAGTAGCATAATTTTACTAACACACTAACCCTTGTAAATGATGACTTTCAATTTAATGTGATGATTCACTAAGTGAGCAACATTTACTGATGCTTTATCTAAACAACTGTCCGATACAAACAAAAAAAAAATATAAATGAACAAAAATACCGTCTTTGCAATAAATTACTAGATAATTGAACTATAATTTATAAAAATTTATGCTTAAATTAAAAATATTAATTGCGTTGATTATAAATTTAACCCTTTCTAAGTCAAGTTTTATTTTTGGGATTGTCCACCTGCGTTTATTTTTTCAAGTATTGTTTCGTGCCATGTTTCAATTTTGTTTTGAGCTTGCTGAATGAAATTTGGGAAATTGTCGAATTATTCGTCTACTTATAATCAAACGTTAAGTTATTTCACTTTTTCTGGACAGCTTTATATTTTTGTGACTTCATTCAGAACCTTCATTAATTCTTTCAGAATTAGTTATTTTGTTCTTTCTGAATTAGTGTAATTTCAACCCTTTGAAACCAATACATAAGAACCGAGGTACTACAACAATGTTGTTCTTTGGTCCTTCAATATATGTGAGAAAGCTCATCGACATTTTTAGACCAAAAACACTATATGAGGGGAAATAAATTATATTTGGAAGAAATAGATTCGTAAAATTCGTACCGAGGTATAGCACCTCCTGCATAAATCTTGTAGATAATAACATTAATAAACACGCAAAAATTAATCCATTGTTGGAAAGTCAAATTTTAAATGTACATTAATTTTTTACTAATTATATGTACTTACATATATTTAATCACTTTTGATCTGATTATATATTAATAATTTCAAAAATAAATTCTATACTTACGCTGTTTATAAAAGTACCAAATTAAGCTTTTTAATAATTCCGTTATTTATTATTTCAAACCACTTATTTTTAAATACATTCATACATGGATGTATTTACAAACCAACAATATCTAATCCTAACTAATCTTAATATTTTTTAAAAATCCGAATGCTTTTATTGATATAAATTATTTGCAAAGGTGAAACGTGAATTATTTACAAAATATGAAGATAAATATTATGTTTATATGTTTAAATTTGTATGCAATTCTTTTAAAACTTTATCCAAAAATTTTAATTAAACTTTTCTTATTTATAATTTAATATTTTCTTTCTACATACTTAGTTGAAATATAAAACGAAACGAGAAGACTTCGCATTTAAATGCTGCACAAAAATCGTTCCTGCGATAATGTGAGTGAACCATAGTTTATATTCTTTAACCCCTTTTGAAGTTCTGAAGTTTCTATCTAGTGACGGATGAAGGCCAACACATTTAGAAAATAACTGATCGTTTAAACACAATATTCATATAAAAGTATATTTGTAAAATTAATTTATATAATATTAATAAGTCTGATACTGATTATTTCATTAAAAACAAAAGCCATGTCATGTCACAAATACTGATAAGATAAGGTTTCCTAAAGGAATGAATACTTTTTGCAAAAATTTATACATAAACTTAGCTTTTGCTTACTCTTATAGGTTAAACTTTTTTATAGCTCGACAAAAATATCTAATATGTTTTGTATTTTCGTTCAAGGGTAGCCTTAAATTCGCAAAACCTTTACACTTTTTTAGATTATTTTCAGAACAAATTTTCTTATTTTAAAAAACAGCTACATATTTGTTGCTACTATAGTCTATAAAAGCTCCTTAAACATTTCGCACATACATATGTATGATTTTTTATTTGCAATAATGGCAAAATGGACATAGCAAAAACAAACTACAAACTTTAAAATTAATTTGTTAATTATCAGGCAAAAATTTTGATTGGAAAACTGAAATTTTGATATGATGTAGATGAATTTCGAAATTTCGACACATATACATAATGTATATGATAAAAATTTCATACAAAATACTAGAAACGAAAATTGGAATTTTTCATAAAACTAACCCTAAAAAAATTTACGTCAGTAACCGGATCTACATTAAGGGTGCTATTGTGCTTTACAACACAACCTAAAAAAAGGTCATTAAAAACTTTGTTGTGATTCTCTATAATGATTGACAACAAAACCTAATTATCTGTCAAAATTACACAACCTATTCTTTAAGTTGAGTTGTGTTCAAATATAGTTATTGCCATTCCGTATTTCCAGACTATTCATCTTCACCCTTTTTGAATCTAGTTTTTTCCTTACGTTTCGTCCCTCTTTAGTATAAACTGATTTTGTGGTTTTGTGGTTTTGAAATTTCTGTCTTCTTTTTTAAAACTAAAATTTTATGCGGTGAACCTGAGAATCCACAAATTTTTGAAGAGCAGTATGGAAATAAAGCAGTGTTAAAAAATTAAAAAGAATCTGAAATCTCATGAATAGTCTGGAAATAGCCATTGACAACATTTTATATTGATGTTGTTTGAGACAACTTAAAAGTGACAACATCTTAATACCAGTTGTCTGTACATACTGTTAAAGTGAAATTTATAAAAGTACTTGATTTAGAATTGTAAAAGTGAGAAAGTAGTTAATAAAAAAATATTTTTCATTGTCTAGTAAATAAAAATAAAGGATTCATCAAATAAACAAAGGAATTCCCTTTTTAAAAATATCTTTGGTATGTTATGTTAACGGAGTAAAAATTGTCGATACGTTTTTTTTTAAACAACTTATTTTAATTTAAAAGGTACATTAATTATTCAAACTTTAACACTTCAAAACCAGTTTTTACAGTTAAAATTATAACATGCCAATGGCAGCCCTTTTATGACATGCAACCTTTTTACAACTGCTGAAGTTGTTTTTCACAATAAAAGAATTTGGTTGTGTTGTTAATTGGGTCGTGTTGTATAATAAACAACTCAACTTAATAGTGCTATTGCAATTAACAACACTAATAACAATCTTTTTTGTAGGTTGTGTTGAAAATCACATTAGCACCCCAAAAGTGTTGTTAATCGCAATAGCACAATAATAATAACTAGTACCGCCCAGTCGTTGAAATTCCAGCTACTGTTTGTATATATTAATTTATATTAAGTAAAAAGTTTATTTTTTTTTTTTTTTTTATTCAAGCACTAAATGCTATTACAAAAAAAAATAAGAATTTAAAATTGAAATAATTAATCAAAGGTACTAAATCATTCAACAATAACTGCAGTACAATAAAAATTAATAATCCTGAAGAGATGTGTACAAATTTTATTGAATTCTATTAAAAGTTCTAAATTTGTAATTTTGTAATTACATTTTATCATAAAGAAATCATATACATAGAGAATTTATCTAGAACAAAAAATGTTAGTCAATTTTGTTGATTTGAAATCACCCCAATATCGTATTTGGTATATTTCGTAAAAAGATTACCATATTTTTGGTATACATAGTAAAATCAAAAAGAGATTATTTCTTTGCTTTATTTTTATTTTTCTCCTTTTTTTTTGTTTGCCAATCGATGTATGTACAATTGTTTTTATTTCCTTATCAAGTTGAACGATTTCTTTTTAAAAAATTTTATTTAATATTTTTATTGTTGTTTTTTTTATTTGTATGTTAATCGATGTATGTACATTTGTGTATTTTGTATATATGTACTTTATACAATTTGGACGATTTTTTTTTTTTTAGAATACAAAGAACGTTTGAAAATAAATAATAATTATTCAAGCACTAAATGCTATTCTAACAAAAATGTAAAAAATTTGAATGTACTTTTTGAAAATTTGTAAGCTGTCTCGTCAGATGAAAAAAATTTGTTTTTGCAGGCATTGTTTGAAATTTTAGAGGAGTGCAGATTTTTATTTAAGAAAGTAGTAGACAGATCTTAAGGTTAGCTTTCTTTAAGAAACAAAATTTAATTTAAAAAAAAAAACATTATTTACTTAAAAAATCAAAATAAAAAGTTAAGGCAAAAATTATAAAAAGAAAAACAGGATTTATCTTTATGTAGCATTATTAATAGGCAGTTTCAATTCCGTAACGAAGCCAAACAATTTTTAAAAATCAATTTTAAAAGTTTTAGCACGAGGGTTGTCTGAAAAGTCAATGATAAATGAAACAAAGGATTAAGTTATTGGCCAGAAACATTCCGGTGCACTTCGTTCAACGATATTCCAACTTCTTTAAGCCATCTGCGTAGTACGATTTGTAGAAGTCTGCAAAATAGGCCTCTGTTTCAACTATAACTTCAGAATTCGATGTAAATTTTTCTCCAGTGAGTTATTTTTTCATATTTGCAAACAGGAAAAAGTCACTGGGGTCAAATCTGGGGAGTATGGTGAGTGGGGATTCATAACCTAATTCCACTAATTTTGCTGTCGCAAATGCTGATGAATGTGCAGGTGCATTGAAATGATAAAACAGAACTTTTTTCTTTGATTTCATTGTTCAGCTGGTCCAATAACGCTACATAATATTCTTCTGTTATCGAATTTCCTTTCTCAAGATAGTCGATTTAGATTATTCCATGTGCATCCCAGAAAACAGTAGGCATAACCTTTCTTGCTGAGGGAATCGTCTTTGCCTTCTTTTGTGCACTTCCACCAGCTCTTACCCATTGTTTTGACTGAACTTTTGTCTCTAGTGTGTAATGGTGTATCCATGTTTCATCAACAATTATGAACCGACGTAAAAATTCCTCTGGATTGCGTTGAAACTTGGCCAACGACTCGTATATGCTTCGAAGATGAAAAAAACGTAGCAAAAATAGGTTTAATTCATAACCCAATTCCACTAATTTTGCTGTCGCAATTCCTGATGAATGTGCAGGTGCATTGAAATGATAAAACAGAACTTTTTTCTTTGATTTCATTGTTCAGCTGGTCCAATAACGCTACATAATATTCTTCTGTTATCGAATTTCCTTTCTCAAGATAGTCGATTTAGATTATTCCATGTGCATCCCAGAAAACAGTAGGCATAACCTTTCTTGCTGAGAGAATCGTCTTTGCCTTCTTTTGTGCACTTCCACCAGCTCTTACCCATTGTTTTGACTGAACTTTTGTCTCTAGTGTGTAATGGTGTATCCATGTTTCATCAACAATTATGAACCGACGTAAAAATTCCTCTGGATTGCGTTGAAACTTGGCCAACGACTCGTATATGCTTCGAAGATGAAAAAAACGTAGCAATAAATATTCATTTTAATTCACCAAAAAGGTTATAAATTTTTGAGAAATGGAGTAAAGCTTAATTTGCCCCGTTTTCGTTCCCTTAATAGATGGATCCCTATCAAACATTTAAATATAGGTCTTAACGACAAAAATATAAATGAGTTAGGCATTATATTCTCAGAAAAAGATTTAATTGAAAGGTTGGCTGTATTGGTATTCGATGAAATAGCCATTAGAATGCTATACTATAATAGTGCACTGGATGAAATTAGTGGTTTTTCTTATTATGGTTCCGGCAAAACTAAAGACACCGCAAAATAAATACACACATATGTATATTTTATAATGTGTATTTAGATACTTAAAGGGTTTTCTATGCCGAATGGAATATGAATTTTGAAAGCTTATTTATATGCTTTTCCATAATATATTTTATCCGGCTTCCCTTTTAGAATTCTAAGTTAAATAATAAAATAATAAAACCAATTTTCAATAAGATACACAAATATTATTTTTATATTTTTATATTTTTTAGTAGTTAAAAACCTAAAAATTACAAAAAAATTTTACATACCTATTTTAAACTAACGAAAATTTAAAATACGTCGGTACATTAGAAGAAAATTTATGGAATTATTTTCTAATGATTTGAAAGATTTGGAATAATGCAAGTAAAAAAATATAAAAGAAAAAAAAAAATAAATTTCATTCTTCTTTTTCTATCAATAATATTTTTTTATTTTATAATCAAAATCTACACAAACTGCGTACATACATGATACAGCGATTGACATGATATACAAATGTTCACACATCGATTGACATACAAACAAAAAAATGAAAAAAACAAAAAATTAAAATAAAAATAAACTAAAATACGATAAAATTGATTTTACGAAATAAAAAAACTTGTCTAACTTTTTTGTTCTACGTGAATACCCTATGTACATAATTACTTTATATTTGAAAGATATAGTGAGATATAGTAAGGAAGATGTGAAAGATATAGTGAGACAAAAATTTTCGATTTTGCATGTTTTTATGTATTTATAAAAAAACGACGAAAAAGATGAACATTGATATCTTATAAATGTTTTCTATATTAGTCAAACCATTGATTAAGAATTATATATAGATAAACATTTTTATGTTAAAAATTTGTATGAAACTTTTTTCGCATATTTTTTAAAATTCTCTCAAAACGGTTGGCACATTTTAAATGTATTGTAACTATTTCTATTTTATACCCTTTATTTTTATTCTCTCAAAAATTTTTCACTCTACATAGTACATGTAACATGATTCAAGAATATGAATAATATGACACTAAAGAAAAGAAAAAAATCGAATAAGAAAAAATACGAGGAAGTGTGTAGTAGAGTAGATTGTGTCAACTCTGAGATACCCGTATGACCGTAATATAAACGTTATAATATCATCCGATTAATTACTTTTGGCAAAATTTCAAACATACAGCTTTATTAGGTGTAGTGTATTGCTCATATAAAAGAAGGAGTTGTATGGCACTTACTCGAACCCTCTGCAGTAGACCAACCAAATTTTCCAGTAACTTTGGCTATTACACTTAACTACTTTTGGCAAAATTTCAGATACCCAGCTTTAATAAGTAGAGAGTAATGCTCATATAAAACAAGAAGTTATATGGCAGCTACCCGAGTCCGTTGTGCAAATCGGCTGAATTTCAATGGCGATGACGGTTTTTTTATAAATTCAATTTGTTGAAAGTTCCAGAATCCTAGCTCCTTTAATTTTTAAGTTATCGTGATTACGGATGGACAGACGCACGGACATACATAGCTAAATCGATTTATTTTTCAATTCTGATCCGATCCATACACTTGAGTCTATATCTACCCCCCTACTTCTCTGCGTCATAAACGTAATGGCAAATTTAGTATACTCTTTTGACAAATAGTCATACTAGTATAAACAATGTTTTTTTCATTCATAAATTCATAGTTCAATTTTTCGAATTGATTTCTTTTTTTCTAAAAAATTATTTAATTTTGTATGTACTTCCGTACATACCTATATAGATATGTATGTATATAAAGGTTCTAAAATAATTATTTTAAAATCTAACTTTATAGATCTCAATAACAAATAACCTTTATGAATATTTGAAGGTGACCAAATATTTTATTTTCAATTTCTTATGAGGTTTCAATTGTAACGGGAAACTTTTTGTTTTGATTTTTTCATTTTTGTTTAAATAAATAAATTTTTCTAAAACTTGCAAAGTGCTTAGTTGTAAATGGAATCTATGAAATTTTATAAAGTGTTTATGTATAGATGTATGTATCTGATATCCATGTACATAGTTATATTTTAATTCCACATGTATGTATTCAAATTTCTATTTCTAAATTCTTTAATCTTTAGAGGTTTTTTGTTGAATTGAGATCAATTGTAATTTTGTTTTAACTGAAAATTTCTAAATTATCTAAATTTTCAAAATCTTATTTATTATGGCATTGATAACAAAAAAGTATAAAAAATACTTAACCTGTATGGTGTGGTGGTGCGGGAAAAAGAAAATAACTTCTTATAAGTAGGTATTAAAATAAATAAAATCAGAGAAAAATTATATACCAACTTAGAAATACCCTACACCTATTTGGTTCAAATTTAAGGACATATCCATAAGTCATTTTAACACCATAAAAGCTGTTATTAATTTGATCGTAAGACCAAGCTGACCAAATTAACTTTATAATACTAAAAACATTTTCTAATTACATTCTTACTAATTTATTTATTTAAAAATATTAAAAAACAAAAAAACTTGTTATAAATGAAAATATATTTATTCCAATTCAATTACAAAATGAAAAAATTCTAGTTATTAAATTTTGTGATAAAAAGCTAATCAAAGCATAATGTATTTAATAACCCAAATTTTTCAAAATTGCAATTATTTTAAATGGCTAGTTAATATACCTAATAGAAAAGCTTATACGCAAAATATGCAATAAATGTATTTCTAAAATACAATTACAAATTTAGACGTTTTCATATAATTCATTTAAATATAAAGATAAATTTTACATAAATGCAGCAAGTACATATGAACATAGCTGAACCACTAGAATTAAGTTTAAATTTCGGGGACACATAGGAAATATATTCTTTGGCTTCGAAATTATACTCGTTCGGCCTCAAATCGATCAAAAGCTTCTAGAATCCGAACTCATTGACCAAACTCGACCAGAACCAATTCCAATGGTACTTTCATTACTAGTAACTTAGAGTTTAAATTTCATTAAAATAGCGGCATTATTTTTTGAGTTATGGTGTTTTTAAGATATATGTTTGTTAGCCCTTGAACTTTTCAAGGGTTCCAGAACCCGAAATTATGGTACGATTTCGCCCATATTCAATCCCTGCCGTACTTTCAGTCCTAGTAGTTTATAGCGAACGGCTTCGGGGTTTTCTATAAGTATTTCAGCTTTATTTTCGTTCGGTGATTTCGAATTTGTATTTGTCAGGTTTTCTGTCATATTTTGCTAAGTTACAAATATCACAGTTGTTGATATATTTATGAATTAGCTCTTTGAGTTTTGGATAAAAGTGGGTGGGTTTGCATAGTTCTTAATTTGTTTGTTGTTTTGTGTGTTTCGTCAATAATTTTAATTGCGTCATTTTCACTGTCTAAATCTAAAGCATCATTAGAAAATAATTCAATTAATTTCCGTTGTAAAACGTTATATTTTGGGTTTTCTAATTCAGAATAAATTCCTGTAGTACCTTTTCTAATATATCTTCTTAATAGGTCGTTTAAAATGTTATTATTATTTAAATCACTTTGAGAAACGTTGATTTGTCTGATTTGGTTGTATTTCATTATTAATTCTTTATGTTTTTGTTTGAATAAATTAATTTGAGTATGGTATTTGTTAATAATATTTTCTGAGATAGGAATATGGTCACCCAAATCTTCGGCACCACTATGAATAGTAGCTAACTCAGAATCATTTTTATTTAAAACATTTATTCCTATTTCTTTAGGTTTTATATTTGCATATAACCTCATACGGTCTGTGGTTCGATCCAGACAGGGTTGATAGGTGTTATTTTAAATTTTTTGTTTGAGTTAACTTGCTTTGGTTTTATATGAGCGTATAATTTCATACGTTTTAGAGTCTGTGGTTCATTCCAGACTGGGCTTATAGGATGTATTCGACGTTTTTAGTCAAAACATTTATTTCAAATTTATTTGAGTCAATACGACTCAAGAAGTCTGCGACTTTGTTTTCTTTTCCTTTTACATATTCAATGGTGTAATCATATTCATTTAATTTTATTCGCCACCTTTGTAGCTTCGCATTAGGTTCTTTAAGAGAGCTTAACCACACTAAAGGTCGATGGTCAGTTTTAATTGTGAATGTTGTACCATACAAATAAGGTCTGAAGTGTTTGGTTGCCCAAATAATGGCAAGCAATTCCTTCTCTATTGTTGAATATTTAGTTTCTGGATCGTTTAACGTTCTGCTCTCAAACCAGATAGGGTAGCCGTCTTGTTGTAAAACTGCACCAACTGCATAGTTTGATGCGTCTGTAACTAAAGTAAATCTTTTTTTGAAGTCGGGGTAACGTAGAATAGGTGGACTTGTAATTAAGTTTTTAAGTTTGTTAAAAGAGTATTGATAAAGTACATCATTTACATTTATTTTACTATCTTTTTTAAGGCATTTTGTAAAGGGTTGTGCTACCTTAGCATAATCTTTAATGAACTTGCGGTTATTCCAAGAAAACTTTTTATTTGTTTACGAGTTTTAGGGAGTTCTAAATTTCTAATAATTTAAATTTTTTTATCATTTGGTTTTATACCTTCTTTAGTTAAAATGTGTCCCAAATATTCGGTAGATTTTGCAAAGAAATTGTATTTATCAACTTAATTTCCGTAATATTTCTGTTATTGCTTCAACATGCTCTTGAAGAGATGTTGAGAATACCAGAATATTGTCGAGACAGACGACACAAATTTTATTTATATAGTCCCTCAGGACATAATTTATCATCCTTTGGAAGGCCGCGGGTGCGTTTTTGAGTCCAAACGGCATTCGTTTAAATTCAAAACGACCCAGTGGTGTTGAGAAAGCAGTTTTAGCCCTATCTTTTTCGTCAACCAAAATTTGGTGAAAGCCCTTAGCAAGATCTAAGGTCGAAAAGTATTGGGCGCGACCAAGTTTGTCAAACAAGGATTCGATGTTTGGAATAGGGAATTTATCATTGATGGTAATTTCATTTGATTTGCGGTAGTCAATTACTATCCGACATTTCTGTTTTTCTGTGTTATCTAATTTTTTTGGAAGAACCCATATAGGACTGTTATATGGGCTATTTGAAGGTTGTATAATATCTTGTCTCAACATTTCTTCTATTTGTTTATTAACTTCCTCTTCATGAATTTTAGGAAACCTATATATTTTACTATAAATTGGTTGAGAACAAGTAGTTATTATTTGATGTTTCACATCATTTACGCAAGTAAGATTGTCCCCATCTTTAAAAAATAAATCTTTGTTTTTGTATAAAATATATTTTAAATGTTTTTCTTCTTCTTTATTTAAATTTTCGTTTCGTAAAACTTCAAATAAGTCATGGTTATTTAAATCTAATGGTCCTAGTTGGTATATATTTATTGTGGGATAGGCGTAATTAAATTTAGTAGCCCTTTTATTTACCACAATTTCTGCATTAAGTAGGTCAATTTTAGCACCTATTGGAGAAAGTAAATTTAGTCCTATAATAGCACTACATTTTTTATTAGAAAGGTTAGTTACCTTCCATGACATTGAAGTAGACTCATTGAATTCGTCTGGTATTTTTGTTATAATTTCATTATGAATAATTTGACTACCAGTAATGGTTTGTAATTCTATAGGGTTAATTAATTTATTATATCTTTTTGAGGGAAAAATGTTATGGTCTATAATAGAAGTAGCTGCTCCTGTGTCTATTACGCAATCTACTTTTTGTCCCTCTATAGTCAAAGTTGTTATGGGTAGTCTATTGTTGGAGGCGTCAAAGGAAAATTTTCAACACGTTTTGTTGTATAATTTTCTAATTCCATTGAATTAGGGTTATAATAATCCACGTCCATTGCGTTTCTATTGTTTCTAAAGTTTCGAGAATTAAACCTTTGGGTACTTCTATAATTACCCGATTGGTTGGGGTAACGGTTAGAATTGTTAAAATTATTTTTGTTGTTAGTGTGATGAAAACGATTAAAAGCAGGATTGTTATTAGTCCTGTTAGTATTTTGATTAGAATAATTATTATTAAATTCGTGATTTTTGTTATAATAGTTATTTGAAAAAGCATTGTTATTATAATTATTATGATGCTTTTTAGGTCTATATGAGTCATTATAAGTTTTCAAACCCATCTTGACTAAGGCTTGATATGCTTCCTCTAATGTATTTAAATTCCTGGACCTAATAAACATGGAATCCACCCTGTCAATTTTATTAAGAAATTTATCTAAAATTGACCTTTCGTTGTTTCTGGGTTGGAATTCCGCAGGATGCCTAGGGTCCAGTGAATATTCATATTTAATTTGTCTAGTATTAAAACTAATTTAGAATAAATTTGACTTACATTTTTATCTAAAATTTGATCCGCTTGATCTTTGAGCTTTAAGTAGCTTTCTGCTATACCAAAAGATTTGATTAGCTGCAACTTTACTTGATCCCACGTTGGATTTGTTAAACGCCTAATAGCAATAGCGGCATTCCCTTGGATTTTTGAATGTAGAATTCTATTTATGTAACTTCTTCCTTGTTCGTTTTGGACTAATTTTAATAATGTTTCTACTTCTAATATATACGATGAAAGTGAATAAGTGTCGCTCCCAGAAAACACTGGTATTGAGCGAGCTTCTTTCAGTATATCATTAAATGTTAATGCCATATTTGGTTTTTTTGTTGTTATTTTAATTTTAGTTAGTTAATATTTTTAAAATGCTTTTGCACCAAATGTTTTTATATGTTTGTTTTTTTTGTTTGGTTTATTTTATTTTATTTTTTTTTGTTTTTTTTGATTTTTGATTTTTAACAAAATAGGAACCGATTAACTCCGTGATAGGAGACACTACACTAATCACTTTTATATAACTGATTTAAAGTTTTTTAAAGTTAATGTAATGTCGGCAATCCTACCGACTGCGCCACTTTTATTTTTATTTATTGTCAAAATCAAAAATAATAAAATATTCAAACAATTATAAAATTTGGTGTTATTCAATATTTATTTTATTATACTCAAATAGTTAACATTACTTTCTTTTAATTTAAATAATTACTCTATTTAATTAATTTATTTAATTATAATATTAACTTAATATAATATTAATTTTAATATATTCCTTTTATTAAAGAAGGAACTGAGGAAGATTGATAACTTATAAGACTGATCTTTAATTGAAAGAACGTTAGTATTTATAATAAATAATTGTAAGAATCAGTATTTAATTTGTGAGAAAATTTATTGAACGCGATTTGATTTATCGCGAAAACTTTTGATGGGAAATTAAGAATTATAATAATGACATGATTAACGAATGAAGTGGGAGAGAGAAAGTGATATTTATTTGTTTATGAATTATGATGGTCAATTCGAGGAATTAATAATTTACCGGTGAGGAAAACATTAAGCGCGGTATCTTTTGTCGGAAGAATTAAAGAATGGGAAAATTGACAAAATAATAGATTGACCAGAATTAAATTTATTAATAAATTTTCTCATTGAAAAGAAATTTTAATTTTAATTTCATAACAACAAAAAATATAATTATTTAACGAGATATATGATCTGCACTTTGCAAGTTTTAGAAAAATGTATTTATTTAAACAAAAATGAAAAAATCAAAACAGAAAGTTTCCCGTTACAATTGAAACCTCATAAGAAATTGAAAATAAAATATTTGGTCACCTTCAAATATTCATAAAGGTTATTTGTTATTGAGATCTATAAAGTTAGATTTTAAAATAATTATTTTAGAACCTTTATATGCATACATATCTATAGGTATGTACGCAAGTACATACAAAATTAAATAATTTTTAGAAAAAAAGAAATCAATTCGAAAAAATGAACTATGAATTTATGAATGAAAAAATCATTGTTTATACTAGTATGACTATTTGTCAAAAGAGTATACTAAATTTGCCATTACGTTTATGACGCAGAGAAGTAGGGGAGTATATATAGACTCAAGTGTATGGATCGGATCAGAATTGAAAAATAAATCGATTAAGCTATGTATGTCCGTGCGTCTGTCCATCCGTAATAATGATAACTCAAAAATTACAGGAGCTAGGATTCTGAAACTTTCAACAAATCGGATTTAAAAAAAAAACGGTCATCGCCATTGAAATTCAGCCAGTTTGCACAACGGGCTCGGGTAGCTGCCATATAACTTCTTGTTTTATATGAGCATTACTATGCACTTATTAAAGCTGGGTATCTGAAATGAAAAGTAGTTAAGCGTAATGGCCAAAGTTACTGGAAAATTCGGTTGGTATACTGCAGAGGGTTCGAGTAAGTGCCATATAACTCCTTCTTTTATATGAGCATTACACTACACCTAATAAAGCTGTATGTTTGAAATTTTGCCAAAAGTAATTAATCGGATGATATTATAATGTTTATACAACGGTCATACGGGTATCCCAGAGTTGACACAATCTACTCTACTACACTCTTCCTCGTATTTTTTCTTATTCGATTTTTTTCTTTTCTTTAGTATCATTTTATTCATATTCTTGAATCATGTTACATCAGTGTTGCCACTTCAAAATTTTCAATCCGCTCAAATTTGACAGTTTGACTGGAAAACTTTTTAAAAAATTCAGTCAAAAGTTTTTAGAGTAAAATACTGTCAAAAAATCGGTCAAAATAAAAATTTAATTAAGAAAGACTTAAAATTAAGTATATATAATGAAGCATGTACATAATTTCTTTGTTTAATGTGATTAATGGAGCGTTACTTTTTATAAATTCGCAATACCTAATTTAGCTAATGATATAATGTGACCATGTCGAAGATTTATTTATTTATTATTTTAGATAAAGTAGTAAAATATTTATTTCAAAATATCAAATAAAGATTATCACAAACAAACAAAATTGTACTAACATTAATCAAAAACATTATTTCATAAATAAAAACAAAAATTATTAAATACATTAAACAAAAACAAAAATTATTTCATAAATTAAAAAAAAAACAAAACTTATTGCATACATTAAACAAAAACAAAAATTATACATATGTAAAACTTATTGCACCAAAAAAATATATATTCTAAAAATAAACTAATTAAAAAATTTCATCCATAAAGGAAATATCCAAATCTTCTTCACTATCGTTTTCGTATACATCTTTTTTACCAATTTTATTAATCACTTCTGGTGGTATTTTCATATTGTACCAATTTTCTTTTGGCAAATGATTTCTTATAATCAAAACAGCATTAGTGAGTTTAAGTTGCATTCGATTTCTGTGATAATTTTATATGTACATGTATCAGGAATGAAAAATGAGTAAAGTGAACTGTATTAAAAGTATAATAAAAATTGTACTAAATTACTAATAATTGTACTGAAATTTGTTTATATATGTATCTACATAATATAACAGTAAAACTACAAAAAAAATAAAACATTAATTAAACAGAAATAAATATAAGTATTATAAAACAAAACAAATTCAATTTAAATAAAACATTAATAAAACAGAAATAAATATAAGCTTATTAACAAACAAAAAAAAAAACAAATTCAATTTAAAAAGATAAAAAATTAAAACAAAAATCACATAATCGTTTCTTATCGTTAAATATTAATCTAATAATTCGCCTGCCTCGATAGCAGCATTTTGTAAATTTTCTTTAACAAGTCTTTCTCCACCTTAAAGCTATGGCACTGGTCATTTTTTATTAAATCCTTGGTTTGAATTAATGCTGAACAAGTACTTATTTGCAGTCTATTTCTGCATTTTGTTTTTACTAAATTTTGAATTGAAAATATTCTCTCAATATTTGCAGAGTAATGTGGTATTGACAATATAGCTTGAGCTATACGATATATATTTTGAAACATATATTGATTCAGTTCATTTTTTATTAGCGAAACTTGGGTCCAAAACTCGGAAATGGAACATATTTTATATTTTTTTAAATAATCACAATCCGCCAGAGCGCAAAATTCATCATTGATTAATTCGATATTTTTGAATTCATCTTCAGAAAAGTAATTTAGTACAAAAGGTAAAATAGAGTTAGTTTCACCTGACATGATATGTTCTGGTGAAAATGTAGGAAAAAAGTTTAAAATTTCATCTTCAAAATTTATTTTTTTGCGTAAATTTTCACAAAATGTAATCTATCTTCTAATATATAAAGAAGAAAATTTGTTTGTTTATTTGTTTGTTTGTTTGTTTGTTTGTTTGTCCAGGATTCACGTGAAAACCAATGGTCCGATTGACACCAAATTTTAGAGGAATAATTTTGGGAGTCCGGGGGGTGACATAGGCTATGTCGCATTTTTATAAGTCAGCAGGTTGCGGCTCCAGAGCCGTTTTAAGCTTTTTCGTTTTTTTGATGTCGAGTCGAAACGGTTTGACCGATTCACTTGAAATTTTGCACGAATGTTCTTCTTATTACACGGAATTAATGGTATAAAACTGGTTGGAATAAATTAACCCCTTTCGGCCCGGCGGGCTTCCAAAAAATTTTGTGTTTCCGATTTGTGTCCAATTTTACAGGGTGGTTTTGCAGTTAAAAAGAGAGGCTGGCACAAATTTTTGTTGGGTTCGGTTAACCCGTTTGGGCACGAGGGCGCAATGAAGCTTTTTCAATGTTTTTGATGTCGAGCCGAAACAGTTTGACCGATTGACTTGAAATTTTGCACAAATGTTCCTCTTAGCAACCGCAATTAGTTGCATAAATTTGGTTGGAATAATTTAACCCATTTCGGCCTGGCGGGCTTCCAAAAAATTTTGTGTTTCCGAATTGTGTCCAATTTTACAAGGTGGTTTCGCAGTCGAAAATAAAGTCTGGGACAAATTTTGGTTGAGTTCGGTTAACCCGTTTGGGCACGAGAGTGCAAAGAAGCTTTTTCAATGTTTTTGATGTCGAGTCAAAACTATTTGACCGATTGACTTGAAATTTTGCACAAATGTTCCTCTTAGCAACCGCATTTAGTTGTATAAATTTGGTTGGAATAAATTAACCCATTTCGGCCTGGCGGACTTTCAAAAAATTTTGTGTTTTCGATTTGTGTCCAATTTTACAGGTTGATTTTGTAGTCTAAAAGAGAGGCTGCAAAAAGTTTTAGTTAAGTTCGATTAACCCATTTTCCACGACGATGATATGAAGTTTTCTATATATTTTATTTTCTTATACGATTAAAAGTATTTTATTGAAATTTTTGTACCAGCATTTTAATTAAAACCCACAGGGTTAATTTGGTTTTGACCTGTTTGTGCGTTTTGAACAAAGATTCAATGAAATTTTCAGTTTTCTTCAAATGAAATCTAAAAATCAAAAAATTCAATTTGTTATATATAATGCTTAAATACATAGTATTTTAAAACAGTTTTTCCAAAAAATAAGCCTACATTTCTCTCATCAAATCATAAAAAAACGAGGAAGAGCGTATAACAACTTTCAGGTGAGTACTAAACAAAATATAAAAGCGAATTTTTAAACCTTTTCTAAACCATCGACTATATTTTATTCAAGCGTTGGCAATTCAAGAAAATCCCCTTTTGACTTATAGTCATTTTAATTCAGTTAACATTGTTCACCGGAAACCTACCATCCTCAACTATATCGTCAAGGAGCACCAAATTGTCAAGAAGCATCATGTATAGAAAAATTAGAGATAATCGTTCAAATTGTTTTGCAAACTGTTTTTTAAAGTTTTTGTTTCGCAATCGATTAAAAGAACTCGACAAACCTGTTTTTTAAGTATTCCCCTAATTCAAAGAAGTTGTACCTACTTTCAAAAATTGGACGTAATTTACTTACAAATTTTTTTTTGAACAATCGTCGGCAGGGGTTAACAACTTTCAAGTCTGTTAGTAAATTGAACTTCATTTTCAAAGAAGAACACATATACGAAATTTGAAGTTAATCTGTTAAATCATTTCTAATATATAGCAAAGCAACGAAAAAACCTATAAAAAGCTGTTGGGCCACGATGGGTTAACGGAACTCCACAAATATTTTTTTGTGGCATTTATAGGCAAAGTAGTATCTCAAAAAATTTGCTGAAACTTGCTTTTTTACAATTTTCAAGCTTCCGGGCAACGCCGGGTAAATCTGCTAGTCTAATATATAAAGAAGAAAATTTGTTTGTTTGTTTATTTGTTTGTCCAGGATTCACGTGAAAACAACTGGTCCGATTGTCACAAAATTATAAAGGAATAATTCTGGGAGCCCGGGGGGTGACATAGGCTATGTCACATTTTTATAAGTCAACAGGTTGCGGCTCCAGAGCTGTTTTAAGCTTTATAGTTTTTTGGATGTCGAGTCAAAACGGCTTGACCGATTGACTTGAAATTTGGCACAAATGTTCGTCTTAGCAACCGGAATTAGTTGTAATTTGGTTCAAATAAATTAACCCATTTCGGCCTGGCGGGTTTCCAAAAAATTTTGTGTTTCCAAATTGTGTCCAATTTTGCAGGGTGGTTTCGCAGTCGAAAATAAAGTCTGGCACAAATTTTTGTTGAGTTCGGTTAACCCGTTTGGGCACGAGGGTGCAAAGAAGCTTTTTCAATGTTTCTGATGTCGAGTCAAAACGGTTTGACCGATTGACTTGAAATTTTGCACAAAAGCTCCTCTTAGCAACCGGAATTAGTTGTATAAATTTGGTTGGAATAATTGAACCCATTTCGGCCTGGCGGGCTTCCAAAAAATTTTGTGTTTCCGATTTGTGTCCAATTTTACAAGGTGGTTTCGCAGTCGAAAGTAAAGTCTGGCACAAATTTTTGTTGAGTTCGGTTAACCCGTTTGGGCACGAGGGTGCAAAGAAGCTTTTTCAATGTTTTTGATGTCGAGTCACATCAAACAGGTTGACCGATTGACTTGAAATTTTACACAAATGTTCCTCTTAGCAACCGCATTTAGTTGTATAAATTTGGTTGGAATAAATTAACTCATTTCGGTCTGGCGCACTTTCAAAAAATTTTGTGTTTTCGATTTGTGTCCAATTTTACAGGTTGATGTTGTAGTCTAAAAGAGAGGCTGCAAAAAGTTTTAGTTAAGATCGATTAACCCATTTCCACGACGACGCTATTAAGTTTTCTATAAATTTTATTTTGTTATATGAGTAAAAGTATTTTATTGAAAATTTTGTACCAGCATTTTAATTAAAACCCACAGGGTTAATTTGGTTTTGACCTGTTTGTGCGTTTTGAACAAAGATTCAATGAAATTTTCAGTTTTCTTCAAATGAAATCTAAAAATCAAAAAATTCAATTTCTTATATATAATGCTAAAATACATAGTATTTTAAAACAGTTTTTCCAAAAAATAAGCCTACATTTCTCTCATAAAATCATAAAAAAACGAGGAAGAGCGTATTACAACTTTCAGGACTAAACACAATATAAGTTGAAAAGAAAATTTTTAAACCTTTTCTAAACCATCGACTATATTTTATTCAAACGTTGGCAATTCAAGAAAATCCCCTTTTGACCTATAGTCATTTTAATTCAGTTAACATTATTCACCGGAAACCTACCATCCTCAACTATATCGTCAAGGAGCACCAAATTGTCAAGAAGCACCATGTATAGAAAAATTAGAGATAATCGTTCAAATTATTTTGCAAACTGTTTTTTAAAGTTTTTGTTTCGCAATCGATTAAAAGAACTCGACAAACCTTTTTTTTAAGTATTCCCCTAACTGAAAGAAGTTGTACCTACTTTCAAAAATTGGACGTAATTTACTTACAAATTTTTTTTTGAACAATCGTCGGGTCGGCAGGGGTTAACAACTTTCAAGTCTGTTAGTAAATTGAACTTCATTTTCAAAGAAGAAAACATATACGAAATTTGAAGTTAATCTGTTAAATTATTTCTAATATATAGCAAAGCAACGAAAAAACCTATAAAAAGCTGTTGGGCCACGACGGGTTAACGGAACTCCACAAATATTTTTTTGTGGCATATATAGGCAAAGTAGTATTTCAAAAAATTGGTTGAAACTTGCTTTTTTACAATTTGCAAGCTTCCGGGCAACGCCGGGTAAATCTGCTAGTCTAATATATAAAGAAGAAAATTTGTTTGTTTGTTTATTTGTTTGTCCAGGATTCACGTGAAAACCACTCGTCCGATTGTCACAAAACTTTAAACGAATAATTCTGGGAGCCCAAGGGGTGACATAGGCTATGCCACATTTTTATAAGTCAACAGGTTGCGGCTCCAGAGCTATTTTAAACTTTTTTGCATTTTGGATGTCGAGTCAAAACCGTTTGACAAATTTACTTGAAATTTTGCACAAATGTTCGTCTTAGCCACCGGAATTAGTTGTATACGTTTGGTTAGAATAAATTAACCCATTTCGGCCTGGCGGGATTCCAAAAAATTTTGTGTTTGCGATTTGTGTCCAATTTTACAGGGTGGTTTCGCAGTCTAAAAGAGAGTCTGGCACAAATTTTTAGTTAAGTTCGATTAACCCGTTTTCCACGACGACGCCATGAAGTTTTCTATAAATTTTATTTTCTTATACGATTAAAAGTATTTTATTGAAAATTTTGTACCAACATTTTAATTAAAACCCACATGGTTAATTTGGTTTTGACCTATTTGTGCGTTTTGAACAAAGATTCAATGACATTTTCAGTTTTCTTCAAATGAAATCTAAAAATCAAAAAATTCAATTTCTTATATATAATGCTTAAAAACATAGTATTTTAAAACAGTTTTTCCAAAAAATAAGCCTAAAATCATAAAAAAACGAGGAAGAGCTTATTATAACTTTCAGGTGAGTACTAAACAAAATATAAGTTGAAAAGCTAATTTTTAAACCTTTTCTAAACCATCGACTATATTTTATTCAAACGTTGGCAATTCAAGAAAACTACTATTGACATAGTATAAAGACATAATGGCAAACTTAGTATCCCCATTTGACCAATAGTCATAACATCCTCAACTAAACCTAACATCCTCAACTCTATCGTCAAGGAGCACCAAATTGTCAAGAAGCACCATGTATAGAAAAGTTAGAGATAATCGTTCAAACTGTTTTTTTAAAGTTTTTGTTTCGCAATCGGTTAAAAGAACTCGACAAAACATTTTTTTAAGCATTCCCCTAATCAAAGAAGTTGTACCTACTTTCAGAAATTGGACGTAATTTACTTACAAATTTTTTTTTGAACAATCTTCGGGTCGGCAGGGGTTAACAACTTCCAAGTCTGTTAGTAAATTGAACTTCATTTTCAAAAAAGAACACATATACAAAATTTGAAGTTAATCGGTTAAATCATTTCTAATATATAACAAAGCAACGAAAAAACCTATAAAAAACTGTTGGGCCACGATGGGTTAACGGAACTCCACAAATATTTTTTGTGGCTTCATTTATAAGCAAGTATAAGTAGTATTTCAAAAAATTGGCTGAAACTTGCGTTTTTACAATTTGCATGCTTCCGGGCAACGCCGGGTAAATCTGCTAGTGTAAAATATTTTAACATATATTTTAAATTTAGTAATATCTATTTCAGGTAAATTTTCTTTCGTAAAATAAATTTCTGTTTGAGTGCCATAATATATTTCTTTAACTTGTATATGGTTTTCATATAAATTTAGAGAAGAGATCGAAGTATTATCTAAGACGTTTTTTTGAATAAAATTTTGACAGAATTTAAAAAATAAACATTTCAAATGAGGAATTAAAACGTGTATTCTTGCATCTTCCGATTGCATTTCTACATTGATTTCATTAATTATTTTTAACGCATATGATAAAAATAAAAAATATAACTTCATATTGTGGTTTAAGTTTGTGGAAATAAAATTAATATTTTCATTTCCGAAACCTGCTTCGAAATCGCCAAACCAAAATAGTGCTGTAAACGAGTCCATTGCTCAATTACACGATCAATTACAGCTTATAGTTTTTAGAAAGTTAATAAATTATATTAATAATAAAAAAATTCTTTACCTGACGTGAAAGTCATCGTGTGGCGGAATATTTTAAAATAACATGATCTTCAGTAGCAAAATATTTTTGAAACTTAGAAAATTCCTGTTTTCTACTCGGGCTATTGCAGAAATGATGATTTATCGATCGAATAAGCTTATCAATATTGTCAGGAAGTACTACGGCAGCTGCTTTTGAAATTAAATCAAGATTGTGGCAAACACAACCGTTAACTATTAATTTTGGAATAATTTCTTTTACTTTAGCTTGCACACCATTATGCTTTCCCATCATTACAGCGCAATTGTCTGCAGTAAAACCAATTAAATTTTTTAAAGGAATATTATTAACTTTCAGCATTTAAGTTAGAACATTAAAAATTCCTGAAGTCGAACAATCAGTTATTGGAGTTAAACCTAAAAATTTATCCTGACATTTCTTATCAAAAATCCGAACGATGACTGCAAGATTTTTTGCCATAGTACTGTCTGTACTTTCATCTATAATGATTGAAAAATATTCGCGATTTGCAATTTCCGATATTATTTTAGAATTCTCTGGTCCTGTCAGATTTTTAATTATTTTCTGGCCTTTCTGACGATTAATAATCATTTTTTGAATCATTTTTGAATCCGGAACAGAATTTTTTAAAAACAAGTTTAATTGATCCAAAACTGCAAATGGGAGATTGTGTTCAGCTACAAATAAAGTTAATGAAACTTCCAGTTTTTCTGAATTTTCTGAAATTATATCTATATTCTCTTTTTAGAACATATTTTCCATTTTATTTTTTTGTTTAGCGCAATGATAAGCTTTTTTATGTGCTTCGCTGGAGGCATGTCGTTCAATATGTGTTTTTCCACCAACAATACTAACGTTGCACGCTATACATTTTTTGCCCTGTTTGGTCTTTTCCTCAACCAACCAGTTATATTTTGCTTTCCATTCATCACGGAATGAAATATTGCATTTTGTTTTTTTTTTTAATGGACCATTTTTTTCATCCAGATTTTCATCGTAAAAATTTGATTCTCTTTTGTTGACATAAATTAAAAGTTAAAACTAAAATGAAATTAAAGAAAATTACACAATGATATCTTTTTCTTGAACATCCTTAATCTCTACTGTATCCGAATTATCCCTCGATGTTGAAGGTTTTGCACAATCAGTTATCGCCTTATCACCTTGTATCACTAACCACCTTTTGAGTTAAAAATTTATATTGAAAATAGGCAATTATATTCTTAAGAATATATAACTCCCATAACAATTAAATATGAACATTTATATTTACCTGTCCATTATGTTTTATTAATATATGTTTTATTATATTTATGTTTGTTTTAATACCTATATTACGTATTTACTTGTTTAGTAGGTGACCATAACAATATTTTTAAAATCACGCTACCAATTTAAAATTTAACAACTGATACAGAATACATATGCAAATCAAAAAATTCATAAATCTAAACAGATACAAACAAATACAATACAAATTAGAATACCAATGCAAAACTCAGTTAGATTATAATTTAGAAAAGAAAATCATGTACAATCAACACAAATATGTATAATTTACAATCCATACATAAGTTTTAATTTTGTTTTGTTTTGTACTTAACAGACTTGTCAAATTTTATATTTGCGAAAGAAAATTCCCAGTGGAGTGTATTGAATTTCGGCTCTAGTGTACTACTGTATTTTCTGGAGTCTGTTGTATTGAAAAAAGTACAATTGTATCGAAGATTTAATCACTGACTTGTATGTATATTAAATAATTTGTCATTGCAGTATTTCTCAATTGTTGTTCGTTAACTACAATTTGTACTGGTGCGAAAAAATTCGTTCAGCGTCAACGAATATTTTTAAAAATATTTTAAATTTTTCCGAAACGAAATTATACCAAAAGCGGTCAAATAAAAAAATAAATCAGTCAAAATATTTCGAGTTTTTTTCCTGTCAAAGAATATTTTTTCCAGTCAAATTTGACCGGAATACTGTCAAAATGGCAACACTGTGTTACATGTACTATGTAAAATGAAAAATTTTTGAGAGAATAAAAATAAAGGGTATAAAATAGAAATAGTTACAAATTACAATACATTTAAAATGTGCCAACCGTTTTGAGAGAATTTTAAAAAATATGCGAAAAAAGTTTCATACAAATTTTTAACATGAAAATGTTTATCTATATATAATTCTTAATCAATGGTCAAACTTAATGAATTTTGTTATGTTATCTGGTTTTAACTTTTCGTCTTTTTTTTTCTTAATTCGTTTTTTTTTTTTTTTTAAATTTAAAATATATAAATAAAAAAATTGAAATATATTATTAATCGTTTCTTATTAAAATTTTGAATTCAGATTATTTGATGAATTATATGCACAGCTATATTCCTAAAGAAATTTAGGTATTGAAATACATTTAGATGCTCTTGAGTTCTACATCTTCTTCCCTTCTCTAAATCTGGTAATTCTTCTGTATGAGTAGATTCTTTAGTTGCGATTGCCGATTGCGTAATCTGAATCATTATTTAATGCAAACCCTAGTTTAGTATATCTGTAAAATAATAATATCAAATGCGTTCCTCTTTGCAAAAAGCGTAGCTGAATAGTAGATATTAGAGTATAACATATTATCTATAAATATTAGTATTTCTATTAAAGAAACGCTAATTTTTGTTTCAGAAGTAGATAATTGTCAGATTAATTGTCATACATTTATTTGACATTACAAAGCTGTCTGTCTATATGAGAAGTATATTATTTTTATACCCTACACCTATAGAATAGGTAAAGGGGTATATTAACTTTGGTATGGTGTTTGTAACCACCTAAAGGAAGCGAGCTAGATATGGAAAAGTATATATATTTGTGATCAGCGTGACCTCCTGAGTCGATATAGCCATGTCCGTCTGTTCGTCCGTCCGTAGGCACGATAACTCAAAAAATAATGGAGCTATCTTGATGAAATTTTAACTGTAGGTTACTAGGACTGAAAGTACGGCGGGGATTGGAAATGGGCGAAATCGGCCTATGGGTTCGGATTCTGGACCTTTTAATCGGTCCAAGGGCTAACGAACATATACAAAAAATCACGATAACTCAACAACTAACGACGCTATCTTCATCAAATTTGTGCTGTAGGTTACTAGTAATGAACCTACTTTGGGGATTGCGTAAGTTCAGGATTGGACCATGGGTTCAGAACCTAGAACTTTTTGATCGAATTTAGGCCAAACGAGCATAATTCCGAAACAAATGAAGATAGAACCTCCAAATTTGGTATCAAGGTGTCCCCTCTTATTTCCTAAGTGTCTTGGAAATTTGGGCCCCATTGGAGTAGTGGGTCGGGAACCAGCTACATATTTCCGAAGACCTTAAAGCATATCTTTAAAATTAATAAAGATAGCAACTTAAAAAAAATTTAGAAGCTTCAAATTTGGCACAAGGGTGTTCTTTACTATCTCTTGCGTGTCCGCCTTATTTTGGATCAATTGGAGTGGTGGTTCAGTACCTGTCTTTAGACCTCCCAGGTTTTAAAAGCTTATAATCGAAATTACTATAAATAGTAACTTAAAATTAAGATAGAACGTTCAAATTGTGTACAAGGGTTAACTAGTACTATAAGTACAGTGCGGACTTTATAAGGGCGAAATCAGACAAAGGGTTCGGATTCTGAACCTTTTAATCGGTTTCAGGGCTAACGAACATATATTAAAAATCACGATAGGTCAACAACTAATGACTCTATCTTCATGAAATTTTGTGCTGTAGGTTATTGGTAATGAAACTACGGCGGCGATTGCGTACGGTGAGGAGTGGACAATGGCTTCGGAACTTAGAACTTTTTGATCGAATTTAGGCCAAACTCGCATAATTCCCTTTAGTCTCCTTGAAATTTGAGCCCAATTGGAGTAGTGGGTGGGGACCAGCCACTCAGTTCCGAGGACCTTAAAGCATATTTTCGAAATTGATAAAGATAGTAACATGAAACAAATGTAGAAGCTGCAAATTTGGCACATGGGTGTTCTTTACTATTTCCTGCGTGTCCATCTAATTTTGGATCAATTGGAGTGGTGGTTCAGTACCTCTCTTAGACCCCCCAATGTGTAAAAGCTTATTATCGAAATTAATAAAACTAGTAACTTAAAATTAAGATATAACGTTCCAATTGTGTACAAGGGTTAACTAGTATTGAAAGTATGACGGGGACTGCATATGGGCGAAATCGTACCATGGTTTCGGGTCCTGGAACCCTTGAAAAGTTCAAGGGCTAACAAACATATATCTTAAAAACACCATAACTCAAAAAATAATGCCGCTATTTTGATGAAATTTAAACTCTAGGTTACTAGTAAGGAAAGTACCATGGGAATTGGTTCTGGTCGAGTTTAATTTCGAAGCCAAAGAATATATTTCCTATTTCCTATGTGTCCCCAAAATTTAGACTTAATTGTAGTGGTTCAGCTATGTTCAAAGGTACTTGCTGCATTTATTTAAAATTTATTTTTATATTTAAATGAATTATATGAAAACGTCTAAATTTGTAATTGTATTTTAGAAATACGTTTATTGCATATTTTGCTTTTATAAGCTTTTCTATTAGGTATATAAACTAACCATTTAAAATAATTGCTATTTTGAAAAATTTGGATTATTAAATATATTATGCTTTGATTATCTTTTTACCACAAAACTTAATAATTAGAATTTTTTCATTTTGTAATTGAATTGGAATAAATATATTTTCATTTATTTTAAGGTTTTTTTGTTTTTTAATATTTTTAAATAGATAAATTAGTAAGAATTTGTAATATTTTTTAATAGATATTGTAATTAGAAAATGTTTTTAGTATTATAAAGTTAATTTGGTTAGCTATGTCTTACGATCAAATTAATAAATAAATGGCGACTGAGGTTTTTGACGTTTAATACATCTCAATAAAAAGTATTGCAAATGGAAAATTAGAGAATTTATGGAGAATAGAATCTATAATAATTATGGTTTTAAAATGTTCTGTTTCTGGATGTAAGTCCAATTATGATTCTTGCTAGATTAAAGTTTCATGTTTTAAATTTCCAAGACAACAATCAGTAAAAAAATTTCGGATAAGCGCTTTAGCAAGACCTGATTGGCCACATTTGCGGGCAAAAGCTGTTCCAAGTATTTTCTCCAATGATCCGCGATTATCTAATAATAAATCAGAAACTCTAAATTCTTATGAAAATAATTTAAAATTTTTGCAATTTGGTTTTACATCTTGATAAAAAAAATTAATTTAAATGGCTGGTTAATAAATAAGAATGCAAATAATGTCATTTTACATTTTTGAAAAAATGATGACTATTTCGGATGTAAAATTAAGTATAAAATTATAATTGATAATAGTTTGCAAGTTGCATGCTTCTCAGGCCTTGCAAAAAAACCAGCCAAAACTTTTAAAAATATTTTATCGGAATATATGAACTAGTCTTTTGGTCTCAGTTAAAAACTTTAATATCGTATTTTATATTATTTACAGATAAAAATAATTTTTATATACAATTTATTTCAAAATATCATATTTTACATAAACTCTTTTTTGGTTTTTTAAATTTAATTTGCTGTGTTATTTTCCAATTAAATATTTTTATTTAAACTAGTTTTGTCGATTTATTTATTGCCAACACTGTAGCATATCAATAAAATTATTTCTTTCATTGAAAGCTTGCAAATTTTTTATATTTGAATATACTATAAGAATTTTAAAAGTCGGAATTTTACGGTCGCTTTGAAGGAAATTAAAAAAGTTACAAATTTATGAGTTATTATTATTTTAAAAGCAGCCTCCCAATCAAAATATTTCATTCCCATAAAATAGCCTTCTGATAGCTTTCGCTTCTCTTAACGTCATGGCCTGAAGATATTGTACGTCGTGATTAAAATCATCTAAAACTTAAATGAAAATTATAAACATCTGTAAATTGTTTTAATATTTTATAAGGGATATATGTTTTTAATTTTATGAAATATAAAAGCGGAATTCACATGATATTTAGGATTTTTTTCCTTTTATGCTAAAATGGATGTGCCAAATTTATATTAAAAAATTTTTTTATTTTTATTTCGGGCTACCATCCCACAACTTCGAATTAATTTAGTATTTCATTTTACCTTAATATTTATTATATATTTTTCTTTTGCATATGTGCTTCAAAAATTTTTTTAATTTGGAAAATCCGGGGGAGGACACGCGGCATGAATTCTGCATACCCTATTTTCGAATTTACAAAACGAACTTAAAATCAAAAAAATGAATTCCGCTTGAATGAATGAATTTTTATGAATTCCGC